>JARFXV010000487.1:2500-505583 GCA_031761425.1 Cosmopolites sordidus
TTCCAGAATCCACCTTGCCCTTCTTTGATCTTACCATTTTTTCGCGCTCTTTTCGATAGTCAATCCGAACCCTTGCTCGTACAATTCGGTGGTCACTTCCAACATTAAAATTGTTAAGGACAGTACAATTGGTAAATATTGTTTTATCGTTGGTCATGATGTAGTCAATTTCGCTTGTGAGCCCAGATGGACTTTTCCATGTCCATTTTCTGCTGATATTTTTCTTATAGAATGAATTCATAATATATAGTTCTTGTCCTTCAGCAAAATCAACTAATCTGTCACCTCTAATGTCTCGCTCACCAGTTCCATATGGGCCAGTTGCATTTTCGTCTGTTCTTGTTGTTCCAATTCTGGCATTAAAATCACCCATCAGGATTTTGTACCTACATTTCTCCTTGTATAAAAGCTGGGCCACATCATCATAAAATTCCTCAATTTCCTCATCTTTATGGCTTATAGTTGGTGCATAAGCTTGGACGATTTGAAGTCTAAACTTTTTATTCAGCTGAATGACGCATTGGGCTAATCGGTCGGATGTACTTTCAAATTTTACCACACTGTCCTTCAGCTTTCGATTGATGAGGAATCCTATTCCGCCACATCGGCCATTTTCCGTACCTCGAGTGTAGAGTACGTGTCCAGTTGGTTCCAGTTTGATTAACTCTTCACCCCTCCTTCGTGTTTCACAGAGCCCAATAATATCCCAATGTATGTTGTTAAGTTCGATTAACAGTTCTTGCATATATATATATATATATATATATATATATATATATATATATATATATATATATATATATATATATATATATATATATATATACATATATACATCCCCAATCGGGGCCTATCTGTTTTAGAAATTACTTGAATTGAATAAACGATAAAATGCCATTTTATGAGGCGCCTGGCGGTTAGTATATTTTTGTCTAAATTTGGATTGAGTTGCAATAACTGAATAATTTTTCCAGTATGTAAATTTCAACAATTTCACTGATTTTTATTAGCGTAGTTCACTGTACGGCGCATACCCCTAAAACTGGTGTTCAACATTCTTATCCCAGAGACCTCTGGACAATAAGCACTGGCATTAGAAACAAGTAAAGGACAGTAGCGCTACAGCAGCTTGGAGGACGACCCATCGAACGATGATAAGGGAACTTATTTAACGTGGGTACCACGGCGGAGGGGAGGCCCCTAGTTCAACTAGGACTCATGGAGGCAGTGGTTATGGGGTGGGTGCAATCTTTTAGTGTGTAAATAATAAATAATAAAATAACAGTCAAACAGTCAGAGTAGATTGTCCTTTAGGTCCATTTATTTCCCCAGAAGCTCTATTATCTTGAAATTGGGATTGTCGAAGTGACAAAATCCATGGCACCTAACACACAATACATAAGCTGTTTAGGATCATTATCCTGTAGTCCACGAACTTTTTCAATTATTGGCATTGTAATTTCTCAGTAACGTTTTATTCTCGATATTTCATCCATCCACCCAGTACTTATGATTAAAAATGTACCCACAAAACTACCTCAAGCCATTGTTGAACCTTCCCTATGAATAATTGTGGATACAGCAGTGTTTTCCCTTTAGACAAATATTCTCGAAAACTGAGAATTAGGATTCGTACAGCATCTTTTTCAAATCTTCCAAGCTCCAGTTTTGTGGCTTCTTGTCCAAGTGAATCTTGTAATCTTATTATCTTTGCATAACAACGGTTTTAAACAGCAATTATTTTGTGCCAACCAACTTGACCTAAACGCCTTATTTCTCTTGTTATTCTAATTAGCTTACGAGTAATATTAATATCGGCCGCAATCCACGATGCCAATGTTTGTATGTATCTTATTGAGCAATACAACTACATACGCCTTTACAGAAGTTGTCATTGTCATTGAGTTTTTGAATTAAAATTTTAACTTTCAATATTAAAATATTGGAATGAAAAATTGAATTTATGTTTTATCCTAATTGCTATTAATATTTAGGGTGTTTGGTGTATCGTTTGCCAAATTAAAATGACCGATTGGAGTGGTCTTTTGCTATCTCCTCAGCCTCCATAAAGCATTATTGGGCCCACAGGTTTTTTTATGTTAATTATTAAATATTTTTTTGAAAAATTCCAAAAGTCAGCATTGAAACTTGAATTTAAAAAAAGTTATTGATATATCCTCCAAATTATTTTTTATTTTAATGTGTAATGTGCAATGTAGTGTTTAATGTGTAATGTAAAATTAATGCAAGCGATATCTAGTTTTTTTTATGGACTCGCAAAATGTTTAGAAGCAAAAATAAATTGAAAGCTCAACTTTAAATTGCATATAAAAAAAACTAACAAGGTATGTTCAAGTAAAAAGTAGTGAAAGTTTGAATGAAGTGAATTTTTTATGGCATAAATGCATACCGTTAGGAAAGTGGATAAACCAGAGCTTTTTATAATTAATTCGAAGACCATGAGCGAAATTGAATTGAGTGAAATCGAAGAATTAAGCTTTAAATTTATTTTACTTCTTCCAAAAACTTTGCGAGTCTATAAAAAATAGATGTCGCTTGCATCTAATTTTGATTTTTATAGAACCCTACAATATTACCAATTAAAAGTAAAAAAAAAAAATTTGGAGGCTATACAATAACTTTTTTTTTAATTCAAGTTTCAATGCTGACTTTTGGAAGTTTCCAAATAAAGAATTAAATAATTAACATAAAAAAATTTGTAGGCCCAATAATACTTTATGGAGGCTGAGGTGATAGAAAAAGACTATTATAATACGGCAAACGATGCAGCAAACACCCTGTATAGTATTTGAATGAAAATTAATTCTTTAATTTTTAATCCAAACTTTTTCAACTGTTAATTAAACATCCCATTTTTATTTATATTATTATTTCAATTGAAGAATTCGCGATTCGCCATACTGCTGAAAATAGTCATGGTTTGGTCTAGTGAAGGTCCCTTTCTTTCTTCGGATAAAGCAGCAATCAATACACTCAAAAGCACAAAATGAAACTGAACTGAAGAAAACACCTGGTGCATTACAAAATTTCCTCACATCAAATACTTCGTCAGGGTGTCGAGGATCTAGTGATACTATTATAGCAGCGGAGCTAGCATTAACTTTTCACACTGTCAAACATAATTTATCCTTACAATATGGATTGCACAAAAAAAATGAGCAAAATTTTATATGCAGATTCCAAGACAGTCACTAAAATACGCTTGGCCAGAACAAAAATTGAAGCTTTAGTGACAAAAGTATTAGAAGTTAGAATTAGTCCATATGCTGTAGAAAATGTCATAAATGATTTAAATGATGAAGATGTATTTTACTGTCTTCTGACAGACGTTTCAAATAAAAAAAAAATACATTAAATTATTTCCTTTGGTACTGTAATATTTTTCAGTATATGATGGGATCGAAAATAAATTATTAGATTTTTATGAACATTCGAATGAATCTGTTGATGGTATGCTTACAGCAATTAAAGAGTCCATGTATTGTTACAATCTTTCGTTCAATCAAATACTGGACTCAGTGCAGACAATTGCAATGTCTCTATGATCTATTATTGCGATTTTCATAAAATTAAACGCCATATTGGTAGTCGTTGGTTGTCTTTACTTCCAGCTATCGACATATTTTTACATAATTGGGCGCCAATATGTAATTATTTTCAAAGCTTAAGTGATGATTGTCTAATAATTATACAAGACATTTTAAATCTAAATGACCAACAGGATCATGAAGTCGTTGAAATTTATCTATACTTTACAACCCACATGCTGAGAATATTTAATAAAATAATAAAACGCCTGGAAAGAAATTCTGTAATTATATTTGATGTGTATAATACAGGGTATTTGGTGCATCATTTACCTAACTAAAATGAGCGATAGGAGGGGCATTTTGCTATCTCCTCAGCCTCCATAAAGCATTATTGGGCCCACAGTTTTCTTAAGTTAATTATCTATTTATTTCAAAAATTAAAGTCAGCATTGAAACTTGAATTAAAAAAGTTATTGGTTTAGCCTCAAATTTATATTTTTATTTTTATTTTAATTTAACACCCTCTAGTAAGGATAATTTGGAAACAGAATTAGAAGAAAGAAAAACTGATATGTATTTCGATTATGAAGCAAGAATGAGATTACAAAGAACTGAAAAGTCTTCACCCAAAATGGTCAATACAATTATCAATAATGTTCTCCTTTTTATTAATATAAGTATACATTATTTGAAAAAATGAAGATAACTGGCTTGCAATACTTTCTAACATATCTTTGAAAAATGAGGTTGAATTTAAACATTTTGAAACAGTAATTACAAAGGCCAAATTACAAGACAGATTAAAAAGTAAGATGGATGATTTATATTCCGAGTCAATAAAACTTAAAGAAATCCAAAGGAATGGGCAAATAAAAAATTCTGGAAAATGGCAATATATACTTTAAAATGCATGTAATAACTTACGAAATATAAAAAAATTATTTCATATTTACTCTCTGTACCCAACCTCAGCCTTCATTTAGAGTTTTTTTGGTGATGAAGTGAAGTGGCGAGAAGAGCGAAATAGATTGTCCATATATTTAATAAAAAAAAGAATGATTTATCTATTTGAATCTAAAGTTAAAATGCAAAACTAGCTACGAAACTTTCAAAGACAACCAAAAATTGTTAGCGTGTGCTAAAAGTACAAAAAATATGTATTTAAGACAATACAAACTTAAATTTGAAAAATACTTTTTTCTCATATCGAAAGAATAAGATTCGTTATTTTTCTCAAAAAAAACCTAGTCCCCCTAACCCTAGTCCCGACACTTAGTAACAGTGATGGGCCTACCTGATATATTAATATTTTTGTATTAAATGTAACTGGAATTTATCATAATGTTTTTATCACTACACATACCGTCATGCTGTATACAAAAACGAAATATATTTTTCATAGAGCAGCATTTTTTAGTTTCCACTATACAATTCAGTTGATAACACTTTGTTGTTAATGCCCGCCACTGACACATATTTCAGAATGTCAGGGTCTCTATTGTTTGTCCACTGGTTCATGTTAGATCTCACGTCATAATTTAGCTCCAAGTGAGGAAGGTCAGTTTTAAATTTAAATTCAGCAGTTACATCAAATAAATGAAGTAATCATAATAGAAAAAGTAATATAAAAACTACACTAATTAAACATATTACATTATACAGTTAACATTCAAACTAAATGCACTCTGTCTACTACTAGAATTATACGCCGTATATCCAATACGCAGTAGATTACGTTTAAATGGGTTGAAAATGATTTTCCCGTTACAGCTGATACAACACGATTTTCTCAATATTAGCAGATGAAAATGCGCCTAACTCTAGTTGACCTCAATACCAGTAGGCACTGAAAAGTGCATAGAAACAAAAGAACCGGCACGAGACCGGCCCGATATATATTTATATATATATTTTGATTTTTCGAAGTGACGAACAGAAAAATCAATTAAAAAATTAAATATTTGGGTTCGCAATAAAAAAAGGTGTAACGGAATTTTTAAATAAAAGAACAATTAAGAAAAACAAATCGAATATAAAATAATTCGCTTACCGTTTCCCCGATGAAGTGCGTAGTTTAAACAGCGCCGACACGCAGTGGATGTGGAGACCGACCGACGGCGAAAATCCGATGTCCGGTGTTGCCAAATATGGCATACTTATAAAGAAATACCGAGTATATCATTATTTTTCTAGGTTAAAATTACATACAACACTTCCTCTACAACAGTATGTATCGAAAGCATTAAAATATTTAAAAATACGGGTTCATTCAGGCTCTTTTTCACGAAAAAACAAATTTACTGATATTTCGACGATAACGGCAACAGGGCTATTAGATATGATAGTCGCTGTCGACAACAGCAGCGTTGCCAGATGAAAGTGGCCTAAACTGCGTTTCTAAAAATATATTTAAAGTATGTTGTTTTTCTCAATAAAATTGTAACTTTTTGAACTGAATTACAAACAAAAAAAAATACGTGTAATTTTTGTAAGAACCAAATAAGCAGATAATAATCTTTTTAAAAAAATAATTATTTTTTTATAAAGAACTAACGGTAACCAAAAAAAGAAACAATTATTCATTAATTAAAACTATAGCGAGTCAAAAATAATTGGCACATTCTGCTTTTTCCCTCAATTCCCAAAGCATTAAACTTGTCACTAGGTAATGTATTTTGTTTTTTAATAAACATTAAAACACATTTGATGGTGCACTTAGCGGACATTATAATAGTACGAGAAAAGTACCAAGTGTAGGGGTTAATGATTCTTAATTTTTTTAAGAGATGGCGTTGAAACCATGGGTCGGTTCACAGTCTAATCTTTTATGTTATTTTGTTGCTACGAGGATACCCTTCATAAAGCCATTGACGTTTAAACGATTTCAAGTTAGCATCACATTTTTTTCGCGTAGTAAACATGTCGAGTTTCGAGCCAAATAAAGAGCATTTGCGACACGCACTGCTTTTCTTGTTCATTCAAAACTAAAAACGCGAGTGAAAGCCGGTGTATGAAAACTTAGGTGCCTTGTGGAAACGTAGGTGACGAATGTCCCAATGCAAGACGATTATGGGTGTTATTGGTTTAGGGCAGGTTCTTCAATGCAAGAATATACCAGGTATAAGCTATACTTGGAACACATAAACGCCAGGCGGGCGTTTACGGGTGTTTCAAATTTTATTCCAAGAATAGCTTATACCTGGTATATTCTTGCATTGTAGAACCGGCCCTTAGATGTATCAAAAATGGTGATTTCGACTTGAAAGACAAAGAACGCCTAAGTCAATCGAAAAAAAATTGAAAATGCCGAATTGCCAGCATTGTTGGAAGATGCTATGCAAACTCAACAACAAATGGCAAGGAGATTAAATGTTGGTCGCCGAATCATTTCCGATCGTCTGCATGTCATGGGAAAGATCCAGAAAGCAGGAAAATAAGTAACAGGTGAACGACAGATAAGTTTTGCTTTCTCGGCATGAACGAAAGAGTTTTTGTATCGAATCGGGACTGGAGACCAAAAATGGATATATTTCGAGAACGCTTTTTGCCTTCTGTATATCAGACTTTAACAGGAGATACACTAAATGTTTATATTGTCTATATTTTTTCAGTAATGACTGCGTTGGTGCAAATAAATGGATTTTTCCTTATAAAATGCATCCCACTCTTTTATAATTTATAAAATGTAATCAGATTATTTTTTGATGCTCTAGGCTAATTGAAAAGTTCGCTGAGGGAAATGATAAAATAAGCTCATAGTTGAAAAAATTACTTTATTCTTTCGTATATTCTCCCTTAAGCTCAATACATTTTTCCAGTGGTTCTCCAATTCATTTATTCCGTCTCTGAAGTGATTTTTTAGAAGTCCTTCAAAATACCCTTCTGCAACTGCTAAACTTACCACAGAGGATTTTTTTGGTGTTTGAGAGCAAATGAAAATCAGAGGGGGCCAGATCTGGTGAATATGGGGATGGAACAATTCGTGGTAAATTCCTTCAATTTGGCCATTGCACGAACACCTCTGTGAGGCGGCCGTAAGCATTGTCTTGAAGAAAAATTTGAACTTATTTTTTCTTCGCTAAATCAGGCTTTTTCTCACGAATGTTTGCATCCAATTGATACAAAAGGTATGAGTAATACCGTCATGTTATTGTTTTACCGGTTTGAAGGTAATCAATTAACAAATTGCCTTTTGGATCCCAAAAAATTGATGCCATATTTTTTTTGGTCGATTTTTGGCCATAATAAGAAATGACATAACACAGGATAGGATAACAATTTACTTGAAAATATCAATTAAATAAAACACATCTTTAACAATAACGTTTGAAAAATAAAAAAAAGTACTCATCGACAAGTACTGGTAGTAATTTTTGTACAAATCAATTTCGATTGGCACCTAATTTATTTAATATGTTGTGTTCATCCATTAGCAAATGACAGCTTCCAAAGTCTAGGCATTAATTCCACTAATTTTTTGGTAATATCTATAGGTCATATCATGCCTCAAAAATTACATTTTTTTAGATGCTCCTTACTTTTAGACTACCATAACCGTGCTTAATAATATTTAGTATGTTATCTCTATTAAGCCTAGTATTCTTTATCCGCCTTAATGTTAAAATGTTGGTAAAAAATTATTTGCTTCTAAAAATGTAGAGGTTTGCCTTTATAGTTGTGTGCGGACTACAGTCTTTTTCGTCTATTAATTTCATTGGGGAAGGGTTTCTTTACAGCTCGCCGACCTCGAGCAACTTTGTCATGGAGAACATTCCTTATTGCCTGAAATGTGACTTTCTCCAAGTATATCTCAAAGCCGCCATTAACAAGCTATTGGGCATTCTATGTAGCTTTTTAAAAGGCATCTTTGACAATTTTCCGTCGCTCCTTTTGCAGTTAGGACTCGAGGACGACCTGATCGGAGTTTGTTTTCCATTGTTCCCGTCATTTCTTTTATTTTACAATATACCTCACTATAGAAAATAACAAATTAAGTTGTCTTCCAAGCCTGTTATATTTTCAAATAAAAAAATCTTTAATTTCGCAATGATTTGTGATATATCCCTAAAAATCAGAGTGTGCAAATATTTTTATGCCTACTGCGCGTAGTTGCCTAGCTTTATAAAGATTTATATTTTGAGTTAAAAAACATATTGATTTTTTTGCAACTAATACCACTATCGAAAGGTTCAAAGTAAATCCAGCTAAATATATGAACGATCATTTTTATCTGGATCCAATGTAAAAAATGTTTTTCAAATAAGTATCTATAAATTCTAAATACAAGACTTAATTTCAGAAATGACTACGAAACATTTATTAAGTGCATATATTTATTAAGTAAGTCAATTGTTATGCCGTAGTACTTATCAAAATATATTTATCTAACAAAACTAGATATAAAGTAAAATCCTTTTCAACGTAAATCCCTTCTACGTAACATTCCTTATTACGTAAAAACTTTACAGAAAAAAGCCGAAACTGTAAATCGAATCCCTGCGAATCGGGAAAAAAATTTCTTTTCGGCAAAAATGTTTAAGGTTAATATACATTACTTATGCAACCAGTTATATAGAGAAAGCAATGGTAATCTATTTTAGAAATATTTCGAGTAGTAACCAACACATTTCAAAATTAAATTTAAAATTAAAACGAAAATATTCATATTTCAATAAAAGTAAGGTAAATATTATAATAAATGATATTACGTTTTATCACTTATATGATTCGGTAGAAAAATAAACATAGTAAATACAGGGTGGCACAAAAGAAGGTTCCTCATTTTAAATTTTAATATCTTATTTTTGGTTTTTTTTTTCGTTTTTTTGTTTCAGAATATGCTAAAACGTCAAAAGTTTTAAAAATAGACCAGTACTTACTTGAACAAAAATTGTTACAATTGATTTTGAAAATGAAAGAAGCATTATTTAAAGTCATCCATTTCGGCGAATTTTTAGACGAATAGAATAGAATAGTAGCCAAATTGTTGAAGACTTGATTACTGGGTAATGTTTAGAGGGTAAGGCAGGCCATGAACGTGAAGGTCAGCTGAAAATATCCAACCCGTAAGGGAAGGGGAGGTATTCGGGGAGCTCCAGGAACATCAACCCGATGCTCACCTGGGAATAAAACGACGATCCCTACAGCGTATTTTAAAACAAGACCTCCATATGCATCCATATAAAATCCAGTTGCTGCAAGAGCAAAATCCTTAGGATTTTTTCAACTGCGATTGGAATTCGTAAAGTCGTAAATTTTGGAAATGTACATGAACATTTTGTCGAGAAATGGTGGAAATCTGATGAGACCCATTTTCACCTAAATGAATTTGTTAGTAAACAAAATTGACGCTACTGGGACACAAAAAATCTACAAACTGATTCCTGAAAAGCATCTCCATAGTGAAAAAATGGTGACGAAGTGGAAAGAGGGACGAGCAGAAACCGTTAATGCCAAGCGATATTGGCATACGCTTGAAAACTTTTACTTGTCTTAGGAAATGTCGTGGTCTATTGATTTTTGATATTGACTGAAACAACTTTGTTTTCATGTCATGTGCCTTCCTCTTGTAAATTCCTAAAAATCCGGTCTATACAAATAGATTTTTGCCTACTGTACGTAGTTGCATAGCTTATTAAAGATATATATTTTGAGTTAAAAACATATTGATTTTTTTGCAATTGATACCACTATCGAAAAGTTCAAAACAAATCCAGTTCATATGTGAACGATCATTTTTATCTGGATTTAACGTAAAAAATGTTCTTTAAATAATTATCTAAATTCTAAATACATTTCATTTCAGATATGACTACGAAATATTTATTAAGTGCATATATATGTCATAAATTTACAAATGTCATAAGTAATGTTGATTATTTCTTAGTTTTTTTCCAGTGGTTCTTTCTTTAAATAAGAACAGGTGTTTTTGATATTTTTTGAGTTTTAGACAGTGGCGAAAAACCCAAATAAAGGAGAAAAAATATACAAATGTCATGCCATAGTACATATCAAAATAAGTTTATCTAACAAAGCTAGATACAAAAATAAAATCCCTTTCAACGTAAATTCCTTCTACGTAATATTCCTTATTACGCAAAAAACTTTACAGAAAAGAGCCGAAATTATAGCCCTGCGATTCGGGAAGAATTGTTTTTTCGGCATAAATGTTTAGGGTTAATATCCATTGATTATGCAACTAGTTGTATAGAAAAAGCAATGCTAATCTATTTTAGAAGTATTTAGAATGGTAACCAAAATAGATATGTCAAGAAACGTAATATTAATGGTAGATAATATATAACTAAGGTGATAGAAGAAGTAAAACAAACATAAATTTATTATATATAATTTAATTTATAATTATTATTTATATATTTATAATTATATTATTAATTATTATATTTAATTTTAATTTATTATATATGTATTTTAAGATTATGGACTGACTGACTCATATATGAATATGAATAGATTAGGTACAGTTAAGATTCTCGTCGGTTCGTTATAAACATGACATAAAATATTATTATTCTAATCAGATAAAAATGTGTTGGAACTTTCTATTTTTGATTTGGATTTTCTATACATAATTAGCAAGTTTATAGGTTCATATCGAGCACTATTTTTCTACCGTAGATCGTAAAGCTGTTCCTGGTGTCAATTAGATACATGGTGTGTAAATAAAATAATCAGACTGATTTTCGAAGTGAAAACTTCGTTAGCCGCATTGAGCGATTTTCGTTAGAGGCAAAACTTGGACATGCTAGAGACGTGTCGCCGCAGATTGGCGACGCGAATTGTGTTTGAAATGTGTTTTAATATCTTTTAAATTAAATTGTGTTTTAGATAAACATTATTTTAATTGTTTAATTATAGAATCACTGTGCAGTACAAGAGTGAGTATATAATATGCTAATATTTTATGAAGAAAAATGAATAACAAAAACAAAGCATTTATTTTCGAATATTTCCAATATTGGTATCAATATTTGCGTTGAAGAATTTGATATTAATAATTTTTCTAATATTTAATCTCTGCAATGCATCGTGCAATAAATATTTCATAGTGGCTTAGAGTTATCTTACTAGCGTGGTAAAACAGATTTCTAGTTGTTCGAAAGTATTTTTGTCGCAGATTTTAAAATTAAAAATTGTATAAAATTTTATAATAAATTTAATTTTTCAAAATTATTACTTATTGGTTTAAATGTCAGAAATAAAATACGTTTTGTTATTTTTTGCAAATTGATTATTTATAAACTTATATCATTCAATTTCACCATTAGAACTTTACAAAAAAGTATTGTAATGAAATTAGTTTTTCTAAATGTCTATTTTCTATATTTATTTAGATCCTTGATCCTACGTGAAAAAAAATTATACATTTTTAAATTATACATTTAAAGAATAATTAATTTCAAAATTACAAAAAAAAACACAGTTATTCCAAAGTTTCTTTCAAGTTTTCACTTCTGTCGGCAGTCCCCATGACTGCCTATCTTTTTTATAATTTTCTTTATACACTGAAATTGCAATTCTAACGTGTCTACTTCAAAGTAGTTGCCTTGGGAAGTCATACGGAAGTGGAGATGGTTTATATCCTTTAAGGTGAAATTTCAATCTTGGGAAAAGAAAAAAGTTACAAAGTCACATTACAAAATCAAAAGTTACTTAAGTTTGGGAAATAAGGGGGCTGCTGTGCAACAGTGGTCTTTACTTGCCAAAAACTCGTTAATTGAAATCGGCGCATGGCAAGGCGCAATGTCGCAGCACTACAATGATGCAGACCCAGGTGTTCTCGATGTTCGGTCTTACACGAATGGCCTTTTTTTCGAAGTCTTTCCAGACCATTCCGTAAAAATGCTGTTTAACCGTTTAGCCTTGGAGCACCAATTTCTTATGGATAATTCTTTGGCTATCAACAATGCAAATCAACCTGCTTTTGATCTTTGATTTGTTCATTCTGGTTTTTTCTATCCTGGCGAGGTTAGAGTGTGCCATTCCTGGTTCTGGAGTTTCGTTTGCGGGTCGAATTCAAAAGTCCAAGACCAATAATGAAAAAAACTTAATAGAGGATCGTTGATCAAAATTGTTTTGGCTCTTTCAGAGTGTAGAATGCACACGAAAAATCCGGTTCACAAAAATAATTATTATGGACTACCAAGTATCCCTAGGAGTTAGAAAAAGGAAAATTAACAACTTGAGACTGAATATGCATCAGATGTTAGCATACATCCCCTCCAAAGGAAAACCAAACAATGTTGCGGGATCGAAGGCTACCCCACAAGTTTCAATAATTTATTTACACACCTCGTATATGCAATATTCAGCATTAAAAAATATATTCAATTTAAAACCTAGATATTTTGTTGTAAGATATCAGGCCTGCAGATACAAAAACTAAATGAATAATATACGTAATAGCATAGTCTTATAATATGCAAATTTATTATATAATAATCGCTTTTTTAAATGAACCTAAATAATCAATGCAACTAAATATAACAACATATTTATAAACATTTCATATTTCAATTTTATTGAAATCTAATACGCGATTTAAAATACTCAATACGGCAACAGCGTCTGACATTAAATATTGCGCAGTTACTGCCTAGGAAAATTTCAAAGTGAAAATTGCCACCGGTATGGAAAAATACGAAAAAGGAAATTTTGTAAAGTAGTAGAATATAATTAGGTAAGCGATTTTCGGAAAACTAAAGAAAAAAACACTGTCCCGTCTATATACGATTATTCATAATCCGCATTAACTCATCATTTTCGAAATATATTCTAAACCTATCTTAGTGCCATCTACTGGTACCGTAAAAAAGGTTAGTTTGTTAGAAACAATTTTTTCATCAGATGATGTTGGCGCCCTCTTCATATTATTAAAATTATTAGATAAAACAATAGTCATGGTGTAACCTTACCAAAAATAAAAAAAATAATACAAAAAATAATATCTGTCAAGCTACATATGCATTATTTATTTGTTGATATTAAAAATCCAAATTTTCATTAAAAACTCTGCATTACATTTTCTGGTACATAAATTCAAACGCATGCGCGTCCAATTTTATATAACCCAAATGTGCCCCTTTTAGAAGTCTCTTTAGAACAAAAGCTAATCAAAGTTGAATTTGGTATCTCTAAACTTATATTAGAACAAATTTTGAACGAATTAAATATATATCAAAGTCAAACAGTAATAGGAACAATATATATGAAATGGTTCATAATACAAATATCTCGATAACTGAGAAAAAACAATTTGTCATTTTAAACTTACTGTGGCAGTGTTTTCGTCGATCACTGTCATTTCTTGAAAATCCATTCTTAGTAGTTAAACACCTTGCTGATGGTCAAAAACTTGCAAAAATGTCTTAGTGTACACAAACACATGCAACGTGCCTGAATATTTACAAACATATGCAAGGTCATTCGTTTGTTACGTCAAGAACGTCGATAAGAATATACCCAAGGACGAATTTGATATTTTCTATGCTTGGAATACTATAAGATAAAAAAAGATGTAAAAAGAGCGAAATTATTCCCACCATCGTTAGCTGCTGTCATCTACAGGAAAACTTCAAAACCATAATTTATAGTTTACTTTTATAGCGGTAGGTTATAGAGTTGAGGTTATACTTTACCGCATGTTTTGATTTTTGAGTCGAGATTATTTTGTTTAATAATGGCTGGGCCTACGAAAAAACCTCGAAAACCTGTAGAACCTCAATCAGACGATGAATCTATGAGTGAGGAGAGTGAGTCTGGGACTTACCATGGGCAACAGGTATATTATTTGTTGTAAATATCATACAAAAATGTATAATTTCCTCTAGGAATCGATTTAGTGATCTCTATTTCCCCATTCTGATTTTGTCGTTATAATTCTTTATATACATATTTGTTTATTAGTATTTTGATAGTGAACCTAAACATTTTTATTTCAGGAAGTTCAAGCAACCTTTGAGGGAAGAAATCCAGAGGGACCTGATTTTCATGGAATTAAACAATTATTACTGCAGTTGTTTTTAAAAGCTCATGTAGATCTTTCACAAATGTCCGATATGTTAATTGCCCAAACTGGACTTGGGTCTGTATTGAAGCAAGTGAGCATCATTTCATTCAAATTATTTTATAACTTACTATCAGTTTTTATGACAGAAAAATCTAAGAATATTTCTAAAATATATTAATATTTCTAGAGTTATGAAGATAGTGATGATGAAGATGATATGGAATCTGATGAATCAAGTGTTTTTGGTATCACAAGTGTAATAAATTTAACATCGCATAGGGAAACACCTTGTATTCAACAGTTTTATGCTTTATTAGAAGAGCTAACCAAACAACATGCAAATGATAGTATACAGGCTAATATTCTTAAAATATTGCAGAACGGCAGTAAATTAGGTAAATTGTTTCATTCTTTAATTATACTATTTTTTTTAAGATTGAACTTTTTGATTAATTTGTATGCATTAATAAATAATGGTTCTTGTTTATGAAAATTTATATTAAATTTTTGTTAATTGGAATAATTAGGCTACATTCCACCTTGATGCATCCTGGAGATCCAATTTTTGATTATTCTTTCATACATTTTGCATGGTATATTTTCAATGGTGGTTTTAATATTTTGGTTAAGAATAAGAATTATTTGGTCTTTATTTCTATAAACCAGAGATTTAATATAACCTCAAAAAAATCCAAGGACATGAAATCACATGATTTTAATGGCGAGTTCACATTACCATTTCACGGAATAGCGAGTCCAGGACACTTTTCTTGCAATAAATCAATTGTATAGCAAGATGTATGACTGTCACATCACTGTTTTGTTGAAAGAAAACATTGTTTATATACACATATAAGAGTTCGGGCCCAAAATATATATTCTGTTGGAATATTCCTACAGCATTCATCATTTACAATAACACGATCTCTGTCATCATTTTAAAAAAATAGGTTGTCTCTCTCTTTCAGCTGAAAAACTGCACTAAACAGTTACTGAGGATGAAGAGGTAGCTCCTGAATCAATTGAGAGTTTTTATCAGCCTAGATCCTGCAATTATGTTCACAAACCCATTAAGCTAGAAGTCCCCTTCGTCGGAATTTTTTTTTCCCCAAAGTCGCCAACTTCTCTTGAGACCAATTTGTGAATGTTCGACAGCATGAATTGACACAATGTGCTGAACACATTGTGACATCTACACAGTGAGACTTACATTTCAAACCGTGTTGCCACTGTTACATTTCAAAGTTTTGACACTCTTATTTGAAAGTTCCTTTTTATCTTTCAGGTTTTCTGATAAATGAAAGATTTGTGAATATACCTGCCAAAATATCAGCTGTCATGCTTAATTCCTTATCAGACGAGTTGGATAGAATCAAGAAGAAAGATAAATCATATGATTTTGACTATTATGTTTTAATTTGCAAGACATGCAAACCAAAGGGAAACAAAGGTATATTGAACTTCATTTTGTCTATTCATTATTTATTTGCAAGCATTTAAAAGTATAATTTATTATAGATGGAGAGGAGGTGTATTCAAATGACGAAGAAGAAACATTCACAAAAGCTGCTGATGCAACATTTGACTTTAGTGTAGAAAAAGAAGCCGATGTAGGGTTAGGTGGTAAATGGTTATCGGAAGATAAGCAAATGATTCCCTATAGAAGAGTAATTTTATTCAGTGGAAGCAAATTTAAAAGTATTGTGAATGAAATTACAACATTGGTTCAATAATATTTTATTATTATATCTTTAACATTTGAAATTTTTTTTTTTCTAAATAAGTTCTTAATAAAGACGTAAATAGACTATACATTTTTCTTTTTGCTTTGTTTAATGATTACATATAAGTAAAGAAATCAGGCAGTATAATTACATCACAGTTATAATAATACAATTATAGTTTGAAAGATATGAAGTAATGTAATTAAATAATTCTGAATGAAATGAGATGGATTATATAAGTGTCATTTAAACAATACATGGATTACTAGGATGGATTTTTTGAAATAGTAAAAGAAACACTTTAGTAGTAGAGGATTGTGTACAAATTAATGATTTTTTGACAATAAATGTCCTAGTGTTAGGTTTTGTACCAACAGCTTTATTGAAGTAAATTTAAAATAAATTATATTAAAATGGTTTTCAATATATTGTGATGATATCAACATAGAGTAGGCAAACATATTTGTAAATATAACAAGAAATGACAACATGGAATAATAATTTATTTGAAAATCTCAATCAAATAAATGATATCTTTTACAACAAATATTTGTGCACCGCTAACTGCGATTAGTGTGAGCAATCTTCTAGGTGCATTATCGTTAATTACTTTTTAAACAATATCTGTATAATTGTGGCGTGTTCATATATATTTTTTCTTTATTTGGGTTTTTCGCCACGATCTAAAACAAAAAATATCAAAAATATCTGTTCTTATGTAAATAAAGAATCACTGGGTAAAAACAAAAAAACAAACGGAGACAAATTTCTCAGTGGACGGACAAAGTTTTAAAAGTATAAAGTATATAAAGTATAAAGTATATAAAGTTTTAAAAGTATTCTCTTCCCGTTTTCAAAACGAATCTAAAAATAAATTATATTAATTTATATAAATTCTGAAAAGATAGGAAGTAAATATATTTTCTGTGTATGTCAATGATACTTACATTAATTTACATAAGAACAGATATTTTATATATTTTTTGAGTTTTAGATCGTGGCGAAAAACCCAAATAAAGAAAAAAATATAACTATTTATTAGTTACGTTAGCTGTATATTTAAGGTCATTATACTCTTGAAAACAGAAAGCGGCTTCCAGCCCCAATTTTACACTTTCTCTCCCAGTTGACCTTGTAATACTTCTACATGTTACCCCTAAGGTAGGCTGTCATATATTACCGATTAAAACGTAAAGATTTCCTACTCCATTGTAAAACGTTCACCTTCAATTACATTACCACCACTGTGATTTAACTGTATTTAGTACTTCTCTCTATTAAGCCTAGTATTATTTCTCTGTTATAATGTGAAAATGTTGGCAACTTAAAAACTCCGAAAAAAGTTATTTGCTTTCAAAAATCTAGAGGTTTGTCTTATATTTTTGTGCGAACTTAGAGTTTTCGTCTACTAATTTCATTGAGAAAGGCCGTCTTCACAAGTCGCCTACCTCGAACACCTTTGTCTGAGATGTGACCTTCCCTGAGCATGTCTCAGTGATATTAGCAAACTGTTGGGCGCTGTGTGTAAATTGTTTTAACGCGTCTTAACGATAATTTTCCGTCACTCTGTGTGGCGTGAGGAGTCGAGGCCGGCCGGATCGTTTGATAGTTCCCGTCATTTATCATTTTTTTAATAACATACCGCATTGTAAAAAATAATAAATTAAGTTGTCTGCCAATTTCTCTTTGCCAACTTTCTCTCTCACTTTCATATGAATCTCTTTGTGCGTCGGAGCCATTTCCAATACACATTAAAATCACTTGCTGAACCGAAATATGGGGATAAACTGAAATAATTATCAGAATTAGTAAGTACAATAGGCCACACTAACCATTCCAGTGCCTGTGTTTACATTGAACCAGTCTCTATGCCAAGTGTGCATATACCTTCTTTGCAGTCCAAACTAGCATTGTTTGACATATCATTGGCGTGATTGATATTCATTGAATCAACTTTGTTTTCATGTCATAACCTTCCTGTTATATTTGCAAATATATAATTTTTAAAAATAAAGGGTATGTAACACTTTTGTGCCTACTGTGTATTTTTTTGAGTTACAATGATGTTTAATACCAAAACATGCGACGTTTAGTTTAATGTAGGGTAAGAGGCTGATATAAGATTTAGTAATAAATACAGTAAAACTCTCCTATAACCTAACAAACAAACCAAATAGTTGTTTTTATAATATACTCGCTTAATATGTACTTCTGATATAAAGTACCAAAATTACCTTTCTTTTCCCGGCATACAAACATTTTGTTTTTAACGTATTCACTATTAATCACTTGTCCTCCTGCGTCAGTCTAGGCGTCTGGGTTTCACTTCAGTGATAAGTGTTGCCACTATTTTGTTGTTTTGAATACAGCAGCCCTGTATTTCTTAAACTTTATAGTAAAAGCCGTACGTGTACAAACTTTATAGTTTCTACTGAACTCTGTGTTTCGTAGTCTGGTAGGTTTTTAAAGTTATTTTCTGAAAGGATGGATAGACTAACAGAAGTGTGTTCCTGTAATGCCGCATACACACAGGGCCAACCAGAGGGGTGCTTGACCTTTGTTTGGACAATTTAGTGAACGCCAAAAAACATTCGTTGGTATTGGCTGGCAATCCGTAACGCGGCGGTAACATCAAAGGAATAGGAGCATTCCCGGTGATTATGGACGGACGGCCAACAAACGAACGGTAATTTGGAGCGCGACCGAACGTGTTGAAAAATTTAAACTTTTTTGAGGTAACATTGATGAAAATAGGTGTATATGAAGTATTCTGTAGCTCTAAATCCGAAAATGATAAGCTAATTACTGTAACAGGTACAGTTCTTTTGGAAAAAAGGAGACGACATATTTTTACAATCTAATATTTATTTAATATAAACAAGTAAAATGTGTTAAATCTAGGTAAAGACATTACTGAGGATTAAGCAAATTAAGAAAAAATATATTACATCACACGTCATACAACGAGAAAAAACGTTCACATTTTCCTCTTGTTTTCTGTAGCATCATCTCTTTTTAAAAACCAGCAGTGGTCGCCCAACATCGATGGTTTTCAGCGTCCCTGGTATCTGGCTTCGATCGTCCTGATGTCCTGATGTCGTGGTGAAATCTCTCTCCTTGTTCGTCGCTTACTACACCCAAATTTTCCGGAAAAAATCGAAATGGGAGTGTAAAAAAATGTATTTTTAAGGATATGCGATACCCTAGCATGTCAAAGGAAAGGAAAAGAAAGAATTTACGGTTAGAGGCGCATCAGCATCTAAGGCTATTTAGCAACTGGACCTACAGCTTAACGTGGGTTTCGAACCACGATCATCAACTACCGACACACCCAGGCCAGCAGCACCCCCCTGAGGCTATCAAAACTTAATTATGTGCCTACGCATAAGTCTGTCAGAAAACTTACTGACTGGCGAGTGGTGACCAACGTAGAACACTTCCCAGAAGGCATCCGGCTTTACCCAGCCTTTAACTGGCGTGATTGAGGGGTAATTCGTTGTCGGATTTTACACTTTTGCCTAGAAACAATCATAGATATTTAGGTATGGATATATATGTGTGGGTGTGTGTGTGTATGTGAGTGTATATAAGTATGTGTGTAGGGTAGGAAGTAAGACGGACAGAAGAATTAAAGAAAAACACCCATCCGAGCGCTGGAATCGAACCAGCTACCTTTGGATTGCCAGGCAGGCGACTAACCCAACAGACCACCGCGGCCTGCGCATTTCAAAGGCTTTTAAGAGTTCATCTATGAGGTTTTTAGCACTTAAAATATATAAGATAGGCTTTTTTGACTTCCTCGGATATAGATCTATCTTGTGACTTTAAAATAAATCGTCCGCATATATAACAAAACTTATCAGCTGGATTTTTGCAAAATCGACGACTAGACTTGCCATTTGATATAAAATCGACTTAAACATTTGACTGTACTGTAAATGAGACAGAAACAAACTAAACTATAGAAAATATCTCTTTTATGGCCTTGTAATTCCTACATTGTCCAGCCAATAGTCAGGTATTATAAATAATTTCAATGGTCGCATAATATAAAGGAGAAGCAGGTATTTAAAAAGTGGATGTGCTAGGTTATTTCTGTGAAAATATGTTTTAATAAATGTCTAAATATATATATATATATATATATATATATATATATATATATATATATATATATATATATATATATATATATATATAGTCATAAAAAAGTCATAAAAAACTCCATATATATAATGGAATTTTGAAATAGGCCACGAAATCGGTCAACGAAATTTCTTACATGGGTGTCTGATAAATACAAAACAATATAAAACCACGAGCTTTCCAATTTGGATGCCTCACAATAAATTACATGATTCAGCAGTTTGTAGAAATTTTTTTGGTGTTTCTTTTTATTCCAAACATTTTAGGAAATACTGTCCAGAATGTCAATAATATATACGACGGTAAACTATTCAGATACAATTGGGCTATCCAACTGTCACATATTGAGCTCTAAGGGTCTCTAGTGGCGACCATTTCTGTGCCTCACTGCGATGGTCACTATTCACAAACCATGCTTAGCAACACTAAGCACACCTTAATTTTTCTTATTGCAGTTGGCGACTACTTGAAATGAAAAACCCCCTTTTGTAATGGATAATTCGGGTTTTGTAATGGATAATTCGGCTGCTTTCTAACTTACCCATTTGATAATTTAAATGTATAATGAGATCAAACCTTTATTTCAATTCAAACTTTCATTACTCATATAGTATACTAGAGACAAACAAAATTGTGAATTTTACCAGAGGTTAAATGACGCTCCTGGGTATTAATAGAACTTGTATTAATACAAATTTGAAACAACAAAGCCTTCTTTTAATCTCAAAACCCACGTATCCTATTAATGTAGACAATAACATGACAGGTTGGTAATAATTACCACCAAATCTATAATTATTCTAATATTCTTAAACTATGACGTACGTTTATTGGTTAATTTTTAAATTATTGATTGATTTGTCCGTTACTTTGTGATAGTTCATTTTTTAAAAAGGAATAAAACAATTTTTTACTTTGTTATCTATCACTCTTATTTCTAAACAAAATTTGTGTGACTATAGTTTCGTAAAGTAGTGTTTGGGAATGTAAAATCGTTTACGAAACTATAGTCACACAAATTTTGTTTAAAAATAAAAGTGATTGATAACGAAGTAAAAAAATGTTTTATTCCGGTTTATTTTTAGTTTTTATAAATAATGTGTTTCATTCAATTATATACACACTTTACCACCAGTAATGAAAATAAACATAACATTTGACAAGTTCAACCTTTGAATAAAAAACTACAGGAAAGAACATATGATTCTGTAAATGGGACCAGAATGGTAACTGCATATGGCCTACAACTGTTTCTGGTTTAGCAGTGGCGTAGGGCAGTATGAATAAAAACAAGAAACTGATAAAAGTTTGCAGTTGTTTAAAACAATAAATTATTGTATAATTACAGTTAATGAATTAAATTAATGAAGAGTTACTAGATACGACAGAGAATGCCAATCTGACACAATATAGATGAAGACGACAGAGAATGCCACAATAGCTGATTGTGTTGATTTCTGTCCTGAGAAAATATAAACATTTAAATTAATTAAAAAAATCTATTTTTTTAAAGAGTAAAGTGTCTTTTATATGGCCAATACGACAAAAAGTTATTAAGAAATTGGAATCTCCTGTCATAAAATCATATCGTTTCCAAAAATTGGTTAAGTAATCATTTGCATCTTGCACCGAGTTGATGTTCATAATTTAATTAGGTATACACATTCGATCAAAACAATCCTCAGCAAAATTATGATAATGTGAACATAAAAACTACTACAATAGTACTACAATACAATTAAAAACTACTTTTAATATAATTATTCTATTTGGATTTTTTGGGAAACCTTGAAAAAAGATAAACTAGTTTAATAACATGAAATCCAAATCAAAATGGAAATAACATTTACATTTATTGGATTGTTGATTTATAGGATTGTAAAAAAGTTAACTCTCTGTATTATTAGTTATATTTTATAGGTTATTTATATGAGTAAAATGACATGTTTTATACCTATTAAACGAAAACTAAAAAATATCTGAATCTGAAAATTTCAAATGAATCTGAAATCTGAATTTTTAATGCCCAATATCTCAGAAAACTAAACATTTTAGAACATAGGTGAAAAACTTAAGTTCTAAAAAAGATAGTCACTACCTTGATTTTTAAGAACATTATAATTATAATATTTTACCTTATATCAATTTGACTACGCCTATGCATACCAGGTGATTTGTTGGCTTCATAACCTTAAAGTATCATTCAAACAAAATAAGTTTTTATTTCTAAATAATTGACAAATTTAGTATTAAAAACACTTACCTATGTAATGTTACTCCTGAATTTTTATTTTTTCGTGTCAGGGAACAACCACAAGACGCACAACTAACCATATTTTTGTATGTCTTCCGATATTATTGTATTTATTGTCAATATAGTAAGTATTAATATGTAGTTACACTAGAACACCCAAAAAGAGTATCCCAGTACACTTATTCGGCACTTATTATTGATTAAAGCAAACTAAACATACCTAAATCTACTATTAAAAAAGTTCTACTGAAGTTATTGCCACTAAATACCAAAATTTCAAAGTAACGAGTCATCTTTGGTGCTTCAATATGGCAATATGAAATTCAATATGGTTTCCGTCCACATTTATCTGTGCATAAAGATGCACGAGAATTGTTCTTGTTAGTTTTATATTCAAAGAGTCCAACATTATTTTGAACCTAAAAATGTTAAAATAACTCAATCGGAGCAGATCCCAAGGAATGAAAAAAGAACAACAGAATCGTATGTCGCTGGTTTTTATGGAAAATATTGTTGATGAAACGCAAACAACGGAAATTATTTCTATTAAATAATCAAATGTGTTAATACTCAAAGACGTGCTTTTAAAATCTTTTTCGTTACTTAGGAAGCTTAGAAACTAATAAAAATCTTACAACTTAAATCAGATCTAGGGGATATTGTAGTAATATTTTTGGAGGCAAATTATACGACCTTTAAACAATTCAACAGGGTTACAGGATAAATGAAAGCTCTGTATAAGGTTCCACATTAAGTAATATTACATGCACAAACGTATTTTAAATATTTAATTGGTGCATGTAGTAAGCTGAAATTGAACTTCGTCACAAATTGATTATTTTTGTCTAGTGACAATTTATCCCACTGCGTTATTTTACAAATGGGACATATACTTTTAAAATACTATAACATTTTTCTTATGAATATCTATATATTATGAAAAATAAAACAATTAGAAACATTTTTATTAGTTCAATAAAACTGGCTGCTCGCTCAATTGATCGATTCATCTTAATTAGTTTTCATCATCTGTTTCTAGTTCTAAATGTGTTGGATCGTGGCTGACACACTGAAAAATAAAAACAGTATCATCAACATATTGTTAGATCTTGAAATTGGAAAACAAACTTACATCCGCAATACTGATTTTTGTACCCTGCATTTGTTCTGGATTGATCCAAGGTTTCAACAGTGGATTTTCTTGTGCCATTTTCCAGCATTCGTACCCTTCTGCTGCTCTTTTTAATTGTTTAACAACCTTCGGGGCGAATTTTTGCGTTACTTTATTGACCAACCAGGGCGGCAATTTTCCTCTGGGATCGGTTTGCGAAATATAACCCAAAAAGCAACCATTATCAACTCTTCGCACAACAAAACCAGTCAAATACGAAATGGCCCTGTAATTTAAAAATATTCTTCTATAGTGAATAAAAATAAATAAATGTGTGTATAATAACAAACAAGTTAACATTAGATAGTTAACATTTTAGAACTAGAGACGAGTTAGAGAATTACATCTTAAGGCACTGAGTACGAGGTGTGGCTATTATATAACGAGACTGACGCTGTTACAGAAGAAGTACGCATGCGCCAAACGCCAGCGATCAACAGCTGATTAGCGTTAAGCCTTCTCTTCTGAATGCAGTACCTCTCGCTTCTGTAAACAAATCCGTATAACCTTAGCCTTCATTCGCATTAGAGTTGTTTTCTTGTTTCGCCGGAAAAATTTTAAGTGTAACAATAGAGCAACGAATTGTCATGAAATTTCACTTGAAACTTGGAAAAACCGCCACTGAAACTTATAATTTATTGAAAGAAGTGTCTGAGAATGAATTTTTATCGCGTGCACGTGTTTTTGAGTGGTTTAAGCATTTTCAAGGTGACCGATAGGATCTTGAAGATGATCCACACCCGGGTCGCCCTTTCACGTCAAAAACGGATGACAGTATCGAAATAATCGGTAATCTGGTTCGATCTGACCGTCGGCTAAGTATTCGTGCGATTGTTGAAACTGTAGGATTTGACAAAGAATGCGAACGGCAAATTTTACATAACGATTTTAACACGCGAAAAGTGTGTGCCAAAATAGTGCTAATCCATGCACTGGAAGAGTCCAAATTCACCGAGAGCCAAAAAAACTCGAATGATGATTGTTTTTTTCAATACTCATGGGATTGTGTACCTTCACTGAGTTTCTGAAGGTCAAACCATTAATCAACATTATTATCTTCATGTTCTTGCTGAACTCCGTGAAAGAATTACACACAATTACACCAAGACAATGCGCTGACTCATTCCGCATTCTGTGTCAAGAGGTTTCTAGCCAAGTACAGCATCCCAATGTTAGACCATCCGCCTTATTCGCCGGATTTTGCGCAATGCGACTTCTATCTGTTTCCCAAGGTGAAATCTGCATTAAGAGGAACAATATTTGAGTGCGTTGAAGCTGTGAAAGAGAAAGCGGCACACGTTCTGTAGGAGCTGACAGAAAAAGACTTCCAGCGCTGTTTCGAACAATGAAAGATTCACATGGAGTGTTGTAGGGACAGAGGAGGGGTGTATATTGAAGGTGATAATAAGTATATATGTATGAAATCAAAATACAATGTTTTACAGCGTCAGTCTCATTATTTAATAGTCATACCTCGTGTGTCGACTGTGTGTGAATTCGACTGTCAGATGGATAGCGGAGGAATTACGATCAAAGATATAATCGAGCGCAGGAATATTGCTTTTCGTGGCACGATAATGTACCGTCTCACAGAACCGTCGCTATTCGTGAATTTTTAGTTACAAAATAAGTTTGTGCGTCAAAATCTTCCGTATTGGCCTGATTTATCTCCATATGACTATTTCCTGTGCGCGAAACTCAAACTGGCCATGGAAGACACATTTTATGACAGTGTTACACAAATTCAAGAAGCTGTGACGAGGGTAATTGAGGCGATTCCGAAAGACAACATAAAAAATCTATGCTAGCATTGGTTGAATGTGCCCAACGATATATTGATGCGCAAGGAATTTAGAATCAAAATAAATAATTTTGGCAAAATAACTAATTGTTTTTTTTATTTAATAATAATTTAATTTATTTTATTTTTATATTTAAAAAGTTCCGTTATTTTTCTGACATAGAATGAATTACTTCCAGAATACACCCAATCTTATTAAGTCTCGAAGTGGCATGACCGAGGGTCGGATTTTAAACTGTTGTCCATTGAAATACAGTACACAAATTACATGAAATGCCACTTCCCGGTCTTATCAAATAAACTTTACGATTAGAGTTTTGCATATAATATATTTTATTGTCCTTCATTATGTTGAATAAATATCTGTTAGCAACTATTCTTCTAAATTTCACTAATATCTATTATTACCTATATAGTTCTCTATTTGAGTAAAGGAGAAAATAAAAAGCTATAGACTCAAGGATACGAGTTACCAGGGGAAATACCAAGAAATAGTAAACAGGAAATTTGAAGAGCAAGAAGAAGGGAGAGCAGAGGAAGACAAATAGGAGTTTTTCAAGTATATAACACAGGAGGCGGCAAAAAAAAAACTGTGGAATGAGAAAAATTGTAAATAAAAACATGAAGAAAACTGAATGGTGGACAAAGAAATTACAGAGGGAGATTAAGGAGAAAAAAGAAAAACGGAGAAGATATCTGGATACAAAAAAAATTAAAGATCAGGAAATAAATAAAGAAAAACGAAAAAAACGTAAAGATAGAAGTGAAGAAAGCGAAGCAACAACCATGGATAAGATTTGGCGAAAAAATGACTGAAAACTACAAAGAAAACCAAGTTATTTTACGGAACTCTAAAGTAGCTAAGACAGAAAAATGAATACAGTACGATAAATATAAAAGACAAAAATGGAAATGTAATTACGGAGGAAGATGAAATAATGGAAAGAAGGAGAGAATATTTTAGGGAGCTAACTGACATAGGAACAAGTATACCAGAAGAACAAGAAAATCATATAGACGATATTCAAAAAATTAATATGACACAGGAAGAAGAGGTATGTGAAATCATAGAGAAATTAAAGATGGGAAAGGCACCGGGCAGAGACAGTATTACACCAGAAATACACGCAATATTACACGCAAGATGTTCATGATAAGCCAAACAAGCGAAAACTAATAAAAAAAGGATATATATATATATATATATATATATATATATATATATATATATATATATATATATATATATATGATATTATTAAGTATATTTGACTCGAATGGCAAAGGAAAGCTCAGGACCGCGAGAGTTGGAAGCATGCTGAAGAGGCCTTCATCTTGCAGTGGATTGATACGGGTTGATGATATATATATATATATATATATATATATATATATATATATATATATATATATATATATATATATATATATATATATATATATATATATATATACAGGGTGTTAGGTAAACATGTGGCAACAATGCAAGAGGTTATTCTTTGTCCTATGATGATTTTAGAAAAACCCCTTTTTTTCGAAGATACAGGACGAACAAAATTTGCGACTACCATATTCGATATTTGTTGAAGTTATTAATGTAAATAAAAGTAGGGTGTACGTCAATGAGTTTATCAAGTACAAAATTTTGTTTTTCGATTTCAATCACTTGGAACGGCTGTTTTATCTAGTAAGTGGGTTTCATCGGTTGCATTTGTTTACATAGATTGAGTGACGTTTGGCTGTTTGACGTGTCTTAAATAGTAAGTGAAGTGCTCTATCATAATGTATACAAACGCCGAGATGACTGACATGCACTTCATGTATGGACTTGCTGATGGCAATGCATTACAAGCTAGGCGATTGTACAGTGAACGATTTCCAGCCCGTAATGTCCCCGATCGAAAAATCTTCGAAAACATTAGTCGACGTCTTCGTGAAACAGGCACATTGAAACGAACTGAAGGGTCAGGAAGATCACTGACTGTAAGATCACTGTACCGTAAGAACGGTACAATTGGAACAGAATGTGCTGGACATGATAGCGGAAGAGCCTGGTAGTTCTACGCGAAAAAATGCAAATACTTTGAATGTGAGTCACTGGACAGTTTGGAAAATTCTTAAGGGCAATTTGTTATATCCATACCACATTCAATGCATTTAGGCACTACTACCTGTTGATTTTCCTCCAAGTATTGCATTATGTCAATGGATATTGCAAACTTTACTTCGCATCACTCTATTCCTGACACAATTTTTTTTCACCGATGAAGCCACTTTCACAAGAAACGCAATAAGGAATTTTTATAATAACCATGTGTGGGCAGATGAAAATCCGTATGAGGTATGCGAAGATCGTTTTCAACATAGTTCTCGTTAAATGTTGGAGTTGGAATTGTAGGTGACTATGTAATTGGACCGCTATTTCTATCACAAAGACTTACTGGCGAGGTGTATCGCAACTTTTTGGAAGCAACGCTGCCTTTCTGGAAGATGTACCATTGGCAACAAGGCATGAAATGTGGTTTATGCACGATGGTGCACCCACCACAATTCAGTTTGGTTGCTCGTGATTTTTAACGAAGAGGAGTCGAAGTGGGCCACACGCATGGCCTGCTCGATCCCCGGACTTAAACCCCCTGGATTATTTCTTCTGGGGATATCTGAGGTCATTAGTTTACGCTACTCAACTGAAGAATTTGGATGATTTGCGAAATCGGATAATTGCTGGGTGTAACTCAATTAGAAATGACCCTGATATGTTTGAAAGAGTTCGGCAATCAATGACGAGAAGATTGAATGCTTGTATCAAGGCTGGAGGAAGTCATTTCGAACATTTATTGTAGATTGAGCAACTTTACATGTACTTTTTGATAATAAAATGTTGTAAATGTCGTAAATTTTGTTCACTCTGTATCTTCGAAACAAAGGGGTTTTTCAAAAATCATCATACAACAAAATATTCTTAAAATAAGTCAAGGAATAACCCCTTTAATTTTTGGCGCATGTTTACCTAATACCCTGTATATATATATATATATATATATATATATATATATATATATATATATATATATATATATATATATATATATATATATAGCTATATATCTGTTTCATAGACCTAGCAAAATAGAAGGGACAATAGAAGTAATAAAGGCTATGTACAGGGACAACAAGATCTTCGTGAGGACAAATGAGGAATCGAAGAAATTTACAATTATCAGATTAAAACAAGGACGTGTGCTGAGTCCATTGTTATTCTCGATTGTAGTAGGCGAAGTGTTAAAGGAAGTAAAGAAAATAACGAAAACATTGAAATTCGGACACTAGAAATTGCAAGAGATTGAATTGACCAAATGGATATTTGTAGATGATATGGCCATAGTAGCGGATACAGCAAAGAAGTTTCAATACAAATTAGAAATTTTGAACGAAGAGTTGACAAAAGTAAACATGAAAATTAACTTACACAAGACAAAGCGTATGATCATATCCAAAGAAAACAAGAAACAAAACATACAATTAAATGTCAAGCTAATAGAACAAGTGAAAAGCTTAATGGAGGAGAAATATACGATAGACTGGGAAAAACCGGAAAAATGTTTAACGTGAAGACAACTTTCCTTGGAAGGAAATAAATACCGAAGGAGATAAAAACAACAGTAATCAAAAAGGTAATTCGACAAACAATAATGTACAGTAGCGAGACATGGATTTTAGCAGAAAAACATAAGTCACATATAAATGCAATGAAAATGAGGTTCCTGAGGAAAATAGAGAGCAAAACAAAAAGAGACAGCATCAGAAATAAAATAATTAGAGAAAATCTACACATTGAATCCATAAATGATAAAATAGCAGAAGGACAACTAAGCATGTGTGTCGCATGCTGAAAAACAGACTCACAAAGAGAGTGTACGAAACGCGAGTGCAAGGGAAGAACTGTAAAGGAAGGCCAAGTAGAATATGGAACGATGGGATAAGAGAGGAGGCTGGAGAAGGGGGCATAATATGGGATGAAATTAATGAACTGACCTAAGATGGGAAGAAATGGGGAGATATGTATACAAGACAAACTCAACTCCACAAGCTTGACACCTAACGGTATAAAGGCATAGAATTAGTTCTCTGTTTGTGTATTTTATACCTATCATTCATGTCAAACATACTGTTTGTGTTTCTGTATTTTTATAACAATTGGGAACGTCGCCAATTATTAGGAAAATTCAGTCTTTTGTTTCATTGTCCTCTTAAGTTATTATTTGAAAATAGAATGTAATATTTTTATAACCATTTATTCCATACGTTTCAATATAAATTTGGTTTTTTTTTTTTTACAAAAAAAGGAAAACTTACACATAATGTCGTTTAATGTCAAAGTTGAAATTACTAGCACGAATTTTTTACACCATAACATGTTTTAAACGATTCACATTAAAAAACATCACATTAAAAACACATGTTTAACTAAACTCGAAGAGATTTGAAGAGACTCGAAGAAACGCCAATTTTTTTATAATTCTCGACGCATGTTTCGCTAACCATGTTAGCATCATCAGGAGATGATTCAATCTATCTCAATTGGTTTGAGTCATCTCCTGATGATGCTAACATGGTTAGCGAAACATGTGTCCAGAACTAAAAAAAAGTTATTTGGTGTTTAGTAGTAAATCTGTTAGTCTTTAGTGTTTCACACCGAAGGTTCCAATAGAAAAATTGAAAAATAATTAACTGTTTAATTAAATTAAATGTTCAAAATGTCCACCATTTGGATATATGCAAGCCGTTTTAACCTGTTTTCTCAAACACGTTGAAAATGTCCTTGTATATTTCTAATCTAGTTGGCAGCAACTTTTCTCTAAATAAAACTCATATCGTGATATTTGCGTACAGAATACAATTTTGGTTTTAAATTAAATTTAAATACATACACTGAAATTATTTTGTCATGTTGGGATCATCAGAATTAGTTAAAACTTCGATACCACTTCCGCTTTGTCAGATGGCGTGATTCTTACATTTTTAAAACTTGTTTTAGTCATGATCATTGGCTTATTTGTAGTTTATTTGTTAAATAATAACCAATTATTATTTGCCAAATATGTTTTTAAACATATTTTATATTTTACACATAGTTTTTAAAGTCTGTTTGATAATGTAACATTGTTTACGAAACTATAGCGATAAATAACAAAGTAAAAAATTGATTTATTCAATTTGAAAAATGAACTATCATAAAGTAACGGACAAATCAATTAATTATTTTTATTGATAATTGAACCATAATGTATGACATTGAAGCACAAAAGACATTATCTGCCAAAAGACCACATCTTGCAGCTCCATAGACGTTCACCCTTTTATCAAAATTTTGGATGACATTTTGGCATAACCGTAGCTCTATATCACCAATGACTAGAATAATTTTATCCTTTAGTTCAGATTTTCACGTAACTCCAAAGAAAATACTTCAACCCTGTCAAATCACACAATCTTGGTGGCCAATTAACATCACCGTTTCTATCCATCCCTCCATATCTTATCTATCCATATCTATCTATATCTATCCATATCTCATCTAGGAAATTTTCCTCTCAATAAATCAATTGTTTCATTAACAGAGTGAGGTGTAGCGCCATCATGTTGCTACATATCCTCCAGATCAATATTATTCAATTCAGCCCATAAAAATCCAGTTAGTATTTCACGATATCGGGCGCCATTCACTGTAATAGCTTCACCAGCAGCATTCTGAGAGAAATACGGCCTAATTATACCTCTTGACCACAATGTATACCAGACAGTGACTCGTTTAGGATGTAAAGGTCTCTCATGAATCAATCGTGAATTTTCCTCACCCCAAATGCGCCAATTTTGTTTATTAACATGGCCATTAATTTCAAAATGTGCATCATCTAAAAAGATTATTTTTTGAGAAAAATCATCTTTTTGTTCTTTCATCCAATTTGTAATGCAATTTGAATTATTCAATGGTTTTAGTTCCTGTGTTGCTTGAAACTTACATGCCTTTAGAGCTAAATAATTTCGTCAAATATGCCATGTTGTGAATTCACTGAGTCCAAATTGCTGTGAACGTCGTTTAATGGAAGTTTCTGAGTCTTCCGCAACACATTCACGTACCAAATCAATGTGCTCTTGTGAATGACCACTACAACTATATATTGCTTTTCTTTTGTCTTCCACCGAACCAGTTTCTTGAAATTTTTAAACAACTTGATTGATAGTGCTTCCAGATGGACGATTGTACAAACCGTAAATATTACGTAATTTTCTAACATTTTTCACGGAATGCCCAGTTTCATAATATAATTCAACAATTTTAACGCATTGTTGTATTGTGTTCGACTCAATTTCTATAAATGTTATGCATTACACTTCTGAAATGAGACTAGATCTACCCAAATTAGCTTTGTGAATCTGTATTTTATTATTTAATAAATAAAACACTTTCTACAAAAAGCGTCTTCTATACCTAAACTTCTATAAAATGAATGCAGCTCCCCAAAGTAGTGTCTATTTTACACAAATATATAAAAATACACCGCAAACACGAACACCCCAACACCTAAATAACACTAAAGGAGAACCTTACACACGAATTATGAGCAACAACCAGATATGTAAAAAATACGCAGAAATGAAGCAGGTTTCGAAAATTTTTCGCTATTCTCCAGATCTAGTCCCCGGAGATTATTTTTGATTTCATAAGTTGAAGGAACATTTCCGAGAATTTGTTTTTCTGGTAATGAATATGTAATTACTGTTATTAATGAGCACTGACAGACCAAACAACAAAGAATTCTTCGCATGTTAGAAATAATAAATCGTGATCTCCCTCGTGTATTATAAACCTCAAAACAGACAAAAGTAATACTCTCTGTAAATATTATAAGGAACAATTCATTCTAATTTTAACACCAATCTTTACACGGTTATTTTCATGATGAAATTTTCAAAGACTTCTACTTGGTTGTTGAAATAGTAATGAACATTCAGAGTTTGGAACAGTAATAACCCACATAACACGTTTACAACTCCAGTAAACAGAGTTGGGTTTATGTGAATGACGCCATTTAGGATAAGGTCAGTTTTATTAAGATACTTTCTTGAAAATTTCCATAGCTATGATAATTAAATATTTGTTTATTTGATGTTGTAACTACTTCAATGGAAATTTTATACTCAAATTATTCCAAAAATAATATACAGGGTGTCCCATAACTTATCCGCCATAGAAGAACTGGTGATAGTAGAGATCAAAATAAGAGAATTTAGTCAATAAATGTGTTGGCAAATGTTAGTTATTAAAAAGATACAGGGTGTTGAAAGTTAAACTAAATTTTTGAAAAACTGAGATAATTTAAAAACGGTTGATGATATCAGGTTCAAAATCGGGATAGTTGGGTTTTCAAAGGTGACAAATCCGAATTTGGTACTAGTTTAAGTCTAGTTCCCAGAGGGCGCTTCCTACCTACTTTGTGAGGAGTAGCTCATATTTGTTTACCTTATAAAACTGGGAATATTTTCACATCAAAATAGAGGAGAGTTATACTTCCCACATAAAAAAGGTATCCTTGATAAAAGGCCAATATCGATATTTCACGCCGTTTTTGAGATATTTGCGTTCGAATATTCCATTGCACATCTTGCCGATGGCTGAAAAATCTACAAAGTGTGCCTTGAATACGAGGAAAAAAACATTAAGATGTCAAAAATACAACGGCCTTTATTTAAAATAACAATTTTTTGAAGTTTGCTTCAATAGGTGTTGAAAGTGTCCGCCGTTTACCTTAATACACTTTCGCAAGCTCTTTTTTAGTTGACGCCTCACATTTGAGAAGATATTTTTTTCGTTTCTAATAACATTGGCTACATGTGGATTTTTTTGTTAAAGTTCGTCTCGTGTATCGATTTCATCATGGTAAACTAAAAGCTTCATATGACCCCACAAATAAAGTCTAACGGATTAATGTCTGGGCTACGAGGTGGCCAAGGAAACCCACTACCGCGCCCAATCCATCGATGTGGAAAACGTCCATTCAAATGATTTTACACTGCAACAATAAAATGCGGTGGCGCCCCATTTTGCATGAACCACAGTTTAGAGGTATACCGTCCGAAAGGTCTAATAAATCAATTTCTAAAAACTACACATATTGATATCCATTTAGTCTTTGCGGAATCTCAAATGGGCCGATTAAAAAATTATGTTAATTGAAAATTCGTGCGGAAAATGTCGCTCTCTTGGTAGGTGTGGATTTTCCAGGGCGTAATAATGATTATTTCGCCAATTAAAAATTCGGCGTCTGGGAAAAGTTACCTGGTCAGTAAACAAAATCCTTTTCAGGAACATGGGGTCTTCGTTTTTTTTATGTAGTAGATTTTGGCAAAATCCCGATCTAGCTAACAAATCTTGTAGCAATAAATTTTGAACAGGTGAAAAATGGTAGAGAAACAAGTTTTCTTTATGGAGAATTCCTAAAACGGAGTGTGTCGCATTTAAGATGAAGACACCCCCATATCTCCGCTATTTGAAGGAATAGAGATTTGAATTTTTGGTGGGCCCACAGTGGATGGGTCACATTTTTAAGATACTCAAATGAAACCTGAACTTTAAACTCAGCCTACTACGAATTCGCAAACAAGGTTAATCCTGAATATTTTGCTTCGCGTTAGAGATATCGAAAAAGGTTATTAGAAAAAGTTGTTCGAAATATTATTTTAACCCCATATACCTAGTTTCATGATAAAATTAGCATTTTTAATTTTTTCATTATTTTGGTCTATACACAAAATTATTACAAGTTTATTTATTTAATTTGATAATTAGTATGCCATGGTGAGTAAAAACTTGGCACATTGTCAATAGTGTCATGTATTCAAATATTTCAGTCAAATAAATAGCACTTACAAAGGAATAATTATTTTATTATTATTGGAAAACTATTTTTGATCAAATTTAGGAAAAACTATATAGTATTTAACAATAATTTTCAATATTATACAAATAATTAACTATCAAATGTGATCTCTCACAACTAGTCCTCCGTCTATTCGAATACATTTTTCGATTCTTTTACGATTCTGTTGTAATAATTTTGCGTATAGACCAAAATAACAACAAAATTAAAAATGCGAATTTTGTCATGAAACTTGGTATATGGGGTTAGAATAACATCCTGAACAACTTTTTCTAATAACTTTTTTCGATATATCTAACGCGAAGCAAAATATCGAGAATTGACCCTGTTTGTGAATTCGTAGTAGGCTTAGTTTAAAGTTCAGATTTCAGTTGAGTATCTTAAAAAACGTCACCCATCAATCTATCTGACTGTGCAAAAATTCAAATTTGTATTCCTTCAAATAGCGAAAATGTAGGAGTGTTCTTCTTAAATACGACAAACATATATATATATATATATATTATATATATATATATATATATATATATATATATATATATATATATATATATATATATATACAAAAAATAATGTACTGTAATTTAAGTTTACTCTTACCGAAACATGAAAATATGAGTAAATCACAGATTAAATATTTTAATACTGGCGTGACTTCAAAATATGTCATCATCTTTAATTCAACAGTGGGCTTCGGCCGTAACAATTTTTTTCTTCCATCTGGACCTTTTTCCAACTGCTACAGTTTTTCAATTTGGTTGGTCGATGTTTGTGGCATCGACACTGTGCTTCTATCTGAGCCTAGGCCTTCCCGATTTTCTTCTACCGTCTGGCTTCGGAGGCAGAATAGGGAACTTGCATTGATTTTATTTTTTCGAAATTGGATTTGTAATCGATCTTTTAAATTAAAAAAAAAATAAGCACAACATTTCTTTACTATTATTCTTTAGTTTGTAATAAAATTAGAAATACATTTTTTATTTTGGACGTCATAACACCGCTCGACACACAATATCCGACAGATGGCATATCAATCGCTCTCGAGTCGAGACAAACATGTAAACATAACCTTTTATGTCATACATTGTCTAGAATTATTTATAATGTGTTAGTTTAAGAAGGTTTGTGATTTAATTTAACCGTGTTTTAACCGGGGTATAGATTCCATATATATATATATATATATATATATATATATATATATATATATATATATATATATATATATATATATATATATATATATATATATATATAGTTTTTTTCTTGGGGAAATTGGTTGTTATCGGGCTGGCGGTCAGCAGTAAAACAAGTGTTTAATCGTCTCAATATTTCGTCATTGTTTTGATGACTTCATCAGGAGACTCTAAAATTATTTAGAGTTATTAGAATTTTAGTTAGTTAGTTTAATTAGTTAGAGTTATTAGAATTATTATCTCTCTTTTTGTTTTTAATTTGCTTATCAACTTATTGTAATGCACCTGTGTGCTTGTGGTTGGATCGCTTCTCAATTCTATATATGTGTGTTTGTCTTCAATGCGATGACACCAGAACAATATATAAATACACGAGCGATGACACGATGCGATGACACGAGAACAATATATAAATAAAGGTATCTCTCTGCTTGAAGACAAACACACATCTTATCAAGACATATAGGACAGACCAGTCAGTGGCTTAAACAGAGCATGACATTGCACAAGAGTGACTGCCGTAATCACAACAACAGATGTGCTGTGGTTGACCATTTCCTGAGTACTGGACATAATATGGATTTCGACAATGTAAAAGTTATACAGCAGATGAATAACTACAAGAAAAGACTGTTTTTAGAGATGTGTCATATAAGACAAAATAAGACCACGATGAATTTTAAATCAGATACGAGTGGTCTCAGCAGTATTTATTGCCATATTCTCAAATAACACCAAACAATGGATGTTCGTGTTGAAAGTGCTCCAGTCTATTCAACCTCGATGGGTGTAGGTTGAAATACCTTAGTGTTTAAAAAAGATTGTTAATTCCTGGTTGGGCCCGTATCGTTCAAGAACGTTATTTACATACACATGTTTTAAACTATAGTCATTAATTGTAAGTTTATATATTTATTGTTGTGTGAATTTGTGTTTTAACATGTTGGTGTTCTATACTATTTCATTGTTTATTAAATAATAAAAGGAAAAAAAAAATTTTAGAGTTTCCTGATGAAGTCATCAAAACAATGACAAAATATTGAGACGATTAAACATTTGTTTTACTGGTGACCGCCAGCCCGATAACAACCAATTTCCCCAAGAAAAAAACTATAAATTGCACGGTCGAGAAACATATCAAATTATTATATATATATATATATATATATATATATATATATATATATATATATATATATATATATATATATATATATATATATATATATATATATATATATTTTTTTTTTTTTTTGGACGGGATTGGGAAATCTTCTAAAGACATCCATGTGTTCGATGTTCAGTGACATGGGAATGTCGGATTCATGCCCTTGTTGGAGTCATGCCTACCGACTAAAACCCTTCCCCCTCAAGGATATCTGCACGTGGCCTGGAAACCGCCGTTAGGCATTACTTCAGGACACACAACAGATTGTCAGTCCAAATTTGCCTTACGTCTTCTCTCGTCCTCTATTTTTGTCCTCATTATTTTCTCCACCATGCCCATTATTCTTGCCCACTGTCTTTTTCCTTCCAAAAGCAGAACGCCGATGTTGTGTTCCGTCACTTCTACGTTGCATTCGGCAGCAGTAGCAATCCGGAGCGGTTCCCATCTCGGGCAGTGGAAGATTGTGTGGTCCCTTGTATCCACCATCCCACAATAGCGACAATCCTTGTCCTCTGACTTTCCCATTCTGTGTAAATAATATCTGAAGGATCCATGGCCCGTTATTGCTTGTGTTGTGTAGAAATTCGTCTCCCCTAATTTTCTGTTGTGCCACTCTCTCACGTCTCGGATAAATGTTTTTGCCTTTCCCTCATAGTCGTTCCATTCTTTGTGCCAGGCTTCCAGTAATTTCTGTCTTGCTTGGGTTTTTGATTCCTTTCCGCTTTTGAATATTGATATGCTTTCCATGATTCGGAGTCTTATTGGTGGTAGACCAGCAACGGCTAGGATGGCCATTGTGGGCACGGTTCTATATGCACTTGTAATGCGTATTGCCATTTTTCTGTTTACTCTTTCGAGCATTGCCTCGTAGTGCTTATACCTTAATCCCTTTGCCCAAATAGGCGCCCCATACAAAATGGTTGATATAGTGGCCTCCACCAATATACGCCTCTTCCAGGCCCTTGGTCCTCCTGTTTTTGGGGTTATTTTATTTAGTATCATCAATGTTTTATTTGCTTTTTCACATGTCAGTTTGACGTGAGTGGTCATTTTAGCATCTTTGTCTATGAGAATCCCCATATATTTAGTTGCTCTTGTACTGTTTATTGTGGCACCCTGAATATTGATTTGGAGGTTTGTGAGTTTTCTTCTCTCCTCCAATATTACCATTTCAGTTTTTTTTGGTGATATTTTAATGCCCATTTGATCCATCTCCAGGGCTATTTTGTTAACAATATGCTGTGCCATTTCTTCCAGAGCAGACCTGGTCCTTGCTCTTACCACCACAGCCAAGTCATCAGCGTACGCCACCATGGTAACTCCTTTCTCTGTGCTGATTCTCAGGATTTGATCATAGAAAATATTCCATAGTAAAGGTCCGATGATCGATCCTTGCGGTACTCCGCAGGTTATTGATATTTTGTCCCCCCACTGGGTTAATATATATCTGTCTGAGAGGTATGATTGAATCATTTTAATTAGGTACGGGCTGATTTTTGCCCGATATAAGGCATTTACTATCTTTTCCCAGGGGGCTGAGTTAAAGGCATTTTCTATGTCTAACGTGACCATTGCGCAGAATTCTCGGTTATTGTAGGCCTTTGTTTTTATTTCTTCAGGAGTTTCCATAATCTTCGATAGCGCATTTAAAGTTGATTTCCCTTTCCTAAATCCAAATTGGTTGTCGTGTAAGATTTTACGGTCTGTTCTTTCTCCAGTCTGCTTTTGATCAGCGCCTCTAGTAGTTTTCCGGCAGCATCCAGTAGGCATATGGGTCTATAAGATGTAGGATTTAGCAGTTCCTTTTTTGGCTTCTCAATTAGTACCAGCTTTGCTTCCTTCCATATATCTGGAAAATGGCCTTTGGCTACGCACGTGTTCATAACACTGGCAATATTATCTGGATTATGCAAGGTAACAACCTTCACGATCTCTGGAGGAATGTGGTCTGGTCCTGCGGCTTTGCCTGTCTTTATTTTGTTTGCTGCATTTATAATTTCTTCTGATGTGAAAAGCGTAATGGCTCTCTCCAGGAGGTCTATGTCTGGCCATTTAGTTACTGGGCGCTTTGGAAACAGTTTGTCCACTTGTTCTTGTGTTTCGCGTTTATCTATTGTCCTATGTCTTTTCAATTTAAATTTTTTTGTTACAATCTGATATCCTTTGCCCCAGATGTCATTTTCTAGCTCTTCGCTTAAGTCTTTCCACATTTTACTTTTCTGTATTTTTATTGCTTTTTTCAGATCATTCTTTGCTGTTTTATATGCCTGCTCTTTTATGTAATCGTTGTTGTCTTTTAGTTTTCTAGAACGTACAAGTGATCTTCTTTGAGCTATGCATCGTCTTCTCTTTTCAGCAATTTCTGATGTCCACCAGTAAACTGGGGAATGACCGTATTTCGGTTGTCTCTTTCTTGGGAGATACTTGTTGCAGAGATGTTTTATTTGTTTAATGAGGTCATGTGGCGCGCTAACCATTGACCCCTTATTTTGACTTGTCGCTAAGTTGTTCTTAAAAGTTTCTAGAATATCTGGGGATATTCGCCAACCTCGATAGGTTTCGCTTGTATATTCTCTTTCATTGTTCAATTCTCCCCGTGTGAGTTCGAAATATATATTACGGTGGTCGGACATGTTTTCGGACTCTACTTCTACTCGCCAATTAGTAATACTATTGCTTAATCCACTTGACGCCATAGTAATGTCGATGAGAGAACTGCCAGTTGCAGCGCAAAAAGTAGGAGTATCTCCTTCATTCACAGTAATTAGATCGTTCGCCTCTAACCATTCCTCCAGAATATACCCTCTTTGGTTTGTTGTTTTTGACCCGAAAATGGTTGCTTTTGCGTTTAGATCACCTCCTATAATTATATTTTCTTCACTTCCGCGTATGTGTCTTTCGAGATTATATAATAAGTCCTCAAATTCATTTATAGGTCTGTTTGGCGAAAAGTAACACGAGTATATAGCCAGGCCCTGGGTTTCTACGCTTGTGAAGCCATTTCCCTTAAAGTGATGGGTCACCGATAGTTGGCGGTTCACGCGGATAAAACAATTGCCATCTAGATCGCAATAATCGGTTGCCACCTTGTTTATGTTGGGTTCCTGACCGATTACTATATCGATTTGTTTTTCATAAATCGTTTGGTTTAAGAGATTATGGGCCGCATAACACCGATTAAGGTTTATCTGCAGGAATTTAATCCCGGTGGTTCTGTCGGTTGTTAGGGTGACTGCCAGTGTTTCTCGTGCATTTGGTCTAAGATCGCCGAGTTTGTATGTATGTTTTTCTTTAACGAGCCCAATTTTGTTTTCAATTGCATATATGAGGTCTTCTTTTGTTGTGGTAGCGTCCATGCCTCTAATGTGCAGTACGACTAGTTTATGTTATATAGATGTTTCGTTATTAAAAGTTTATTTAAGTTATTCAGGATTAGGTGGCCCCACGACGGACCGATGTAGTGACGTCATTCAAAGTCATCAACATGTTAAAAAAATGCATTTTTAATTTAAAATTAAAAAAAACAAAATAGATTTCCGATGAAATATCTAAATCTATTGTATATTTTTATCTATTTTAACGATTCAAGTGAAAAAACATGCAAGTTCCCCAGTCTGCTAGGCACTCTATTAGCATCCATTCTGATGACATATCCCACCCATTTGAGTCGCCTGAGTTTGATGCTGGATACAATGTCTCATCCTCCAAAGCGAACATAGAGGTCGTTTACCTCGTGGTTGTAGGAGCGTCTCTACATTCCATCTTCGTAAACGCCCCCAACTATTACTCTTAGTTAGCATCCTAGTTTTTGAGCTGTATGTGAGAACTGGCAAAATCAATGTCTTGAACAGTCCGATTTTTGTATTGCTGGTTAAGTGATGGAATAAGAATTCGTTTCTCAAGTGTTTACGTAAAGCCTAAATAAGGGTTAGTGTATGGGTGGCGGTGCGAAGGGTTAGTATTAGCGTAATAAACGATGCTTCTTCTGGTTAGCTTCGCTTAGCCTCTCCTAAACCAATTCCCACTTTCACCTCCCAGTAACATTCTTTGTCAACTTGAGTAATATGGCCAGAGATCTGGTAACCCAGATGGAAAATCGAATCAGGGCAGGCGAGAGCGGGAGAAATGATCCTCCGAAATGGAGAGGACTAACAACCAGATCCTAGAAAACAGTACTGTTACGAAATAACAATTGAAGTCTGCCAGATGGATCTTATCACGACGACAAAGGCAGACTAAAGATTTGCAACTATTATCTTGAAATGTACGTACTCTTTATCAAGCAGGATACTTATTAAGTTAGCAGATACATCAACAATAAATCCAATATTTGTATATAGGTTACAATTTTAAGTTTGAAAATGATAATGAAAACATTTTCTCTGACTTTTTCCTTTTGTTTTCATTAAAGTTAGTTCAGTTTTTTTAATAAAAGTCCAACAAAAGTCTTCTTCTTTTTCTTCTACTTATCTTTTTCTTCTTGATATAACAGTTTATACGGTTTAGTGCGCATAGCATTCTTACATCTAATTCATATTTATCTTTCGGTTCTGCTATTACCGACCATTCTTTTTCTTTTTATGCTTTCTTTCTCCAATGTATTAAGCCCAGTTGCTTCAAATTTTCATTTATGTTCTCTATTCATTGCTTTCTTGGACATCCTCTTGGTCTTTTTCCTACTAACTTTTTCAAAATCATTTTCATAGTTAATCTTTCATCACTCATTCTTTGTATAGCTCAACAAATTTTTCAGTTAATCCTTAATACATATACTCGTTTGAATAATATGTTTCACTCTTCGATTGATCCGATTCTCTAATCAGTGGCTATGAACCACATCCATTAAAATTTATCTTTTTTAACCTAATAATATACCTACATTTTGAAATTAAAGTGAGACTGTCAATAAACGAAAAGATAAGAAAGTATACACCATTCGATCCTCTACCTTGTACTAAACGTATAATATCGATATGATTTTTGTAGCATTGATGAGAATATTCTTTTTGCGTTTCATTTAAGTGGATATTAAAAGATCTTCTCACAGATCTAGCACTTCCCATTTCAAATGACCTAGCACTTCCCATTCTCAACTAATTGCTTCTCTTTTATATCATTGGATAATCGACATTATTTGTACCTGACTGGACTGGACAATGTAGGAATTACCACGACACCGTAGAGGCTGTATTTCCAGAATATTTTACGAACCTTTAAGGACAGATTTACTATTTTCTATAGTTTATTCTCTATCTGTCTCGTTTAGAGTACAGTCAAGTGTTTAAGTTGATTTTATATAAAATATTTTATATATATTTTATATACATTTTATATAAAAGTTCTAGTCGTCGATTTAGGAAAAATTCAGCGATAAGCTTTGTTGTATATGCGAACGATTTGTTTTGAAGTCACAAGCAGATCTATATACCAGAAAATTAAAAAAAATTCCTCATATTTGCTGTGTGAGTGGTCACATAAGTTTAGTGCAGTGGATGCATCATAAGAAAAAATCTATACCGTTTGCTGTTCCCATGGTGTGGAGAGAACCTACTGAACCTACTTTCCCTACTGAAGAAAAGCAATGGGACAAAATTCAGTATCCAAATTCGCCTTCTGCACTTATTGCACTACCGGTACCGATTGCGCCTTTAAACCTGGACAAAATGTTTCACGGTGATTTTAATTCTTCATTAGGATGTGATTCACAACTTCCTGAGAACACCAGTTGCAACCCAATATTTTTAACAACTATCAGTTAACCTCACTAAATAACTCAGAATGAATTAATTGATGTGCTATGTGACCTAGGATTTTTAAAATAAAAATCGAAACTTCTTGGTTCTAGACTTCAACAGTGAATCCTGTTAAAAAAAAATGCAAATGTTTCACTTTACCGAAAACGGAATATAACATTTTCAAGTTTTTATAAAATGGAAGGATTGCTATGTCTTTTGTGATATTGATAGTCTAATGAATGAGCTTAATATGGAACATGTACCTTCCGAGTGGCGAATTTTCATAGATTCGGCAAAATAAAAAAACAAAAAAACCATCTATTTCTTTAGCCCATTCAGTGACAATGAATGAAACCTATGACAACTTAGCAACCATACTAAATCGTTTTAAATATGAACCATATAAGTGCCATATTTGTGGGGATTTAAAAGTGATAAGTATATTGCTAGGACTTCTTTTACAAATTACTGCTGTTTTATATGTCTATGGGACAGTAGGGCAACAAAAGGACATTACAATAAGAAAGATTGGCATCAGAACTTCTTTTGAACCTGCTACTTCAAACATAAAATATCCCCCCTTGTTAACACAAACAGGTGTTTCTTCCGCCTCTCCATATTAAGGTTGCACTAATGAAAAACTTTGTCAAAACCATGGACAAAGGCGGTAAAGGTTTCAAGTATATAAAGGAAATATTTCCTCAATTAAGTGATGCAAAACCAAAAGAAGGCATATTTATTGGACCTCAAATAAGGAAACTTCTAGGTGATTTCCGTTTTCAAGAAAAATTAAATGAAAAGGAATGGACCGATTGGACGTGTTTTGTAAGTGTAGTGAAAGAATTTCTGGGCAACAAGAAAGATGAAAACTATAAAAACCTCGTTATTGATTGATTTGTCCGTTACTTTGTGATAGTTCATTTTTTTAAAAGGAATAAAACAATTTTTTACTGTTATCTATAACTTTTATCTTTTATCATTTTTATCATTTATAACTTTAGTAAAAGTGATAGATAGCAAAGTAAAAAAAAAATGTTTTATTCCTTTTTATTTTTATAAAAACTCATATATGAACTCTTGAAAGCCTATGAAATACCCCTAGTATTTGTCGCATATTCTTAAAAATGCATTTTTTTACACTCCCATTTGGATTATTTTCCGGATAATTTGCGCGCAGTAAGCCACAAACAAGGAGAGAGGTTTCACCAGAAGATCACGAGGATGGAAGCAAGATACCAGGGCCGCTGAAACCCATCTATGTTGGACGACTACTGATTTTTAAAAAGAGATGATGATACAGAATACAAGAGAAAAAAGTGAAAGTTTTTGTCGCTGTATAACATCTCATGTAATATATTTTTTATTCACGTAATCCTCAGCAATGTCTTTACATGGATTTAACACGTTTTATAAGTTTATATTAAATAAATATTAGATTGTAAAAATATGTCGTCTCGTGTTTTTCTCGACCACCGATCCCCTGTAACAAAAAACCACTGACCCCCTGTTATAAAAAACTGTACGTGTTATAATAATTAGCATATCATCGGATTTAGGAGTACAAAATACTTCATATACACCTATTTTTATCAATGTTACCTTAAAACGTTTAAATTTGTTGACCTGTGTTATTACAACTGATCAAATTATTTACGCGGTGTATAAATAAAGTAATGAGACTGATGACGTAACGTTCGATATGGGACTGTTGGTTTCCTCTTTGGAGAGGGGGCAAATCAATATCTGATACGCCTTTGGTACAAGTTTAAATTCCCTAGAGTCACTTAGTAGTCCATATCAATTTTTTCGGCATCTGGATTTTCTAGGGCATTCTGAAAATGAGCGACAATAATTTCAACAAACTTTTGATCTTTGATTTGCTCATTTTAACATTTTTTGACCGTGGTTAAAATGTGCAATTCCTGTCTCTGGCGCTTCGTTTTAGAGACATGTTCATGACATGTTCCTGAAAAAGGGGATAATTTTCAAACCACTTTGAAATGACAAGACATGTTTCCCTCATGTTGGCCCTTTGATCGTGACAGAGATTTTTCGATGCCATTTTCGCATAGATTTTCTTCATCCCCAATTCATTAGTCAAAATGTGATGAACGGTTGTGGAATCAAATGAGACCAAGTCAAATTCAACTTTTCTCCGATTATTCTGAACGCCAGCTAACGATCAAATCGTCATTCGTCGATCTTCAGTCCTTGCAATTGAAGGCTTTCCGCCGACAGATTCATCTTCCATGGAGTCTCGGCCTTCTGAAAATACCTTAAAAAACCTAAAAATCTGGGCCCTTGTTAAAACTTTGACGCACTGTGCCCAAGTATGAAAGAAAACTTGATAGCGCACCGTTGCTCGAAATTGTTGTCACACATTTTCAGAACGCACAAGAAAATTCGGTTGACGAAAAGAATTGCTATGGACCAACAAATGACTGTAGGGAGTTCAAACTTGTACTGAAAACGCATCACATATTGGCCTGCCTCCCCTCCAAAGGGAACACCAATAATGCTGCTAGATCGAGCCCTACGCCACCAGTCCCATAACTTTATTTATACACCTTGTATTTGTGCCAACAAAAATGTCATTTTAAGTATCAACAAATGTCATGGAGATGTACAAACTACCACCAATTAGTAAGTATTAGCACCAGTGGCGGCTCGTTCGGGACGGCGTTGGAGCGCTGCCCCTCCAGTATTTATCACAGAAAACAATTTTTCAGAGCATATTTTATATATATCACCATATTTTATTTCCGTTCAGTTTGTTTCTTTAAAACTCATTTTCCTGGTTCACCTCCTTATAGGGTTTCAATAGCACGAAAAGTATAAAGAAGGAAGGGGAAAGCATAAAAAAATTCTTCAGCAGCACTATTTTCTTCTACGCCCTCCCACTTTAAAAACCCACGAGCCGCCACTATGAGCACTCTATTGATGTTGCCAATAAATGGCTTCAACAATTACACACACTAAAACAATTGAGGTTTTGAACAGTTTTTTTTGTCATAAATGGAAAGATCATACGTAAGTTTTATAACAAATATTTTAATTTTTTTGCTTTTGATTATTATTTCGGTTTTCGGTCCCGTTTTCGACGTTATACTCATATAGCTTATCTATCATGTAGAGAAAACAAATTATCGTGCTATTTGTAGGAAGGAATACTTCTGCGTGTCCGCAAAGAATCTACATGTAGCAACACAACCGAGAGTAGTAACAATGAGAAAGCCCTACCGAATCGTCCATTTTCTAGGATACGAATAATATTCAAGAAAGGGCGAATAGAAAAGAACAAAATTTGACTACCAATTTGGAAGGTAATCGTATATGAAAAGTCATATGTTTATAAAAGTTTTATAAGATAATTTAATTTGTAGATTGTTGAAGAGTACATAAATATGTTTGTAAATATTATTAAATTAAGAGTTTAATGTGGCCGTTTGTAAAACATATAACGCGAAAAATCGGCATCGTTTTAAAAATCCTGAGAACCTCTATTAAAGCAATATTGTATTATGGGTGATTTTTATTTGAAAATATTAATATAGTTTAGTGTAGTAGTTTGAAGAATCAGTCTGATCAACAGTTGATCAACTATCAAACTATTATAAAAACAAATATGTATGAAATTTTGGGTAGTGATGATTTTTATTTTGCATTGATTAATAATGTAGTTTACATATTATAATCTACTGTAATATATTATCCATATTATTCTAGTTGGGGGAGGTTTTATTATGTATATTTAACATTGTATTCAAAAACATTGATTCGCTTCTTGAGGATAAAAACATAGAATTAATTAAACTATTTTCGTTTAGTCCTGGCATAAAGTTATCACAATCCAAAGTTTTAGAAGGCAATGGAATTGTTGCTCTACGTATTCATATGGAATACGTCATAGGAAGAATACGAGAGTTTGGTTTTCTCAAACCTTACACAGTTATTAATTATATGTTGCCTTATACAGTCTATATTGTTATCATTGTAGTTGCATTAGTGATCTTACAGTCACCTATAATCAACATAAAATTATTAATATTAATTACCAAATTAATAACTAAATAAGTTATCAATTAAAGTTCATTAAAATTAACATCAAGTTACTATCATAAAAATATAATTTAATATTATAAATCTGTGACCATAAAAATATCCACAGCATGTATATTATCAGAATTAGCCTTTATGAACTCTTTGTCACATATTACTGAACTAAATTAGTAACAAACAATATTTTATTTTCCACTTAACCTACAAAAATTTTGACAGTATATATACAAGTAGAAGCCGTTGACAGTACTGACGTGAAAACACTACCATAATAACGTCACAAACACGACAGCTATTTATTTTTTATTCAAAAACCCAATTCATCACTTCCATATCAAAAAGGGTATTAACAATTAAAAAGTCTAATATTTACTATACATATAAGTGTATAATCATTGTGAGTTTATAGAACGCAGATGGGAAGAGCACATCTTTCGAAATAGTTCTAAACACAACAATAAAAAATTACTAAGGCGTTTCCAAACGCATAAGAATAATACGGAAAGAATGTTCTATTAAAGTGTGTCCAAATAAATTCGTAAAATATAAATTACAATATTAGTGAATACTTATTAATAAATATTGCATTATATAAATGCTGGCAGTATTTGAAAGAACAGTACTCAGAAAAAGTTTTGGTGCTGTCAAGAATAATTGAATTTGGAGCAAATCAAATCATCAAATCAAATTCAGCAAATCAGATGGGCGGGATACAGAGCGAAAATGCCAGTAAACCGAACATCATAGAAAATCATAGAGGGGCTAATAGAGGGTAACAGAAAAAGGGTTAGATCAAAGACACGATTGTAGATAATGTAAGAAGAGATGTTAAAAAACTTGATAAACATTAAAAACAGGCAGGGGCTGCGGGAGATCGATCCGATTAGAAATGAAGGTTCAAGGAGTAAAAACGATGCTTACTAACGGTAGCACTGCAGGAAGAAGAAAATTTTGCATCACAATTTTCCCTTTCTTATAGATTGATTACATTTGGTCTATTCACTCCTCTTCTGTCAATGAATCCCTATTAATTTATGTATTGTTTCCGAAGTTCTGCATTTACAAATGCGGCTTTATGATTTTTCGGTTGTTTAATAACATTTAGTACTTCTTTATTTAAGAAATTTTTGTTTAGTATATATTTTCCCGACCCTGGTTTGATTTTAAATAAAACGATAGGTCTATCGTTTGTTTAGAAAGTCTTTTAGCATACAAATGTAAGAAATATGTCTGTTTAATTTACTTCTTCCGGTCTCTTGTTTCATCTCAGGCAAAACGATAGTTTTATCACATTTATTTTGGTGAAGACCATCTTCACCACATCTTTTACCACATTGGACCAGATGCCGACTACATTTCGTTGCCGAGTTCGCTTATTCTAGTTAAAAGCTTCGATAACACTTGAGGGTAGTACATAATGGTGGGGCATCTTTAAAGATGGCTTCATTTTTGTATTTGAAACCAACATTTTCATTTATACTGTGAACAAGTTTCGGGTTGTGTGGTTCCCGAATAATACTAAGGGTGAGTTTGTCACTGAACACTTTGGTTTCTATCGATTTATATTTCTTTTGAGATGAATTTAAATGTCTATTACCTCTATTATTTCTATTTAATGTTTTCATTAATATTAAATGATTTCTATTTAACTAAGTTAGTCACTGAACACTTTGTTTTCTATTAACTTCAATTAGTTGTGAGTTTGTCATTGAACACTTTGTTTTCTATTAACTTTGATTAGTTGTGAGTTTGTCACTGAACAGTTTTCTATTGATTTTAGTAGTTTTGAGAAGTATTTAAAGTTTACTTCTATTTATTTTTCTCACAGAATACTGCTCTGATTATTGCCAAATATTCAAGTTCAATTGAACTAAATCTGTTACTGTTCATTCAAAAATATTATCTAAAACAATGTTTCTTAATTAATGATTTGATGAATATTAAATGATCTCTATTTAGGTGAATATTCAAACATTATTTTAGTGGCATCAGCAAATTCATATGATTAGTTTTTCTAGTATCTGGAGCGGGTACATCGCACATTCTGCCTGCTAGAGATTGCACGGTAGGGTGTGGTTGGATATCCATATATTTTGTTAGTTCTTGGGGGTGGGTATCGTGAAGTTTTCCCTTGATACCCCGCTCATACCCGAAGCTGGCACTGTTGGGCCTTCTCCCTTCAGTGTCAGGAACAGTACCCAGGATGATAATTTTATTACTGATTGATAAAATTATCATTGTTGAAAATGTATGATCCGTAATTTAATACATATTGGGAGATCATTGTTCAAAATATATGATGTTATTTAATAGATATTGAGAGATCTATATGGTATTGTCGCACGGTTTTCTCTTCAATATTATAAAGTGGGTAAATCCTATTTTGCTTTTCTAGTATCTGGAGCGTGTACATCGCGCATTCTTCCTTTGTAACCAGCGAACAACTCAGTACTACAGGTTACACGGTATGGTGTGGTTGGATATCCATTATGTTTTGTTCACTCTTTGGGTGGGTATCTCGTGCGTTTTTCCCTTGATACCCTATTCATACTCGAAGTTGGCACTGTTGCGCATTCTCCCAGTACCAGGAGCAGTACCCAGTTTTAGTTGTGGGTATCTCTATTTGAATTTATGTTGATTGCTATCATGACTATTGTAAGTGATGTTCCAGCGAGTATCTCTCGTTGAGTATGTGAACAGCCTCGTGATATACTAAGATTTGTATCGATCTGATAAATTTAAAGTAACAGATAGTAAACAGAGAATAGTTTCATGGATTCGGAGTATTCAAGGTTACTTTTATTTCCAGATAGTTAAAGCTGTCATGATTGGAACCCGCCACCATGCTCATCAAACTTGGCAGGTACCCAACCTGCCGTCCAGTTAGAGGAATTACCGTAAAACCATCTTATTTTAAGTTATTTTAAGGTCGATATGTATATTCTTCTAAGGTCGATATCTTTATATTCTCTATATCTGTATCTATATATATATATATATATATATATATATATATATATATATATATATATATATATATATATATATATATATATATATATATTTATAGTTTTGTTAACGTTTCGGTTCAATAACCAACCATCCTCAGAACATTTCTACAATAAACATTTTTATAAAAAACACAAATTTACATAAAAAAACCTACCAATATTTAATTAAACAATTCATTTTTCCAATTTTTTAACTAATATGTGACTTTTTTTTTTAATTTTAAATGACATATAACCGACTCTGACATATTTAACAAATCTTCCAGCTTTAAATTTTTGTCTTATCAACTGACCGAAAGTCCCAATAAATAAAAAAATAATAATAGTATTAAACGGTTACTAAAATGTATGTAATAAAAAAAAATTAAAATTCTGGTTTTGACCAGAATATTGGAGAAAAGGATAAGGAGCAAAATCGAGATGACAATGGAGAAAGCACAATGTGGATTTAGGAGGTGGATTTAATGTTTTCACGGGTGTGAAATGTAACGATAGTTTCTCGGGTATCCCGTATTAGCTGAATGTTCACTGGTGGATGGTTTCGCTGACGTTTCGATGGATTCTCATCCATCATTTTAAAAGCATTTACTCGACAAATGCTGACAAAATCTGCAGCATTTTTAGTCAAAACACCGTCTGGTAAACGCTTTGAAAATGATGGATGAGATTCCATTGAAACGTCAGCGAAATCGTCCACCAGTGGACATTCAGCTAATACGGGATACCGGAGAAACTATCGTTAATTAACTATCGATGATATATATATATATATATATATATATATATATATATATATATATATATATATATATATATATATATATATATATATATATATACGGCAGGATGAAGGCCTCTTCGGCATGCTTCCAACTCTCGCGGTCCTAACCTCTCCTCTGCCATTCGGGTCCAATATACTTAATAATGTCATCAGTCCATCGTGTTTTCGGTCTTCTCCGTGGACGCTTGCCATCAAGCGGTATCCAGTCCAGGACCGCCCTGGTCCATCTTTCCGTCCCACCGCCTCGCTACATGGCCTGCCCTTACATGGCATGTCACTTACTTTCGTTTGCTCTCTGATCCATGTCTTTCTATTCCGTCTAGTAATGCCAAGCATACATCTTTCCATTCTCCTCTATGCTACTCGAAGTTTTTGAACTGACTGTGATGTGAGTGTCCAGGTCTCACTTCCGTATGTCATAACGGACAGGACACACTGATCAAAGACTTTTCTTTTCAAACAAAGTAGTAGTTTGCTCTTAAACACTATGTTGAGCCTGCCAAATGCCTGCCAGCCACATTTAACGCGTCGTTCCACCTCCCGGACGGTATCTTCTTCCATTGAAACCCTCTGCCCAAGATATATATAGTGATCCACAACTTCCAAATCCGTTCCTAAAATAGAGATTCTTTTGTCCTCAGCAAATTTATTGAACATGACCTGACTCTTCTTCTGATTTATTTTCAAGCCAAATGGTTCCCCAGCCCTTTCCAGCTCTTGTACGTGTCTTTGCAGCTCCTCTGGGTCTTGTGAAAGAAGAAGGATGTCATCTGCGAATCTAAGATGATTTAAGTATGCACCATTAGTCCTTATTCCATCCTGTTCCCAATCCAGATTACGGAACACTGAGGGCTGAGAAAAGAAGAGGCGATATTGCGTCACTCTGCCGTACGCCCCGCTCTACATTTATTCCAACCTCAAGATCGTGTAGCTTCATCATATATCGATCCTAGTAGATTTACATAGGTTTTCTCTACACCTTGATTAAGCAATGCATCCATTGCAGTGCATCCAAGTACAGTGGCATAGTGCATTCATTGTATCTTTCTATGACCTGTTGTAGGACCTGGATGAGTTCCATTGCACTGAATCCACTTCTGAATCCTGCTTGCTCCCTTGGTTGTGCGTCATTAAGTTTTTATAGTATTCTTTTGGATATTATCTTGGTGAAAACTTTGTACACCACTGACAGGAGGCTTATTGGACGGTAGTTCTTTAAATCTTCCCGTGCTCCTTTCTTATGTAAAAGAATCACTTCTGCATTTTTCCTTAAGATGGATACTTCTTGTTGTCTCAGACATTTTGAATATAATTTTGCTAGTGTTTTATGTAAAGCCTGACCACCAGCTTTAAATATCTCCACAGTTATACTAACCTTTCCTGGAGCATTGCCATTCTTCATCGAGTCTATGGCCTTTGTCACTTCCTCCACCCGGATATCCGGCACTTGTTCTTCAGTGGGAATTGCAGTTCTTGCTTGATTCTGGTCCTCATATAACTTTGAATAAAATATTCGGACAACCACTAACATTTCCGTCCGTTCGCTGTATATTGTACCATCCTCACCTATTAAGGAAAAGATGTGTGTCCTTTTCTTTCTTAGCTTCTGCTTAACTTTGTTAATTCCCCTGTTTTCTTCCAGAGTCTTTTGTACAAGCTGCATGTTGAATCAGCGCGTTTCCTTTCGAATACGTTTTCTTATAGTTTTGCAAAGCTCAACGTACTCGACCCTGCCAAAAGGGCTGCCTGCATTCTTCGTTGTCCGGCGTTTTTTCATTATATTAATGGTCTCACTGTAAATTTTTGACTCTTTGAAACAATTATCTTCCGGTGCTACTGAAGCCGCCGTTTTAAGCACATTGTTGGCGATTTCTTCGTATTGGTCTATAATTTCCATCTCCTCCGGGTCTTGCAACACAGCAAAGCGATTCAACAAGCAATTTCAAAATATCTGCTCCTCTCCAGCAGCTTCCCAGAATCCACTGCCCCTATTTGATCTTGTCATTCTTTCGCGCTCTTTTCGGCAGTTTATCCTAATCTTTGCTCGTACCATTCGGTGGTCACTTCCCACATTAAAGTGGTTAAGGACAGTATAATTGCAAAATATTGCTTCATCATTTGACATTGACATCGTAATCAATTTCACTTGTGAGTCCAGATGGACTTTTCCATGTCCTTTATTGTGTGTGTGAGTTCTTGTCCTTCAGCAAAGTCAACTAGCCTGTCACCTCTATTGTCCCTCTCACCATTTCCATATGGGCCAGTTGCATTTTCACCAGTTCTTGCTTTTCCGATTCTGGTATTAAAGTCGCCCGTCAGGATTTTATACCTACACTTCTCTTTGTCTAAAAGTTGGGCCACATTGTCATAAAATTCCTCAATGTCTTCATCTCTATGGCTTATAGTTGGTGCTTAAGTTTGGACGATTTGAAGCTTAAACTTTTTATTCAACTGAATGACGCATTGGGCTAATCTGTCGGATATATATTTTCAAACTTGACTACACTGTCTTTCAGCTTTCGATTGATGATATATATATATATATATATATATATATATATATATATATATATATATATATATATATATATATATATATATATATATATATATATATATATATATGTATGTAAAAAAAATCCTATTATTTTATGTCATGTCATTTTTGTTGTTCCTTACATTCAAGACTTGAATTTTCCATTTCTAGTTCAGTTGTGACCATCGTAATCTATCTATGCGTAACTTTTCTCTCTCTCTGTAGTAACCTCTCCATCTGTTTATTAGTTGTTGCTTTTGTGTTAAAAGGTCGCCGTGCTTATCTCTGCAGGCCGTTAGAGTTGGTCGATGTGTCCCTGTACTCTCCTTAACTTCCTGTTTTCGTTCCCATTATATTCTATCTTGCTATTTAATATAAACAACTCCAAAAGAAATAAACTCATAGACACAATGTTAAGTTTTAGTTTCTCTAAAGATTTTTGTAAATAATAATAATAATATAAATTACATTGAAAATGTATTTGTAAAATTTGTTAGTATCTACAATTTACGCTCGTTATTCGCATATTCTTTATTCGTAGTTAAGGTTTTAGCGTAATTTTCATATTTACTGTAAGAGATTAAACCACTTCTTGTATTTGAACTTTACTTTATATATCGGTGTATTTGTTCTTTGAGACAAATGCGGACTATGTGTGCAGCATCGATAGGCGGCTGCGGGAATAAAGTTTCGGCTTTATTAAAGGGTTTTATTTGTATTATTCAGTTGTTTAATTTCAGTTAGTTTGAGAATGAAATTTTGGGTTGATGTAACAGTTTATCCAATTTGTTTAATTTTTCTTCGGGCTGTTTTTAAACGCTACATAAATTACTAGGCATCTTTATTATCCATCAATTTTATTTATAGAAAACCTGGAAGAATTTTCAGTTGTGATATTAACGAAATATCTAATCCTTAACTGTAGTCCGATATAGAACCTTTTATAATGTCCTACGTGTAGTAGAGAAAGTATACCATTTAAACACATTAAATAAATGTGAGAAATGTCTGAACAGAAATATTTAACCCTCTAATCCTAAATTGTTCGGGCTTATCGTAGTTTGCAATGCTCAGTAATGAACATATTTCATAGTATTGTTAGTATATGGAATATTAACATGTCATATTAACATGGACTTTGGATTAGATAAATGCACAACTATTAACATAAAGAGAGGATCTAAAATAAAGAGATGACAGGGTTTGTCACAGCAGAACAAGAATATATAGAGCCAATGCAAGAGGGCGAAGTATATAAATATCTTGGAATACAATAAAAGAAAGTCCAAAAGAGTTGAGCATACACTTATTAAATAAACACTAAAAACTTGAAAGCATATACAGGTCTGACCTAGACAGTAGAAATATAGTAAGGCTATAAAAACTTTTGCTATACCAGCCTTGACATATTCGTTTGAAATTATATCTTGGCCAAACACAGATGTCGAAAGGCTACAACGAATAATTAGAACAACACTAACAAAATATAAAAATCACCACCCATACAGTATTAAAAAACGACGTATAATACAAAGAGTTGAAGTAGGGAGAGGAATTATACATTTATGTAATCTACACGAAAAACAAATATCCAGTTTGAGAACATATTTCCATTAAAGACAAGAGTGCGTCGAACGCCTGGTTGAAATGGAGGTTTTTTCCAGAGTTTGAAGACTTTATGTGTGCAATTCAGGATCAAGTCGGACACAAGAACTACCAAAAATATATCATTAAGGATGCACGAGTACCAAATGACACATGTAGGAAATGCAACGAAACGCCTGAGAATATCCAACATATTGTAGGAGCCTGTGGTAGACTCTCCCAGATGCACTATCTTCACCGTCATAATCAGGGGGCCGGTATAGTCTACCAGGAACTTGCAACACGTAACAGAGCGAGTTCCCTATTATAAATACACCCCGGATGCGGTACTAGATTCAGCCGATTTCAGGTTATATTACCACTGAACAATAATAACTAACAAAACTATGCAGTGTAACAGACCAGATATTATATTGCTGGATAAAAAGATAAAAACAGCATTCCTAATCGACATAGCTGTTATAGCCTTATAACAGAGCGAGTTCCCTATTATAAATACGCCCCGAGGGCGGTGCTAGATTCAACCGATTTCAGGTTATATTACGACTGAAAAATAATAACCGAAAAAACCATGCACTGTAATAGACCAGATATTATATTGCTGGATAAAAAGAAGAAAACAGCATTCCTAATCGACATAGCTGTTCCCAACACACAACATTCAAAAGACGGCTGAAGAAAAAGTACAAAAATATACAGACCTCAAGTTAGGAATACAGCGGATATGGAAGTTGAACCAGGTCCATATTATGCCATTGATAATTTGGCACTATACCAAAGAACCTGAAAAATAACATTAAATTTCTGGGATTATAAGAAAATCTGTTTAAAATAATGCAGAGGGCGGTAATCCTTAATACAAGTCGCATCGCCCGAAAATTTTTGGAGGAATGAAGTTGTTTTGGCTACGGCCCGCACTTTATTTAAAATTCAGCTTGGTTGGGAAAAAGGATGAAAAGAAAGAAAATAATATATATATATATATATATATATATATATATATATATATATATATATATATATATATATATATATATAAATAAAAATAAAATAAATAATATATAAAAATAATATAAATAACTATATAGAATAATAATAATAATAACGAATTATTAACTTTATTACTTTACGATTATTAATTTAACGGTCTATTATAATTGAACGGTCGATTATATTAGACCAGATATTGTTCTGATTAGTAAAAAGGAGAAAAGAGCTTTTATAATCGACATCGTAGTGCCGCTTCCTCATAATATCAGGAAAACCTAGTTGGAGAAAATCACTAAGTATGAAAACCTGGTATACGATTTGAAAAACCAGTGGAAATTATGTAAGGTAGAGGAAGTGCATTTCGTTATATCCGCCGAAGGCCTAATAAGTAAGACCTTTTCAAAACACTTCAAAAACCTTGATATCTCAAAATCGATTGCCATACTAGGGCAAAGTGCAGTACTCTTGCAGACATGCCACATTGTTCGTAAAATCTTATGCTAAGGGAGAAGAGCTGTACTGCTTTCTCATTTTGGCATGATAATATCGACCAGCCTAGGCTGAGATGCTGAATTCAGAACGAACATAATAATATGAATCAATTAAAAAAAATAAAGGCAGGGTGCTGATAGTCCGCTTGGTGAGTGGCCCCACCACCTACCCGAGCTAAGAGGAGTAAACCTTTGGAGTAAAAAAATCCCCCAAGCTCAAGATGGAAATCCATCGTGTCGAGGAGCTGAATGGCACATGGTTAAAGTGTATCTAACGATGTCTACGGATAACTAGCCCCCTCCGGTAGTAAATAGCTTTCCCTGGTAATTCAGGGCTCTGCCTTGGGTGGCCGTTCTTTTTCCTTGAACCCAAAACATATGGTTATGGAGTTTGAAATGAATAAAAGTTTTATACAAGGCGGTAGGGTTTTGCGGACAAGAACTCTTCGGAACCGTCGGTATGATTTCTTCGGGGTTGGTAACTCTATGGTACAACAGGATTGGCAACTGAAAAGGCAATTGAAAAAGCGCACGAACAGGCAGAAATTCGAAGTCAACAAATGTTGGAGACTTCACCCGTAGAACTTCCTGTGCCAGTACATCAGCCGGCACTCAGTGAAGCGGGAAAGTAGACATCCTTCATGAATGAAACAATCATGCGCATCTATTATAATGTGACTCAACTAGGACGGGAAAGACTTGGCTACAAGCAACGTCTACATGCCGAATTTATCAGTGCATATCCCAACATAGTACTTACTGAGCAGAGAGTGGCCAACCAGTATCGAGTAATTCTTAGAAAGGGATTAATTCCAGCAACAAGACTAAACTCAGTAAAACAGGAAGTCGACAAGCAAATGCAAGATCAAAATGCCGTTTTAGAAAATGCTATAGAAGAACTCGTGCCTGTAGAAATCAAAGCTCCAGAACAACAAGGTAGAGTACCGAACCAAGTGGGAACTGCTGAAAGTTAACCAGAAAACATGGTCGAAGTAACTGAAGGTCTGCTTTTTGAACTTCAAAGGGCCATTTTGGAATATGAGGGTACGGATCCGCTTAGTAGCCCCTTACTTTCTAGAGTAAATACGTGCAAAAAACTCGCCATAGCTCTAGATTGTCTGAATAAAAATATTCTACCACCTGTTGTACTCTACCACCATGTCAGCGATTAAGGAGGTTGGGATGAAGATCAGCCTACGAATGGCAGCTACGCCATCAAAGATGCAAACTCATGTCTTCCAATGGGAAAAGAGACTCATATGTAAGGTTGAATCTCTCACATCGGATATCGACCAGTTGACAGAATTGATTAATGGCAGCAGAACCAGAAAGTTAGAGAAAAGGGTTGAATCAATCACTAGACGATCTCAAATACATTCGTCAAGAGATTTAACAAACACTACATTAGAACAATGTCTTGAAACCTTGAAACAAAAACTTTCTGTATATGTGACTAGACTTAAGAAGTACAGGCTGAGTAATGACAGGAAAATAGACAACAAACTATTCTTGAGATCAGAAAAGACATTCTACATAAATCTAAATTCTGCTACCCATAATCCGAACAACGGATACCCTACTAAAAATGAGATAGAGAAATACTGGAACGAACAACTAACTACCGCGAGATCGTATAATAATAATGCTTGCTGGATAGGAGAAGAACGTCAACTCTATGCAAACTGCCATGAAATGCAAGATCAGCCATTCACTATCGATTAACCAGCTAGTGTAATTAAAAACTCCATAATTGGAAAGCACCCAGGAGCCGATGCACTACAGAATTACAGAAGTATTGGCTAAAGAAGTTATGATGCACTCACAACAAACTGACCCATATAATTAACGAGATAATGGCCAAACCACATAAAGCGCCACTATTTCTTACTCAAGAGGCAACATACCTCATCCCGAAGGATCATCTAAATACTCAGGATCCTTCCAAGTATCACCCGATAACATGTGTTCCAACACTATATAAAGTGATAACAGCATGTATTGGTAATGACATTGCATATATGCGCGTTGCGAGCGAAATCATATTATGTGCAACAGAACGGATGTACTAAAGGCGCAATGGGATGCAAGAAACAGCTGGTGATTGATTCAGTCATATGCAATCAAGCTTATGCCAAAAATAGAAATCTAAACATGGCGTATATATAGATTATAAGAAGGCTTTTGATTCCGTTCCGCATGAATGGCTCATAGAAGTTTTAAAGATTTATAAAGTTTGTCCATCTTTAATCAATCTCTTAAAAAGATTTATGTCAACGTGGCGAACCAAAATCCAGCTTAAAGAGGATGACAATAATATAACAACAGACAATGTCTCTATTCGAAGAGGTATTTTCCAAGGTTTAGTTTTGTATCGCCTTTGGTTTTGCATCCCCATAAATCCTTTTTCACATCGATTGAACTGGATTAAGTATGGTTTTAGCTTAAAAAACAACAACACAGACATTATGAGGACATTTGTTTTACATCGGCTATCTAAAATTGTTTGCCTCGTCAAAAAATCACCTCGAGCAAATGTTAAAAATAGTGAAGGAATTTTCTGATGATGTCGGAATGGAGTTTGTTTTGGAAAAATGTTGGACCATCAGTATCAATATGGGCAAACTCCAAAACAATGCTTCCAGGACACATAGTGGCCAAACTATCGAGGCAATGACGGCCTTAGACACATACAAGTACCTGGGAATGAAACAAGCAAGTTCATCGTTCAATGAAACATGAACTCAGCTCTCAATTCATCAATAGGGTAAAGCAAGTAATCAAGTCTAATCTTAATAGCAAAAATATATTTAAAGAAATCAACACATATGCGATTTCTATATTAACGAATTCGTTTGGGCTAGTCAACTGAACTAAGACGGATGTACAAAATTTACTACTCAAGCTTAGAACATTGCTCATAAAAGCACAAAAGCATCACCCACGAAGTAGTGTAGAACGCACCACCATATAATGACATCAAGGCGGTAGAGGCGGTAGAGGATATAAGCAAGCAATTCGATCAACAAATTGAAAATATGCGGTCATATCTTTTAAAACAAGCAGAAATGTCGGAATTACATAGAACCATATGTCAGATCGATGTCTTAACGCCACTGCAATTAAAGAAAAAATCTGGTTCAAAGCTATGCGACAACCGATCAAGAAAAGTTGCAATCATGGAGTGAATAATCCCTGCATGGGAGACATCAGAATGAAGTCAACCAAGAACAAGTCGACATACTGGCTGATTGCAGGATAGATATTCCCCGAGACAGAGATATTTATAGTGGCAATCCAAGATCAGGTTATCGCCACTAGAAATTACGTTAAATATATTGTTCGAGATGCTGGTCTTGTGGACGATCAGTGTCGATACGGACGTCCGACCCCCGAAACCATTCAACACATTACTGTAGATTGTATGTTGTTTGCGACTATCGATTATAAAAATTGGCACGATGCAGTCGCAAAGATTCTGCATCAGGAACTTGCTGTAAAGTTGCAGTTGTCAAAAGAGAGAGTTCCATATTATAACTACAATCCCGAACCTATTCTCTAAAGCAATAATAGTAAGATCTATTGGGACCGTACTGTACTGACTGAGCGAAGACTGGATCACAACAGGCCCGATATTATTACTGTGGATAAATGATCTAAACGCGCTCTATTTATAGATGTGGCCGTTCCTAATAACAATAATATAGTAAAGAAACAAAAAGAAAAAATTCAGAAATACCAGGACCTTCAAGAGCAAGTTAAGAAACAATGGGGCATCAAAAGTGTAGAAATAGTTCCCATAATAATATTAACAACGGGTGTTATTCCAAAGGTCCTGCTGAAGAACATAAAAGCATTAGGTCTCAATGAGCAAATTTTCAAGCTCATACAGAAAAACCACTACTGAGAACAACGAGAACCGTTCGGAAGTTCGGAACAATTTAAAAAACATCAAATAATTCTAACGTTACCTTGCGACCCGATAACACGGAAAGGACCCCCACAGAGCTTAATCCTTCTGATGTCTAAGATATCTGGGATAAGTCAATATTTTCCTTAGATGGAGTGCGAATGCCTTTGGGCTAAATCATCATAATTTAATCATAATTTAACAGTATTTTATTTTTCTCAAAATTATTCAGAAGTTAAACCACTCCTGCTCTGGCGCCTTTTATGAAACTAGGAATCTTTTTATTGAGACTTGTTGGGGCAATTAACATTTTTCCGAAGGGCAACGAAATATCTTGAAACGGACTATAACAAAAATTCTATTTCAATTTTTCTCAAAAAATGGAACGAACCTCTTTGCGTCAATCCAATATATTAATATTTACCTTATAAAACCTTTTTTCGGAGGATAGTCTTTATGGTTTACCGAATGATTCAATATCAGTTTTTCGTCTCCCATATCTAACCAAGACCTCTGCAGAACAAAGTCTCTGTTTTTGACAGGCGCCGGACAGGATACTAGAAATATCTTCGATGAGAAATGTGAACACTAATAAAAAAGTATACTCACATGCATAATATCCAACGTCATTATTGGGGTTTAAAAATCCGATATCGACAGAAGCCAACATGTGTTCGTCCCATTCTTTGCGGTAATCAGGATCGTGTAACACATCAAACATCATTTCAGCGGTGATATCATGGAAGACTGAATGTACTTTTACCATACGAAAATTACTTATGGATGTAAGTTTTGTCCACACCTGTAAAAAATATATAAGTAATAATAATTATGTTTCTTGTGTTACTGTTTAAAGTTTATTTTGCAGAAATTATGAAGATAATACGCATGTTTGATTATGTTATATGAATACACTCAGCTTCAAGTAATTAAAAGGGAGTAAAATCAAGTGCCACGATACTATTGTATTTATTTATAACTTTTAAAAGAAACAAGACAGATTTTTTTCTATAATTTGTTTAGTCCGTTTCTAAATTTTCGGTTAATTAATTTTTGAAAATTGCGTCAATCAAATGTGAGCCATTGGCAGTAATACAACTTTGGGTCCTTTCAATCCCATTTTCCATAACTTTTGTCAACATATCTGGTGTTTATGCAGCGATTAACGCAGATGTTGTCCTTGAGTTGGTGTATGTTTTGGGATTTATTTATGTAAATTTTTTCGTTTAAAAATGCCCATACAGATATACCGGTGTGGTCAAATGGGGATATCTGGCGGCGACAATAAACCGCCATTTTGAGAAATTAAACTACTAAGGAAAATATTATAATGAAAATGTTGATTTTGTCACATGAGGTGTGTGATGTGGTACCATATTGCTGAAACCTCATGTTCTCCAGTCTTTGCTCTTTCAATTGAGATACCAAAAGGTTTTGAATCATGTGTCTATAGCATTCACCTTTGACTGTGACTGTCCAATGATGTTTTGAGCATAAATATTGCACCAAACTGTGACTTTAGCTGGATATAATGGCGTTTGACGAATTTGAAGGCGATAATTTCTTGCCCAAAAACGCCTATTATGTTTATTCACTTATCTACTTCGATAAAAATACGCTTCTTCGCTCACCATTAACAGTCCTTGTTTTTCCAATTAAGACTGTAACTTGCTTTCCATGACAGTAACAGCAGTTCCACAATTCCAGGATATAATGGTATTTGATGAGTGTGAAGGTGGTTCTTTCTTGGTCAGAAATGGCTATTCTCTTTGTTCACTTGCCCACTTAGATGAAAATACGCTTCTTCACTCATCATTAATTCCGCATGAAAATTGTCAATTTGACGAAAGTAGTTTATGATGGTATTATAATATTTTAATTCAACAATTTAACAACTCTTGAACAAACTGAATCTTATATGGAAACATATACCAGTCACTTCTCAAAGTTCGACCTAAACTGCGTGAATAAATTACCAATTGGGGTTTTGACTAACAAATAATAATCGATTTTTTACTTTATGTTAAAACTTTGTCATAAATAATACTGATAATGGATGCGAAAAACTTTTAAAAAGTTGTTTCCAATTAGTTATAAATGAATTCAAATGTATAAAATTTAAAATAAAATCAAATGGCCACGAAAGCGCCACGGTTGGCTGCCGTGTTTATGACATCATTATGTTAAAGTGTTTTCACGTAACTGTGACTGTCCAATGATGTTTTGAGCATAAATATTGCACCAAACTGTGACTTTAGCTGAATATAATGGCGTTTGACGAATTTGAAGGCGATAATTTCTTGCCCAAAAACGCCTATTATGTTTATTCACTTATCCACTTCGATAAAAATACGCTTCTTCGCTCACCATTAACAGTCCTTGTTTTTCCAATTAAGACTGTAACTTGCTTTCCATGACAGTAACAGCAGTTCCACAATTCCAGGATATAATGGTATTTGATGAGTGTGAAGGTGGTTCTTTCTTGGTCAGAAATGGCTATTCTCTTTGTTCACGTCTCATTTCACGTTTCAAGTACTGTCAAAGGCTTTTACTTACGTATATGCTGTCAAAATTATTGAAGTTTAGTGCAAAAAAATTGCTGTTACTAATTTAAGTCAGTAATGTGTGACAAACAATTCATAAAAGCCATTGCTGATAATATACCTGGTATGGATATTTTTATGGTTGCAGATTTTCTCAAAAATGACGTTCGGTTCAATTCAGCTAAAGTTCGAGGTGTTAAAGCAACAATTAGAGTTTAAAAAAAAAATAATGTACATGTAAATAAAAAACAAAATATTTCTATTAAATATAATTTAATTATTTGTAGAGTGTTCACCCTAAAAATTGTAGGGTGTTCAAAATTATTGTGACAAGGTTATAGGTTATGTTCAATTTAACTGCGAAAATTGTATTTGCACGGTGAAAGGACGTGTATGCCCAGAAGATAACATTCTGAGTAAAGCTTGTATAAACTTGAAGAGATTTACCACTAAACACCAAATCACGTTTTTTGGACTTCTCGACGTACGTTTCGCTAACCATGTTAGCATCATCAGGAGATAAGTTAATCTGATGATGCTAACATGCTTAGCGGAACGTGCGTTGAGAAGTTCAAAAAAGTAATTTGGTGTTTAGTAGTAAATCTGTTCAAGTTTAGTGTTTTACACTAAAGGTTCCAAAAGAAGAATTGAAAGCTTATATAATTAGTTTAGTTATTAATGAAAAACTAAGAAAGGTTCTAGACACTTAATGTCACGATTGTCTAGCTTCAGGATATAATTGAAGTAACTTTTGTATATAATTGATGATAGGTGGTTGTAAAAATTTGATGTTTTTGGATTAATACGTCGTGCTGCTTCAAACCATCGATTTCGAAGTCTAAAGCTGGATGCACACCAATAAAATTTTGTGTGTGTGTTGAATTTACTGGAACAATTTGTTCGAATTATCTGGTGGACAACAGATGGTTGTGACTGACTTGATGTGTCAGAGCGTCTACATTGCCGCGCAGGGCAAGTACATACAAGACATAGCCCGCACAATGCAAATTTATATTGATGTGGATGTAGCTTAATATCTTGTGGTACATTTAAAAACATTTTTCGGAAGTTATTTTTGTAGTATTAGTACAAAATGGTACCAAACAAGCACGATAACTAATTAGATTTGACATTTTCAATAAATTTATCAATACGCAGATAGTTATAACAAAAATAAGTTAATTAAAAACTCAAACACCCGTATCGGCTGCCTGTAATGTTGAGGGGAAATAAACATTGTGACGTCAAGCGCACTCGGGTTTTTTCGGTAACAGCCGGCGCGTCATCGTTGCTAGGTTTAAAAATTTATTTTTAATTTGATATAGCTTTTTAAATATAAAGAAAAAAAAATAAAAATAAAAAAGTTTTGTTATAAAACTTATACGTGACGTTTCCATATATGACATTTTTTTTAAATGCCAATTGTGCACCAGGTCGTCGAATAATCGATTCCGGAGACTAATTAATACTTTGCTCCAGATGTACGTGTAAATCTTAGTGTGTTTATTTAAAAGCTAAATCAACATTTTACGAGGCTTCGACCGATTAGAATATTTTCGTCTGAATTGACATTGAGTTGCAATATTTTTTTTATGCAAATTACAAGAATTTCAATGCGTTCTTTTAACATGTATTTATTCATAATTACACTTGGACGACTATACTGCACAATAGACACATCCAAAGTGTCCAAACATTACGGGAAAAAAAGTGGCAATATATTCTTTCACTTTACGAAAAAGAAACGATATTCCTTTCCAGTGCTACTAATACATTCCCACGGCAGAATTGGGGTAATGGCAGTGCTTATGTATAAAAGCGTATTGTCGTAAAACAGCGTCCAGTTTCCTTGAACTCGATATTAGAGCCGTACGCATAAATTCGAATGAGTACGATACCTTGTAGTCAAAAATGTTCTTGGCATGCGATATTTGGATTTTTTTCAGTGTATGTTCATTTAGTGGTTACGACATGGAGATTTGGCGTTTGATCAATAGATTGTCATATAAAATATGACCTTTAACTTAACATTTCATCAATTGAAATAATAATTTCAATACTATTGAGAATGTAGCTATTAGGTCCTCAACTTAATTCTCGGCCTTTTTTACCTACCTTTGACATTTAATGATGAAAAAGTAATAAAAACTGAATAATTTATTGTTATGAACTGATTCAAACATTGTTGTATATAATCAAAAATACGAGGAGAGAGTGAAAAGTACTTTTTCGATATACGGTAATGCGATCGCAAAGGTGATTGTATTTCTGATAAGTAGCTTTATTTCTAGTAAGTCTCCCATCAATTTAAAGCCGATAGGGCATTTAGTTTTTTTTTGACAATTTTTGTGTGGAAAAACTATCGCCCAACCCGAAAAAAAGTTGAAGAAGTTTTATGAGAATTTTGTTTATTTACATTTCATGGTTCATAAGTGGTTTATTGCACTCTGAACTCAGAATGCTCCGTTGAGGTCACTAATGAGGAAATAGTCAACAAAATCCGTGATATCATGTTGGTACATCGCAGAACGAAACTTAGAGAAATTGTTAGGTGATAAACATATCGAACAAGGGCGTACGGAATATTCTACGCGAACATTTGGGCTTAAGACAGCTATCAGTGTGATGAGTGCCGCGTTTGTTCAATACGGACCAAAAAGGAAACCTAGTAACCACTTTACAACAGTATTTAAACATGTACGAGGTCTGTAAATATGAAACTGGAATTTGCCCATAGATGGCCCTAGCTGTCAATGTACTTACCGCCAAATCGCGTCATTGCCGCCATTTCCTTGACTGACTGACAAAGCTTTTGAACTCACAACAATACAAGTTTCATACACAACACACAAGTTTCCGTACAGAATAATTTGTAAACAAGTAGTATTTTGTTACCTGGAAATTACGATTTGCGGACAACATTGATTTTCTATTACCATTTAAAGAAAACTACTACAGAATTGTATCGAATGCTTGTCGAAGCTTACGGTGAGCATGCTCCTGGTAAATCACATAGCTTTAAATGGTTTAAAACATTAAAAGTGGCGATTTTGACGTGAGAAACGAAGAACGCGGAAGGTCACCGAAAAAGTTTGAAGACAGCGAATTGCAAGCATTGTTGGATGACGATGACGCTCAAACGCAACAACCATTAGCCGATGAATTAAATGTAATACGAGAAGCCGTCTCTATACGTTTGAAAGCCATTGGAAAGATCCAGAAGATGGGAAAATGGGTTCCACATGAATTGAATGAAAGACAGTTCGCCAGAATGCTCGTCAGGTATAAAAGAAAGATATTTCTGTATCAAATTGCAACTGGCGATGAAAAGAGGATATATTTTGAGAATCCTAAGCGTAAAAGATCATGGGTAACTCCAGGCAAACCATCGATATCCACTGCTAGGCCAAATCGCTACGTACACAAGACAATGCTCTGTATTTGGTGAGATCAGAACGGTGTGATATAGTATCAGCTGTTAAAACCTCGTGAAACCGTTAATATTGAACACTCTCGACAAGAAATGATCGATTTCAATCAAGCTTCCAAAAAGGCAACACAAAGTGATTCTGCTTCATGATAATGCACCATCACACACAGCAAAACTGGTCAAGGAAACGCTTGAGGCGTTTAGTTGGGAAATACTTTCGCGTGCGGCTTAATCACTAGACTTGGCTCCGTTCGATTACTACTTATTTGCATCGATAGGATACGCACTTGCTGAACAGCACTTCACTTCTTACGAAAATGGTTCGATGACTGGTTTGCCTCAACAGAGCAACAGTTTTTTTGGCGTGGTATCCGCAAATTGTCAGACAGACTGGAAAAATGTATAACTAGCGATGGGCAATATTTGGAATAAAATATTTTTATCATTTTCATACAATAAACGTGTATTTTCTATACAAAAATTCCGGTTTCATATTTACATTCCTGGTATAAGAGCTATATGAGGTATTTTTCGACAGTTCGTGATACTCGTTATAACTTGGATTTGTTGCTACATATCAGGATCAGTCAAAATAGTAGGTTTGCCCAGCGAACGTACTCCGAAGAATGCGAAAACTGTTCTATCGACCGGAATGATTATGGCCATCGTTCTCTGGGACTCGCAAGGCATAAAGTACATCGACTATTTGGAAAAGGGACAAGGCGATCACAGCAGAGTATTATGCTGCATTATTGGTCGAATTTCACGAATATATAATAAAAAAAAAACATCCTTAATTAACCAAGAGAAAATACTATTTCACCATGAAAATGCACCAGCCCGTTTATCCGCAGTTGCAACTTCCGAAATCGGTCAACTTGGGCCACAAATTAATGCTGTACCCACCCTATTCTCCAGACTTGCTTCCTTTCAATTTATTTTGTTTTCTAAATATTACGAAGTAGCTGACTGGGAAGAAGTGTCCATCAAATAAATAGATAGGTCATTGCCGAAACAGAGGATTATTTGGCAGAGTTCGACAGGTTGTGTATTTTGGAAAGCATAAAAAAGTTGGAAACTTGTTTAGCAAAGTGTATGAATTTAAAAGGAGATATCGTAAGGAATAAAGATTTTCGATTAAATATACAATATTTAAGATAAAATGTATCTGCCTTGTCACTCTATCCTGTTTAGGTTAACGTTTAAAATAGTAAGTTCTGGTCATTGGAACTAGATAACCATTTTTAAAGCAACTGTTCAGTTTTTAGACTAATTTTTGCGTGTTTTATATCTTGGTATTGACCATGATGTTGACTGTCTCATTACGGTTCATTTTGTCATCTTTAAAAATACTTCACAAACGACGAATACAAATTCTTGTGTTTAGACCTGGTTATTCTTGGTTTATTCCTAATTTGGTTATTCGCTCCTCATCAAGGAAATGTTGTACTGCTGATGTTCGATGAGGAGGTGCGTTGTCATCCATGAAAACAAATCCGTCGAACACTGCACCTCGGATCAGACGTACAACAGGATATAAAACTTCTTCGATGTACACAGCACCAGTGACTGTTCTCTTCAGGAGCAGTAGAGGTATCCGTATATCCCTAACAATACCACTCCAAAACATCACGTTCCCACCTTCAAATGGGATATGTAGTAGAACTGTTTCTAGTCAAGCTTGTCGACCTAGAGCTTTCTAAACTAATGTTCTTCGTGAATCAGAAACCAAGCCAATTCTCATATCATCGGAAAACATCACGTTATTTCAGTTAGGGTTATGACCCACCATTTCTCGAGCCTATTGCAATCTGACATTTTTTTGTTAAAGGGTTAGTTTGGAAACAGTAAAGGTCTTCTGCGATGCAAATTTACCGCTTTCAGTCTACGCGTTATCGTTTGTCGTCAAACATTTACCCCTTCAAGGCTAACAAGCTCCCTTGATATACACTTTTCTTCTTACCACTTTCACTCTATTTCAAACGATTTTTTCGAGCTATTTTTGATATCTGCCGATCTCGTGGAGCTGTTGTGCATTATTTTCTACCACTTCTGGAGCCATCCGTTACATCATTTGTCTCTTAGAATTTTTTATGAATTTTCGACACAGAACTTTGAAAAACACCCACAATTTCCGCGATGTCACTTTAATTAAAGCCCTGTTGTAACAAAGCAATTACTCTGTTAAAATTAGATATCATGTTTCTAGGCCTTTTTAAACGTTTTGATTGAAAATTGTAAAATAATTGAAATAATGTGTAAATACCAGTATCAACGGAATAGACAAAAATTGAAAAACCTGTGTTATCAGCAAAATAATGTGTTTGCTATTTTCTTTTAAAATCGGTTGGTTAAAAAATAAAAAATAAAATAAATAACTATCACAATTTTTTGATTATCATAGGCGTCGTAGATATCCTATTTGTAAATATTCCAAACCTTTGAACACACACACACACACACACACACACACACACACAGACACACAGACACACAGACACACAGACACACAGACACACAGACACACAGACACACAGACACACAGACACACAGACACACAGACACACAGACACACAGACACACAGACACACAGACACAGACACACAGACACACAGACACACAGACACACAGACACACAGACACACAGACACACAGACACACAGACACACAGACACACAGACACACAGACACACAGACACACACACACACACACACACACACACAGACACACACACACACACACAGACACACACACACACACACACACACACACACACACACACACACACACACACACACACACACACACACACACACACACACACACACACACACACACACACACACACACACACACACACACACACACACACACACACACACACACACACACACACACACACACAGATATATATATATATATATATATATATATATATATATATATATATATATATATATATATATATATATATATATATATATATATATATATATATATATATATATATATATATAGAGTCCCAATAGTTCGATATCGGTTGATATCTTGATAATGGCTAGAGATACGGAAAAAGTTTGAATATAAGAGTTGTACAACTAAATATGCTACATAACTTAAAATTAATTTTATTTACACAGGGTATCTCACAAAACCGTGGCAGGGTATAGTTTTGTTTTTTCTTATCGAACATCTTATTTGTTCATTCATTTTTGCATTCTCCTATTGATTCTAAACATATTTTGTAAAACATGTCCTATAAAGAAATTTTTATTCATAAAAATGCAAACATCTTTACTTTAACTAACATTATTAAGTAATAACTAACAGTAAAGAATTATAGAAACAGACACTGCCTTTAGCCTTACTGAAAGCTGAAAGTCTTTGCTCACTCATTGTACTTCTTAAACAATTTTTTTTTAATTTTAATTTTGAAAAGATTCTTTCAGCAGTAGTTGTACTTACTGGTGCTGTTAACAAAATTTGAATGACAATATAAATATTTGGGTAAATTTCTTTGGGTAATTTATTTTCTGTTACGTATTGAAGCATCTGTTTCACATCTTTAATAAAGTTGGGTAAACTTGGAATCATTGTCTGTAATTCTTCAAATAGTTTGTAAGGTTGGAAGTTACTGCTCCCTTCTACTCGCAAAACTGCGTGTAAATGTTAAGAGTTTGCTCTTATGGAATGTTATTTAACATACTTAGATCATAGAAAAAAACAAAATCTTTCAAATATTGATTCAAAGATGTAAATCTTGAACCCATATTGTTCATTATAGAATCAATCATGGTGTTAAAACAATCTGTTTCGTACCGGCTTTTGGGAGACTGTATAGGTTTATCGCTGCTTTAATAATCGAACATCTTTTGGCAACCCTTTTATTTTTAAACTCTTTTAGCAAATCATAAATGCTTTCAATAAAATGCTTCTCAATAAAATGACGAGCGTTTGACAAACGTTGTTCGAACCCAGTTTGTCGATTTTCTTTAACCCAGTCACAAAATGTAATGTGCTTATGATAAATTCTAATTCTGATTCTTCCGTGTGATTTTTTGAAGTTTCATTGCAATTGAACAACATCATCAAATTGCAATAATTTAGCATTTACTGCATCGATTCATACTTAATTATATAATAGTTCAACTTAATTTAAAAAATTCCTTGTCAGTTATGGGCGTTAAGTTGATGGAATGTTTTATTTCAAATTAACTGCAAGTCTTGCTGGCAAGTTGCTTTTAATCTACGGCCGTAGATCAAGTTGCACGCTAGCAATTACTTACTCAGCGAGAAGTTGTAATAAACTTGGCGTCAAGTTGACCGAAAAAGTTTCACTGAAAGTAATTGCTAAGCAAGTGTGGCTATTAGAGAGACTAGATTTTTAAAAAACGAATGTGGTAGGTTACTATTGCCAAATGATTGCTAGCCGTGGATTTGTCGTATTATGACGAGTAAAATCTTTACTCCCGGTTACAGCTTGGAAAATTTTCCAGGCTAAATATTGTTCATGAGTTAAAGAAAGCAGCATAAAACTTAGAGGCGCGAGGCCCTTCGGACCGCGAGACCGTAGGCGTTGGCCCACGTCTTATGCCGTTTCTGCTTCTACATAATACACCGCTGAACACGCTCAGCCAATGCTAGCATGATTTTTATGTCGTTTTTCGGAATGGCCTCAATAACTCTCGTTACGGCTTTTTGAACTTGTGTAACACTGTCATAAATCGCCCTTTTCATGACCAGTTTGATTTTCGGGAACATGAAATAGTCATGCTGAGATAAATCATGCGAATACGGAGGATGTTGAAGCACACGGAGTTATTTTTCGGTAAAAAATCAAGAATAGCGACGGTCCTGGGCAGAAATCCAAGCATATACTTTCCTGTTTGTTTAAATCCTTTGTACAAATTTTATGAATTATATCTTTGGTCGTATTTAATTCCTCTGCTTTCCTCATAGTCGAATTCGCATCGTATGCGATCATTTCACGTAATTTTTCCACCAACTCATTACAATTTTTGTTGTTTGGCAAGCCTGGCTGTTGGTCGTCTTTCAAAGCTTCACGACCATCCTGGAATCGCAAATGTTGATGCAAAGGTTTTTTCCGATCTTGACAGAAAATTTAAGATAAGCTCTTTGCGCCATCGAATCTCTGTAACGAGGTGACAAAAGGTACTGTCACTTTAAGCGCTATAACTTGATACTCCGTTGATCGATTCTAATAATGACATATATACGATTTTAAGAGTACATATTATTTCAACAGATGACGCTAGTAGTTTTCTTTAAATTTAAGAAGTTCCATTGTTTTTCCAACATATTGTGTATATTGTTTCCTTATACATATAACAATATTTTCAAAGTCAAACAGGTACTTATCTACTATTACGTAAATAAATTAAAATAAATAAAGTTACGTAAGTTTTATAAATTTGAAAGAACATTTAATTTTGTTTATGAAAGTTCTATATAAGTCTCTTTAGGCAATTCTTGCTGAAATCAGCGTAATTAAATTAGCTTCAGCAAAGTTTGCAAAGATACGCATTTGGTTTAATTAAAATTCGCTTTAAAAGTATTCCTCTGAAAAATACATCGTTATAGAACTGTGAATATTATTGAAAGCGCAAAATGAGTATATTCAACTTTAATGAACGTTTTTTAGGATGATAAGATGATTTATTAAATGACTGAATTTAACAATAATTGCGAAAGCGCTCTAAAAAGATGTAATTTTTTAAGAAAAATACGATGCTAGTAATATTTTAAGTAGGAAATAATAAGTTTTGGTTGAAAATTGATTTGTTTTTTTTACCGTGGTCTTCTTTTAGCTTCAAATACTTCGCCTAACGATTTTCTAAATTGTTTAGGCCTTCCAAAAAGCGATCGCTCTACGATCGACCAACACAATATCAGGGATTCTCTTAACCATTTCCTTACATGTGACCTCCTCAACTCATCCTGAGCGTAGAACGTCACTCGGAGTGGTGGCACATCGAAACTCAGTAAACCATTTAAGAACCATGAAATGCAAAAGAAGCAGAATCCCCAAAAACGTTTTTTCAATTTTTTCTTGGCTTGCGCGGTGCTTCTCCACGAAAGAAGTAGTGCTTAATCAAAAAACGATATTTCCTTTTTTCCATTATAGCAAAAATGTCGAACTTATCTGCTATCAAAGACTGCTAAAATAAAATTAAATATCATATAGGTTTGAAATTCATGGAACGTTAATGAAAATCACTACTTTTTAGAAATTTACTCACTTATGCGATCACACCGTCATTTATCGGAAATGTATTTGACTTTTTACTCCATTCTTGTAGTTATAGCAAGAAAAAATGTGAGTATAATTCTTCCTATTTGTCCTATTTTTTTTTCCTGTTTCATACGGCCCTTGAAATATTTTTCCAATCAATTTTCTAGCCCTTATTTTTTGGTTTTTGATATTTACTTGAAAAATACTTCAACATCTCTTGCGGTTGCGGTCAGTATTTGTATGGGTAGTCAGCCGTTCGAGGAAAGACCAGACTTGTGTATTGCATTTCAATCGACCAGAGTATTCAACGAGTTACGCCAGTATCTAGGTTTAGTACAGCCAAATACCTTCAGGGAGCCATGAGGGTTGTTATTTTTGTATCCGGTAATGGCAAAAATGGCGTTGCTGCGCACCATCTGACATATATATCGTAAAGTTTGACATTATTTACTGTATACGTACACAGAATGTTTTATCACACGGATGCTAGTTGTGTTGTTTAGTGGATTGAAAATTTCATCTCAGTCGTATAATGGAATTAACTCGTTACAATTTTCGTGCTATGAATTACTGCGACTTTCGACGTGGATTATGTCAACAAAAGTGCACCGATCAACTCACTTGGGCTTTTGGAGATAAAACATTATCTAAAACCACTGTATGTCAGTGGTTTTGTGAATTCAATCGTGTTTTTCGTTCAATCGTTTGGTTTGGTGAATTCAATCGTGGCCGACATTCGCTCACGGATGAATTTAAAGAAAGTCGCCCAAAATCGGTTGATGTAAGTAAACATTGATACTTTGAGCGAATTGATAAAGCAAAATCCTCATGTGACATACCCTGAGATTGAGGCATTCCTGGGCATTAGAATGACAAGCATAGACAATATTTGACATGAACATTTAGCCGCGATAAAGATTTGTGCGCATTGGATTCCGAATTTAACAATCGCTCAAAAGAAGGTTCGTGTCGATTGGTGCAAATAAATGCCCAAAAAATACAATTGTAGTGCGTCAAAACCGGCGTATAGCATCTACACAGGTGACGAATCTTGGATCTATGCGTATGAGCTTGAAAGTAAACAGCAGTTGACTATATGGGTTGTTCAAAACGAGCCAAACCCAACAAAAGCTGTTCGAGCAAGAAGCAGTTCGAAATAAATGGTCGCCTATTTTTTTGGAATAAATTGATATGCAGTTACAGTGCCACTAGAGAATTGTACAACTCTCAATTCTAAATGGTACACAATCATATGTTTGCCAGAAGTCTTTGAAGAAAGAAAAAACAACCTGCGACGCAGGATCATTCTTCACCCCAACAACCCGATATTTGAGCAGTCAAAACTTGGAACGAATTGATGGGTCATTCATCATATAGTCCTGACTTGGCACGAAAGGATATACGGTCACCTATTTTCGATGCCAGAAGAAGCGGTTGAATCTTCAAAGTGTATGTTTTGGAAATACTTCAATCGGAATGAAAAAAGTGTCATGAAAATTGGTTCAAACGTCTGCAAAAGTGCACGGCAGCGTAGTGGGGTCTTGGAGAGAGATATTAAAACAATAGAAATCTTCCATCCGTATTCCACGTGTCCGACCGCTTCAAGTCAGCCGCCGCCATTGTATCAAGAAAAGTACCTCCGAGGACCGGTTTCTAGCCTAACAGCTGTCGTTAACTGGGTTCGAGTCTAACGCTAGGCGACAGTTGATGAAAACCGACCGTAGCAAGGCCAAGTGAACTGGCCGTGTTGTTAGTAGATCGCAACCTCAATGCAACTCGCGCCATCCTACGGTGAATGTTGGCAGCGGTCGAAATTACGCGATACATTCTTCTCACAACCTTGGATGTAGGTATTCGGTATGCTTAAAAGGTAGCGTAGCGAGGCCGTGGAGAAATATATTAAAACAACAGAAATCTTCCATCCGTATTCCACGAGTCCGATCGCTTCAAATCAGCCGCCACCATTGCATTGCATTAAGTACCTCTCAGGACCGGTTTCCGGCCTAATAGACGTCGTTAGATGGCTTTGGCCTGGTTCTGATCGTTTCTCATCAGCAGTCTCCCAGCATTAGACTCGAGCAAACCGGTCCTGGGAGGTACTTGTCTTGATGGAATGACGATGCTTGATGCAATATATAATATATATATATATATATATATATATATATATATATATATATATATATCATCACCATCATCAGCCTGTATCGATCCACTGCAGGATGAAGGCCTCTTCAGCATGCTTCCAACTTTCACGGTCCTGGGCTTTTCTCTGCCACTCGGGTCCAATATACTTAACATCGTGCTTTCGGCCTTCTTCGCGGACGTTTGCGATCAAGCGGTATCCACTCCAGGATTGCCTTGGTCCATCTATATGGCCTGCCCATCTCCATTTCAATTGCTTTACTCTTCCAATGATGTCGCATACTTCTGTTTGTTCCCTGATCCATGCGCAGGACTTCCTGTCTCGTCTGGTAATGCCAAGCATACATCATTCCATTCCCCTCTGTGCCACCCGAAGTTTTTGAATTGATTGCCATGTGAGTGTCCAGGTTTCACTTCCGTATGTCATAACGGGTAGAACGCACTGATCGAAGACTTTTCTGTTCAGGCAAAGTGGGAGTCTGCTCTTAAACACTATGTTGAGCCTACCAAATGCCTGCCAACCACATTTAACACGCCGTTCCACCTCCCGGGCGGTATTCCCCTCCATTGAAATCGTCTGCCCAAGATATATAAAGCTGTCCACAATCCTTAAATCCCTTCCTAAAACTGAAATTCTTCTGCCCTGAGCGAAGTTATTGAACATAATCTGACTCTTTTTCAGGTTTATTCTCCTGTTCCCAATCCAGTTTACGGAATACTTCTTCAAGGCCAGCTGAGAAAAGAATAGGCGATATTGCGTCACCCTGCCGTACACCTCGTTCTATATTAATTCCCACTTCAAGATCATCAAGGTGAATTGTGGCTGTAGCTCCATCATATATATTTATCTTTATATTGACCGATTGAGGTCATATTTCCACAATATATTTGTTTTGTCGAGACGATGGTTCATAGCCATGCCAGGATCCGATAAGTGGCAGTGTAGTCAACTTATTAACAAATTCTATATTTATAAAACAAAATAATTCACATTTACATAATATGAGATATGAATCGACTCAACATGTTCGCTTTTTATTGTTGAAAAAACGAATTTGATATTAAATATTAAAAGAAAAATTAAACTCATCATTTCAAACCTAATGGTGGAGCTTATGAAGTTGGCTGTAATATTTCCCGATGTAAAAAGGCTAAGATAAGACCATATGTCGAGATACAGCGAGAACTTATTCAAGTCCCTTATGTTACCACGTATGCTTAAAAAGTTTCATATTGAACCAGTGATAAAATGAGATAAACCCGAGATAAAAATGTATAAGACGTGTCTATACGTACCAGACTTTATGGTGGGACAGTAAGGCTATAGCATAAAATTACCTTGTAGGACAAAGTAATTAATGTAATTCATTACTACTCAGCTTTACATTTAATACATTTTTATGGATTACTATTAGTACGGACCTAATGAATTTAATATTCAGCAGGCATAATAAGACCAGAACAAACTCTTTACTTAAGTTAATTTAGTTTGTTTGTTTTAACGGAAATATTCAAGAAAGGGTTCTCCGCAATTTGCATGGGCGACTCTGGATTTTTTATGTCAACATACATTTTCCGAGCTGAATTATACTGAATATATTAATTCGTGTTTATAACAATAATTAGTTAGCACTGAAGATAAAAAGAAAACAATAATGATTTAGGATTTATTTCTGGAAATCTGTTTATTCCAGAAATAATATTAGACTTTGGGATATACTAAACTCGAAGAGATTTACCACTAAATTCGAAATCAGTTTTTATAAACTTCCCGATGCACGTTTCGCTTACCATGTTAACATCATCACAAGGTGAGCCAATCTAATTCTAAAACTAAACTATATTCTATTTACGTGATAACCGCACTTAATGAAATGTGTAAAAGTGATGAACCGTATAGTTAACCAAGCGTTACCTATATATATATATATATATATATATATATATATATATATATATATATATATATATATATATATATATATATATATATATATATATATATATATATATATATATATATATATATATATATATATATATATATATATATATATACATATATATATATATATATATACATATATACATATATACATATATATATATACATATATATATATATATATATATATATATATATATATATATATATATATATATATATATATATATATATATATATATATATATATATATATATATATATATATATATATATATATATATATATATATATATATATATATATATATATACAGACCGGACGGAGTTCTGATGACCCTCGAGACGGAAGCAGACAAGAAAGCCATTATAGAGGTTTTCAATCAAAAAGGATATCAATACTCATCACCAACATCAGGAAGAAAGAATCTACGCGTCTTAATTAAAGGCGTAGTAGAGACTTTGCCGACTGAAGAAATTAGAACAGAGTTACAACACCTGGGCTACCACCCATTTTCAACAACAAGATGGCAAAATAAAGAAAAAAATCCCATTGCAATAGTGCACGTTGTCGTACCATTCAATGAGAAGTCAATCCTAAGTATGAAGCAACTCTACTACCAGCCCGGTAAAGTGGAGGAGCAGAAGAAAAGAAAGGCCGCAACGGGGACAAAATCCCTGCAGCACCAACCCAAAATGAAAAGAACCGAACCAAAATCAGTACCAGTTTCCGATCAAGTCAAGACGGAACAAACGGAACAAACTCAACAGCAAACCGAGGCCATGGCCAGATTTACTAGCAAGCTTCAGAGAATATTCGTTCTAATGCAAAAGCAATTGGAACCTTTCGTTCTATACCATACTAGTGAAAACTAGTACCAAAAATCAGACGCCGCCAGCGGAACCTCAAATGAAGAATCGCGATTTCTATCGTATTATCCACCGTTTTCGGGCCTTGCGAGCCAGAGAATCAAACTCATCATCATCCAGTTACCAGAGGTCACAACATAGCGTATCTGTCGACACCGAAATAGCGAAGATTTCGGACCAACTTAGGCTAGTTAGAAGCCTCCTAAAAAGCAAAACACAAACTTCAACACCACGGAAATCAACCTGATTGGAAACATGTAAGAGCCCCAGGGCTAATATAAAACTCTGGCTGAGGAAATGGAAAAAAAATGACATTCGGTCTTATCTTAACCTTTTTACATCGAGCAATATTACAGCCAATTTCATAAGCTCCACCATTAGGTTTGAAATGATGAGTATATATTATTCAGTCGAAGTGTACGCAATATATTTTTTCATAGCGTTCAACATGTCGAATTTCGTGCAAAAAAGAGTATTTATGTGGAATTATACTACATTAATTTTGTCATCAAAATCTGCAGTTGAAGTACATGGAATTCTTGTGGAGCCTTACGGCGACCATGCTCTGTCGGCAACATAATGCAGAGATTAGTTAAAAGTTTTAAAAATAATGATTTTGATATTATAATAAAGAACGCTCTGGCGCAACGAAAAAGACGAAGAGTTGGAATAATTACTCGATGAAGGCCCATGTCAGACGCAAAGTGAACTTGCAGCATCATTAGGAGTTCACACAATGGTTTCCAAACGTCTAAAAGCAGGAATGAATAGGAATGATTCAAAAGCAAAGAAATTGGATGCCGTACGAATTAAAGCCGAGACACGTTGAACGGCGTTTTTTCACGTATGAACAGCTGCTCCAGCGGCAAAAAAGGAAAATTTTTTTGCATCGTATCGTGACTAGTGATAACCCGAAGGGCACTACGATAACCCGAAGCGTAGAAAATCGTGTGGTAAGACCGGCCATGCATCAACATCCACGGCAAAACCGAATATCCATGGTTCCAAACGAATGCTCTGTATTTGGTGGGATCAGCTGGGTGTAGTGTATTATAAGCTCCTCGGACTGAACGGAACCATTACGGGAGATCGCTATCGATTACAATTGATGAGTTTGAGCTGACCATTGAAGAAAAACGACCACAATATGAGAGGAGACACGATAAAGTAATTTTTCAGCATGACAACGCTCGGCCACAAGTTGCAAAACCGGTCAAAACCTACTTTGGAACGCTCAAATGGGAAGTCCTACTCCACCCGCCGTATTTACCGGACATTGTTCCTTTTGATTACCACTTATTCCGATCGATGACTCATGGCCTGGCTGAGCAGTAGTTCTGTTCTTATGAAGATGCCAAAAATGGGTCGATTCGTGGGTAACCCTTAAAAGATGAGCTGTCCTTTTGACATGGTATTCGTATGCTGCCAAAAAAAATGGGAGAAATAGTGGCAAGCGACAAACAATAATTTCAATGGCTTGTTCTATATTATTTTTTAAAAATAAAGCATATATAAAAATATACACAATATACACACATACACAATATATCCACTCACACGATACAAATATTTGAAAGATGAATAAATACAAAATGACGAAGTGTTTTGCAAGGACAACAATTGTCTTACCAGGTGTGGTGCTTAATAGCAGGTTTAATTTAGGAGAAAGGTAAAAAATGGTTTATTCAAAGTATGCGTCATTGCTAGCTGTACATTTGTCCCATCTGGCAATTTGTGGATACCCTCCCAGAAAAACCGTACATTTTTTGAAGTGTTCCAGTCGGAAGGGGGTCAGAAATGGTGTCTCTGATTGCTTTCGATGTGTGTGATGGGGAATTGTCGTTCTGCAAACTTACTTTTCGATATCTTAAAGCCTATTCTAGTCGTTTTTCGATCAATACATGGTTCAAATTGATCATTTCTTGACGGTATGAACTGTTTTACCTGGCTTCAGAAGCTCATGGTACATGACACCCTTCTGATCCCACCAAATGTACAGCATTGTCTTCTTTCCAAAGCGATTCGGTCTTGCGGTCTAGTTGTCCTGGGCCAACCCACGATTATCTGCCTCTTTTGAGTTTTTCTTTCATGCCGAGAAAGTAAAACTTCGCACACCGTTTTTCGCTTTTCCGTCTGTCGTTCAGCTGATGTGATACCCATTTTCCTGCCTTCTTGGTCTTTCCTATGGCATGCAGATGATCACAAATGATTCGGCGACCAACATTCAACCTCTCTGCCATCTGTTGTTTGGCATTGCCATATCGCCTTCTTCCAATAACGTTAGCAATTCGGCATCTTCATTTTTTTTTTCGGTTGACCTGGGCGTTTTTGTCTTTCACGTCGAAATCACCACGTTTCAATCACTTTAACCAACGCCAATAAGCGTCTTGCATTAAAACATTGTCACCATAAGATTCCACAAGTATTCGATGGTTTTCACTTGCGCTTTTCTTTTGATTGGACAAGCAACGATTATTGTACAGAATCGTTACGTAAGATTAGAAATGTTGTCTTTACGTCAATATGAAGCAAAGGAAGGAGTTGGTGGTCACAAGCAATCCGCCAAAATCGTCAGTTAAGCAATATCTTCTTCCCAAGAAGACCATGATCTACGTGCGTACTGGGAAACGCTGCGATCTGCGATCTCGTGGTACTGGCAAATGCTGGAGAGGAACAAGACCGGCTACCTCGTCCAACTGCACTATGTAAATCAGGTTATACAACTGAAACGACTGGATCGACAAGGCCAAGTCGTCTTGTTTCACGACAATGCACGACCTTACACAGCAAACATCGTTAAGGAGGCTCTGATTGGTCTCAGACGGGAGGTTCTTCCATATCCGCCGTACTCTCCAGATCTTATGCTAAGTGATTATCGCTTCTTCCGATCGCTGTAAAACCAAATGAGGGGCGTAACCTTCGCCAACCATGAGGACCTCAAAAACTGGCTTAACAACTGCTTTGAATCCAGGCCCGGCAATTTCTGGCGAAACTGCATCAATAAATTGGTCGAAAGTGGACGCAGATCGTGAACAATGACGGAGAATTAATCATTGATTAATTTGTTGATATAATTGTTGTTTTCTGTCATAATTTTTAATAACAAAAGGCGGGAACTTATGGAACGAGCCAATATTTAGAAATATTAAAGATATGAGGATATATATATATATATATATATATATATATATATATATATATATATATATATATATATATATATATATATATATATACATGTTGAATATAATCAAAATTAGTACAAAGAGACAATCTCATACATCCTTTGTTTAATTACAGGCAAGTAATTTCTTACGCTTCAACCACTTTAATAGTTTGCTTGGCACTACATTTAGGTCTAAATTGTAAATGAAATAGATTAAGCTTTAGTTTTAATCACCTCTTGATGATGCTAACATGATTAGTGAAATGCGCATCGAATGAGTGCATTACGATTTGGTGTGAGTGGAAAACTAATTATAAAGTTAAATATGATAAAGAGCGATGAGTGTAAATGAACAATAAATAAGTGAAAAATTTTAAATAATGGTAGGATCAAACATTAACATAAAAAAATGCGTGATTTATATAGGGTGGTCCATAACTTATCCGCCATAGAGCAACTGGTGATAGTAGAGATCAGAATAAGAGGATTTAGTCAATAAATGTGTTGTAAATGTTAGTCATTAAAAAGATATAGGGTGGTAAAAACGGTGGAAGATATCACATTCAAAATCGGAATAGTTGAGTTTTCAAGCGCGACAAATCCGAATTTGGTACCAGCTTGAGCCCAGTTATTAGAGGGCGCTTGCTGCCTACTTTGTGAGGCCTACAAATGTGTTGACTTCAAAATAGAGAAGATTCATTCCCACGTAAAAAAAAGGTTCCCTTGGTCAATATTGGTATATCACGCCGTTTGTGAGATATTCGTGTTCCAATATTCCATTGCACATTGCATCTTGTCGATGGCTGAAAAATATGCAATTCACAAAACGTGCCTTGAATGTTGTGTACAAATTATTACGTCTAGATGACAATTGTCATTGTTTTCTATCTCTCCTATTAAACGTAGGTGGAAACAAGTTTCTCCGATCTTGAGTTGGTATTAAACAATTTGTAAAAAATGTCCAGATTTAATCAATTTCCTAGCCGTAATTTATGGGATATGCTCTGCGTTTATGCACAAGTAAATTACAATAGTCGCGCTGCAGTTAGAAGGTATGAAGAATTTTTCAAAGAATTTTCAATCAGTCAGGCGAATTCGGTTCGTTTTATTACAAAAATCCTGGTGGACGACCTAAACGTATAACGGTAGAACACGAAGAGAACAGTTTGTTTAGTATCGCAAAAAATCCTGAACTTAACACTAGGCGTTTGGGGGCACCTACAGGAATTAACAAATCTACCGTATCAAGAGTTTTCCATAAAGAAAAATTGTTACCCCATCATTTTTCGCCTGTTCAAAATTTATTTCCACAAAATTTGCCGGCTAGATCAGAATTTTGTCAAAATCTGCTACATAAAAAAAACGAAGACCCCATGTTCCTGAAAAAGATATTGTTTACTAACGAAGCAACTTTTGCCAGACGCCGCAATTTTTAACTGGCGAAATAATCATTATTACGCTCTGGAAAATCCACACCTACCAAGAGAGCAACATTTCCATTACGAATTTTCAATTAACATTTGGTGTGGCACTACCGACAATTTTTTAAACGGCCCATTTGAGTTTCCGCAAAGACTGAATGGAGATCAATATGTGCGGTTTTTGGAAGATGAAGATGATTTACTGCATTTTACTATTGCAGTGCGAAATCATTTGAATCAACGTTTTCCACATCGATGGATTGGGCACGATGGTGAGTTTCCTTGGCCACCTCGTAGCTCAGGCATTAATCCGTTAAACTTTTATTTGTGGGGCCATATGAAGTCTTTAGTTTACCATGATGAAATTAATATACGGGACAAACATTTACAAAAAATTCAACAAGCGGCCAATGTTATTAGAAACGATGAAAATATCTTCTCAAATGCGAGGCGTCAGTTAACAAAGAGCCTGCGACAGTGTATTGATGTAAACGGTGGACACTTTATTGAAATAAATTTAAAAAAATTGTTATTTTAAATAAAGTCCGTTGTATTTTTGACATCTTAATGTATTTGTTACTCGTATTCAAGGCACACCATGCGAATTGGAGATTCTTCTGCCATCGACAAGATGTGCAATGGAATATTCGAACACGAATATTTCGCAAATGGCGTAAGATATCGATAGATAGAATTATGACTTATCTATTTTGAAGCCAAAATATTCACAGGTTTATAGGGTAAAAATATGAGCGAGTTAATTATTCACAAAGTATGTAGCAAGCGCCCTCTGGGAACTAGGCTCAAGTTGGAATTTGTCGCGTTTGAAAACACAACTATCCCGATTTTGAAACCGATATCTTCAAGCGTTTTTAAATTATCTCCATTTAAAAAAAAATAGTTTCAGTTCAGTTCAGTTTGATCTCTACTATCACCAGTTACTTTATAGTGGATAAGTTATGGGACACTCTGTATATACTGCTGGTAACTTTTGCAGGGAATTCTTTTGGCAACACACTTATTTAAATTAATATCAAAGCAGGGCGTGTTTTTTTCAGTTCGCCTGAGTGAATGAATGTAAAACCTCTTTATATTTTTTTTCCTCGTAAAAGAGGATTATGCAAAATACAGGACGTGGCATTGTTAAAATTATTCAAATGTATAAAGATAATGTTACCTTTTAATAAAAGTTGTTTTAATGAACAAATCGAAAGTTAGTTCATACTGGATTGTGCGGAAAGTTCGTCGGGATTTTCCATTTGTTACACTTTTAACGCTTGTTAACAAAAACCTGTGAGAATTAGTAATATTTATTTACATATTATTAATTTCTGTGATATTTTCATTGTTACGTTCATTCGCTTTGATTTGCATTCAGTTAATCAAGCTGATTCAAATTGAAACTGTTGGTTGATTAATTGAAATTGTTGTGCTTCAATTGAAGTGTTTTGCCCCATCCACCTTAATCAACGGACATCGATCGCATTCTCAGACTACCATCTATTCAACTTCCTCCAAAATTGTTTAAATGGAAAATCTTTTAAAGCGGAAGAAGAGGTGAAAAACAACCTTTTCTTGCCAATAAATAAGCTAATTTTTGGCATGAAGACAATATAGTCTAATCAGGTGAATTCGGTGGCTGTTGGATGATATTCGTTACAAAAGTTCGGTACAAAAAGACACCTATAATGCTGGCATTGTGCGACGGTGCTTTATCATGGTGCAAAATCCACGGGTTGATTTTTTGTTGGCGAATTGCTTCCCGCAAACCTCTCATAACGGCCAAATAATACTTGTTGTTAACCGTTTGACCTTTCGGACGAAATTCATGATGTACAACACCGTTGTAGTCCATAAAACCGAGAGCATCGTCTTCTTTTTCTATTGAAAACGACGTGGTTTTTTTCGGTCTGGGCTCATTGAGTGCACGCCATTCACTCACCTGATGTTTGGATTGTGTGTCGTACTCATAAACCTTGGAGATGTTTTTTGTATTTTCATGTATTTTGCGAGGTAAACGTAGTCTCTTTTTTGCATGATATTCAGGTCTTTCGGTACCAACTTTGCTGCAACACGGCGGAAACCCAAATCATCAATTAAAATGTCTTGAACGGATCCATAAGCAATGCTCAAGTCCTCTGCTAGCTCTCTGATGGTTAATTTGCCGTTATTGACCAACATTTCTTTCACTTTATCGATGTTTTTGCTGGTTTTCGATGTTAACGGCCTGCCACTGCGTTCGTGGTCATCGACAAACTCACGACCACTTCTGAAGCATTCGTTCCACTGAAACGAGTAGTCTTCTAGAGTATGTTTGACGAAACACTTTTCCAATATTTCCCAGGTCCTTGCACCATCGAATCCGTTTTTAACGCAAAATTTAACATAAACTCGTCATTGCAAACACAATTCCATTTTTAAAATTGTAAACGTCGCAGATGTACCCATGACGGTGTAACTTTTGCAAATATCAAACTATTACGCTGAAATTTGGTGGGAATCTCAATGACAGATGTGGCAACCTAGCAAAAAAAGCAGAACTCTAATCGGGTGACTGAGAGCGGCACACGGTGGCTATTCCGAGAAGCTTTTGATCAAGATGGTATATAATTATTTACATTAACTATTTGCGTACCTCTTTCTCTTCACATGAAAAAGGTTTATAAATAGCAACCATATAATGTTAAAATGAAATAAAACAAATTATATGACGTAGAATAAACTTTTTATTTATATCAAAGTACGACAGATTACCTTTTTATTATTTCACTTTTACTGGAAATTCAATTTCATACCCGCTACTACTTTATTATTTATTTTTGACTTGATTATTTATTTTCTGATTATCTTGGATGACGCACTCTAAACGCAATGAAATTAATACCAAACCAAGCATACCACACAATAAACATAATTAAATTAATGGAAACGATATCCTGTAGTGTGATTTATTATCAGCTACCAAAGACAATTTTACTAAAACAGATCTAAGTAAAAGGATGTGTATGTATTGCCACCATTGAAGGTTTCCCGTTGCCTCTAGAGTTTGCTGTGTGTCTTGACCTTGTTCACAATTCTTGTCTATTCATTTCTGTTATTTATTTTTGAAGTCCACCCTGCCCTGGTAGTTTTATATCTGTTATAATTTGGTCATTCCATCTTGCTCACGGTCTTAGCTTGTTGTGCCCCGGTCTCCAGTTAGTTATGGCCAGTATAGTAATTTCTTGTTGTTTTCTGTGGATATGTACATACCATCTAATTCTATATACCTTTATGTAATATATTATTTCTTCTTCGTTATGTAACTCTCTGATTTCGTGATTCATTAGGCTTTTCTCTTCTTTCTCAGGCCCGAACATTATCCTTATTATTTTCCTCTCGTAAACTTTTGTTTTTCTTCCTCTCTGGTGGTTAGTCATCGTTTCTGCTCCATGCCTTAGAATGGGCCTTATGATTGCTTTATAAATTTTCTTCTTTATGTCATATCCAATCTCTCCGTCTTTTAATAACCTTTTGTATCTGTGGTATACTTTGTAGCCTATTTGGAATCTATGAACTATTTCCACACTCCTGTCGTTGTGTCTGTTCACTATCACTTCCAGACGTCATTTCCATTAAAATTGTCCACCTCGCCAAACTGGAATCCCTTCCCATCTACTTCACATTGCCTATATAGTCTGCTGTGTGTCTTGACCTTATTCACAATTCTGATCCATTTCTTTCTGTCTTTTATTTTTGAAGTCCACTCTGGTAGTCTTATATCTGTTATAACTTTGTCCGTCCATCTTGCTCAAGGTCTTCACAGCTTGTTACCCCTATTAGGGGTAACAAGCCCCTACCTCCAATTAGTGATGGCTAGTATAGTACTTTCTTGTTGTTTTTTGTGGATATGTCCATACCATCTAATTCTATGTGCCTTTATGTAACGTACTATATCTCCTTCGTTGTGTAACTCTCTGATTTTCTCTTTCCTTCTTAGGTCCGAACATTGTTCTTATTATTTTCCTATCAAAAACTTTTTGTTTTTCTTTCTCCCTGATGGTTAGTCATCATTTCTGCTACGTGCCTTACAATGGGCTTTATGATTGTTTTATAGATTTTTTTCTTTATGTCATATCTAATCTTTCTGACTTTTAACAACCTTTTGTATCTGCAGTATACTTTGTTGCCCTTTTGGAATCTATGAACTATTTTCATAGATTCTTGTCGTTGTTTCTGTTCACTATCACTCCCAGATATTTAAAATTGTCCACCTCACCAAACTGGAATTCTTCTGTGGTTTTCTGTTCATTTCTGTTTGCCATCGATCTGCTACAATTGATTTATTTTGTCTTTTCTTTGTTTAAATGAGGCGACTAGTTTTTAAACCGGTTCAATTGCCATTTTTGCAAAATAATCTTTTCTCAATACATTACATCACCTAGCAAAGCCCTTTTGACCAAAATTGACTAAGTCCAGTATACAAATTCGTCCAAACTCATGGGTTCAAATTAAAATCGGCTCAATCAAATTAAATAGGAGCGCTCCTATCGACGGTCATTTCTAGTAACAGATGGTTGGCCAAGGTTATGTAAAGTGTATCAAATTTCCCGTTCGGGTAGTATGATGATGAGTTGTAGTGTATGCCTTATTTTTCTCAAATATAATGAAAATTCACCCTAATATTGAACTTGAGCGACCTCGGAAAGTGAAGAGAACTATTGAAAATTGGAAAAGATCCAAAGAAAAACTTGAAAGACTGACTTTTAAGCTCGTTTAACTGATTATTAATTGTAGTATTGGCTCTAGAGTATTCACGCGGAGGAAAACTGAAATATAATTGAGTGTCATCAGCATAAGCCTGCACTGTCATGTTCTGAACAGAACGCAAAATATCAGATGTATATACAGGATCCGGCAGGGAGGTTTTTGAAAAAATTGACACACTCTTATTTTTAAACAAATATCAAAATTTATTGCTTTTATACATTAGTAGTATATTGCCATTAAAGTATACATAAGACAATCAAGTGCGAAAAATCACATCAGTTAGATGGCATCCATTCTTGTCGAGGCATGGCACGAGGAATCCTTTTAATTTCGCGCGTTATGGTTTCGGAAAGAGCTTCCAGAGTTCGCGGTTTGTCTATGTAAGCTATGGATTTTAAGTTGTCACAAGCTGAAAAGTCTGGTGACCGAGGGGGCCATTTCCACATTCCCACCCAACGAAATAAGGCTTGGGACTACTTAAAATCCAAAGCTTAAATAGACAAACCGCGAACTCTTGAAGCTCTTTCCGAAACCTTAACGCGCAAAACTGAAAGGATTCCTCGTGCCATAGTCAAAAGAAGTATGGACGATTTTACTACTCGTCTACAAGAATACCTAGACAAAAATGGACGCCACCTAACTGATGTGATTTTTGGCACCTGACTGTGTTATGTATAGTTTAATGACAATATACCACTAATGTATAAAAGCAATAAATTTTGATATTCGTTTAAGAATAAGAGTATGTCAATTTTTTTAAAAACACCATACCTTCCTGCCGGACCCTGTACAATAAGAAACAATGGGCCTAACACTGATCACTGAAATGAAGTTTACATGATTAACGTCCTAACATCCTAGTTTATTTATTTTTTAAATTTTTTACAAATAATATCACTCATATATTAAATTTCTTAAATAACATAAAAAGCACTGGAATGTCCGCACAGTGCATTGAAAATATTTATTTTATAGATGTAAAGAATGTTAAACTATTACACTCAGAAAAGAAAAAATTAGACCTATTAGAACAATTAGAAATAAAATCTTCAAGAAATAGTCATATAAAGGGTATTCCATTAAAAGGTTTCGAATGTTGGAAACGAATAAAAGAAACGTTTCATAACATACCTGAAAGTTATTTATGGCAGTGCGAAGCTGGACAGTGTACATTATACGTGGAATAAAACATCTGTAAATGTCAATGTCAGGTTTCGAATGTTTTGTTTTGCTAGTCTTCTTATCTCAAACTTTGTTTATGTTATTCGGTTTCATTGTGGAATTCAGTACAATTTCAGCAATGGAGCGCTACACAGTAGAACAACGTGTTTACATTGTTAAAACGTATTTTCAAAATGGGTGTTCTGTGAGAGCCACATTTCGGCGAATTCGTGAATACTTTGGTGTATGCAATCGTCCGTCAGAAGTAACCATTCGCAAAATAGTGCGTAGATTTGAAACTACCGGATCTGTGAAAGATATCGAAACAAAAGTCCGGGAACGTCCTGCTCGTTCGGTTGAAAATATGCAGGCGGTTCGTGAAAGTGTTACTGAAAATCCACAAATGTCTGTTAACAGGCGCGCGTAACATTTGGGTATCAGCAGAACATCAACGTGGCGAATTTTGAAAAAATACTTAAGTCTACATCCTTACAAAATTCAGCTACTACACACAGGAGCTACTAAAACACAGGAGCTAAAGCCAGCCGACCATGGGCAACGCCGTGCATTTGCCAATTGGATCCTACAGATGAAGGCAAATGACAATAATGTTTGCGATAAAATCATTTTCAGTGACGAGGCTCATTTCCACTTAAACGGTTTCGTAAATAAACAAAATTGTCGCATCTCGGCAATGAAAATCCTAGAGAAATCCACGATATCTCGATGCATGCTCAACGTGTCACAGTTTGGTGCGGTTTTTGGGCTGAGGGTATCATTGGACCGTATTTTTTTGAAGATGAAGATGAACGAGCTGTTACAGTAAACGGAGAACGATACCGAACAATGATTGATGTTTTTTATGGGATCAAATAATGGACATGGATTTAGAGTATATGTGGTTCCAACAAGATGGTGCGACATGTCATACAGCACGTGAAACATTGACTTTATTGCGTACACAGTTTGGAGGGAGGCTGATCTCCCGGAATGGGGACGTAAATTGGCCACCAAGGTCATGCGACTTGACGCCGCTAGACTATTTTTTTGTGGGGCTATGTGAAGAGCAAAGCTTACGAAAATAATCCGCAAACCGTTCAACAGTTGAAAGAAGAAATTAGGCGAATAATTCGTGACATAACTCCGCAAATGTATTCAGCAGTAATCGAGAATTTGAACAAAAGAATTGTGAACTGCCAGAGAAGTCGTGGCGGTCATTTGACAGATGTTGTATTCCACGTATAATTGTACACTATCCAGCTTCGCACTGCCATAAATAACTTTCAGTTATGTTATGAAACGTTTCTTTTATTCGTTAACAACATTCGAAACCTCTTAATGGAATACCCTTTATTAACCACGAATGATCAACTAAATTTCCAAATCCCAATATTAGATAAGATTATATTGTAACTAAATACCCCGGATTTCACCCGTCGATATTCAGAGAAAAAAAGAAGATAAGAAAAAAAATGAGACATGTTAAAAAAAATCCTGTATACTTGGAAACACTTCGTATGACTGTTAGTATTACTTCAAGCTACTCTTGAGAAAGCCCTAACAAGGCGAAACATATGTAGAGTAAAATCTATAATAAACATCTGATGCATTAAAAGCTGAAAGTTCATTTTTTAAAAACCTAATATTGATAATTTGTCTTTTCTAGTCACGCTCCATGTTGATGGTCTTCGAAAGCAGATAAGTCCGATATTTTTGATTTCATGGGAAAAGCGAATTTCGTGTGTTGATTAAACGCCACTTTTGCATGGAAAACCGTCGCGCAAATCAAGAAAAGTTTGGAGGATATGGTGATAATTTTGCTATCGTGTTGGCCGAGTGCAGAGGGAATATTAGGGATATTATTGAGATGATAAACATATGGATGAAAGCCTACCGAATATCCTACATGAGCAACATGAAAAGATAGTTGGTTGTAAAGACATTCATATCAAATGAAGAACCATCACTGAAACTTGTAGCTACTGCTTTGTAGAATTCTATAACTCGTACTATCTGGAAGGCATATAAAGTTCGACAATATTTAGGCGACATGTATCAAGTTAAAAAAAGACTCCGTTGAGAATAAATCGATTTTCGATAAAAAAAAACAATATTTTATTTAAAGAGTATCTGATTCTTCACTTTACTATCGTACTGTACATTAAAATGCTACCTGGAAAAAATTGAAGATAACTTCCTAACTAAAAAAAACTGAAGATAAAATATTTGAAATTACTCCAAAACATACATGGATACGGACAATCTACAAAATAATAACAATTTTCACTCATTATAGAATATTGTATTGACGTTTCAGAGAATGTGCAAACAAACCACGAACACGATGCATTGTAATTGAACATCGAGGGATTCATTCATGAAATTAGGCTTGATGGATAGTAATGGAAAATTGGTTTCGATGCATTCGCTTCTGTAAACAAAGTTGAGATGTCCATTTAAATGATCATATTCGGAACATAATGAAATCAATCGTGTTTAATTCAAAATAAATGAAAAGTTTAATCTACGGCAAGCTTACCATTTCTGTTTAATTTCAAGTCAATATTACATCGGTGCTATTGGCAAAGCTGTTATATATGACCCATGTTATTGTTGTCAGTTGTGAATGTTTTTGTTATGTTAATTAGTAAAATTATTACATTAAACAGCGTATGTCACTATTACAGTACAAGTACAAGTTCAAATTTAATAATATTTATTTTAAGCTATAAAATTGCTTTACATATGAAGAATAATGAGTTGAAACTAAAAACAGTACAATTTGATGGAAAATTATTAGTGATTCAGCCAGTCTAGCGGTCCAATGAGTGGAAAAATAATACCAAGTCAAGGACCAGTACTGTTCTTGCACGCATAGGATCTTACAAACATTTGTCTTTAGTTCGAAAATGCGCATTTTGTTTGTTTACAGACGCAGAATAATGTTTGGCCTTGCTAAAATTTTTATTCATGTTTCTTTTTAAATTTTATTAAATTCGTGTTGTAGTCAGTTGCAATCAGTGGTTTACAACCTCTACAGAAAGAACGCACTGACGAAGACTGAAACAAGAAAGGAACGAACAGCTCACCCCGAAATATGGGTGAAAGAAAAAATTAAAATTGCTCGTTTGACCGGTGCATTCTACGTTAATAGTGAAGGTAAAGTAGTTCAAGCTAAAAGTACTGGAGCAGATTGTCCTTTCAAACATAAATGTATGACTATATTTTTGCCCAGTGAAAAATTGGAGATTATTTCAATTTTATACAACTGTACACCAAAAAACGATAGGACTGATTCAAACTAAGCTTGTGCAAAGACGTAGACCTCGTTTTAATTAGCAAGAGGGTAAAAGTGTAAATGTAAGGGCGAGTAATTTTTTGTATTTTGCTATGAAAGGAAGTGATCAGGTTTCTGTTTGCAAAGTAGCTTGCATGAGTTTGCACAGCATTACGCAGATTCAGGTACAGCGACTGACGACTATTCTGTTGTTTGGAAAATCTCATAAAGATTTGAGGAGAAACATAATAATAGGCCTCGAGCTGTTGACGATGACAAACTGAAGGAACCGAAGGAAGGAAACAAGTTCTACAATAAAATAAGAGATGTTACTAAGCTATGTGAAGAAAAACAAGAAGTGGCAGCAATATGTTTCGGCTATATGCAGAACTTGCCTCTACCACACATTCCGGTACAAGAAGACTTTTACGACAGACAGTTATGTGTGTGGTGAACGCATTTGCAATTCACAACCTGAAGGAAAATACAGGACACTATGAGGGAAGGCTCATAAAGGATCAAATAAAATGTGTAACTTCATTTACGATTACATACAGACAAAAATCTCACCTGAGTTTAGAGCTACACCTATTTTCCTAGTCCTGCCCAGGTCAAAATCGGAATAATACGATAGTGAGATTTTAAACGGACCTGCAGGCAACCAAAAGATTTGACAAGATCTACCACTACTTCCCAGTACGCGGCTACTGATTTTTGCCGTGTGATTGTGATTTTGGTATCATAAAAAGAGCAACAAGAAGATGTATCGTAAACTGGGGTGACATTGGCACCGAGCTTTGGGAGTGAATCGTGGGTGTGGGAAAGGGAAGCGCGGGCGCTAACCTATCTTGCGTGATTGAGTTTTGTTACGGGAGGTTGTGTCTTGCGTTACGATGCCTCGTAAATACGTTAATGCATTAGGCGCACATAATTATCGCAATTATAGTGACGATGGCCAAAAAAAAAGCATTAAAAGATATTAAAAAGAGCATGTATCAAGCCAAAGCAAGTAAAAAAGTGTAAAATACCTAGTGGCACTATTCAAAATTGATTAAGTGGCACACACGCAATAAAAAAGTTGTCGGTCCTCTTGCATTAAATCCCGAAGAAGAAACTTTGATTGCGGACACTTTACGTCATGGTGCAATATAGGCCTTCCCTATTGAACCTCGAGATTTTGGTATAATAATACAAAAACATCTGGATAAACAAGGTAGGACTATTAAAAATTTTTAAAAAAATTACGAGGACCCGATTATATCGTGAATTTCATGCGTCGGAATAATCTCTCTAACAGAAATGGACTAACTAATACAGTAATCACTTCCTCGTCTCACGCACGTGTTTTGGATTAATCTCTCATTGATTTCTCTGATGAGAAAATCGGGGTGTGACAAATGAACGAAGTCGTAAGCGAGGTAAAAAAATTAGGCCAGGGCCAAAAATTAGGCCAAAAATTAGGCCCTTCTCAATAGAAGAAGAAAAAAGAATATGACGATGTATGCTCTATTTCTAAAACAAAATGGAGCACATATAAGGGAGTAGACTGGTTACATGCAAGAAATGGGTTTGTGGTATCTGTCATAAAGAGAGTAAAGATCAATATTTTGTATGTGGATTTTGTGAAGATGATGATTAATTTTTTGTTTCGTTTTAACTAAACCTAAACCTTTTAAGACGTTTAATATAGATGATGATTAATTTTTTGAATGACTGATTTTCTTAGAATGACTAAATCAAAAGAGTCGCAAGTGGCATGTGAACATTAAATAAAAGTATATTTTTTAATAATTGTTTCAAAAAGTTTGAGAAACATTAAAAATCTGCCAATGTAACCTCAGTTTACGGTAACAGAGTTTACCTACCCTCCGAGTACGAAAACATTATTCAAGAAAGTAGAAAAAAGTCGATAAGGCCGTTTATGGAAAAAAATATACTTCAAAGATTGGTGGTCATCTAAATACAAAAAAACTTCAAAACCCATAAACAATGTGGGAATGAAGAAAATATTTGCCTGTCCAGCTGTAGAATGTGTGTCTACGATGGACTTGGATATGTCTCTTTGGACCTCAGCCTGTAGAAACCTACGAGTATATTGATGGTTTAGCATATTCAAGTTTTAAGTTACCTAAACCAAAAGCTAATCAAATACTTCCTGTCAACAGAGTCTACTCAGAGCCTGTAGCAATTAATGAAGAAAAATTGTTGCAATATATTCCATGCGAGGCAACTCCGTCCTACAAACAAGTTCGAAGCTAGAAAACAACTTTGTCTGCTGAAAAACATGATGATGAAGATTCATAATAAAATTTAATTTTTAATAATTAGGCATATAACAAGTTTGAAGGTCTATTTGAATTATTTTTATAAGCTCTTTTAACCTAAATAATTATGTTTAGACTGTTTAGTTTTATTTTAAATACTTTAAATACTAAAATGCACTTCAAAATTTTTTGTGTAATGGTTTCTTTAACATTTAGTGGCTTAACATTTGGTGGATGAGATGAAAAGCAGAAAAACTCCAGAACTTTTTATTTTCGTTTTGCAAAGTTTTGGCGCAAACTTTAGCTTCAATAGATATGAAAGGGCATCTGTGCGATCTGACTAAAACGTTTTCCGGCGTTACTAAGACTCCCAAGTTCACGAAATTCGTATATCACAATATCGAAATTTTCATTGTTGATTGTCTCAAAATGATATTTTTGGTCTTTATTGTTTTTGAACTCACTGATTAAATTCACTGTCACTCTGTGTTTCTTTTAAATAAACTGTTTACCATTTATTTAGATTGCATAGATGGTAAAAGCTTTATAGAACCGGAATGGGAATGGATGAATATGAAACTAGATGGAAGACCTGTAAGTTATATCAGATGTGGCGGTTAATAATTCTTTTTTTAAGAGATGGCGCTGGAAACAGATGTCGGTTCACAGTATAATCTCTTATTTTTAAACAATTAGAATTAGTGTTATATTTTTTTTCATGTGGTGAGAGAGAAAGAGAGAATTTTAAAATTGAAGTTGCATTGGCAGCAGGGGTCATTTAGCGACGGAAAATGAAATAATATACAATACTAAAACAAAGCAGATATAAGACAAAGAATAAAGAGTAGAACATAATGTCAGGTTGCTATGTAAATAATTGAAATAAATGGTAAATAAATAAAATGAAAAATAAGTATGTGATAATGAAATGAATATAAATTATATACGAATAAATCCAGTCTAATCAGATTAAGAAGTTAAGAATAGTCATAGAGAGATAGAGATTAAATCGTGTGGTAAACATGTCGAGTTTTCAAATAAAGAACATTTGTGGTTTTCGTGTTCAGCTAAAAGAAGAACGCGAGTAAAAACCATCGTATGCTTGTGGAAACTTACGCTGACAATGGCCCAACACAAACGCTTATGGATGTTGGTTTCGATGATTCAAAATGTGCTGATCGACTTGACAGACACCCAGGTCAACCGAAAAAATTTGAAGATGCCAAATTACAAGCATTGTGGGAAGAAGACGATATGCAAACTCAACAACAAATGGAAGAGAGGTTAAATGATGGTTGCCGAACCATTTCTAATCATGTGCATGCAATGCGAAAGATTCAAAAGGCAGGGAAATGGATACCACATCAGCTCATCGTAGTATTGGCGTACATAATCCAATATATTTATTAGGTAAAATTTTTCTTCAATTTTTCTCAAAAAAATGGTACAAATTTTGTATCAACCCAATATTTCAATTATTTAAAAAATAAAACAGTTATGTCTACAATTAATTTAATCGCTTGGAAAAAACTGTCGATATAAAAGTATTCACTGTAATATTTTACTGTAACAATAAAAATATTTATTCCAGTATATCTCGCCCAAGGTACTGGACGGGTCACGGGTGGTGGATAGTGAAAGTTCCATTATATATTAATGGACAGCTGCGAATATCTCAAAATAAGCAGCCCCGAACCAAGGCAAGAAAACTAAATCCACTTAGCGTCTGACTTGTATCAAGCGGCTGATATTTAAATTCTGGAACTCACCCCTCCAGTCTTAACCTCTGAACCGTCATGGTTCAAACCTTTAATCCAAAGTACAAGATGAAGCTTTCTAGTAATTACAAAATTACCCCAGGAGGTAGACCGGGCTTAAACGCAAAATCTTTCAGCGGGAGTCGGAGACCTCTGGCCAACGTCTGAAAACGAACACAAAAACTTTCTTTGAAACGGTAAATATCAATTCTCTCCTGCGTCCAGGAAAACTACACGCCCCAATGGCGAACATTGAATCAGCAAAAAATCCAAATTTTAGCTTTGCAAGAAACTATATTGACAGATGATAACACTTTGGAATTCGGCAACTCACACAAAATACAGACTTTTTAAAAGTAAAACGAACAAAAGAATACTCAAAAATACACCATATATCGGTGTTGCTTTCGCTATCTTAAGAAACATTCTTGGTTCTATAACTAATGTCCAACCAGTAAATAATCGACTTATGACACTATCCCTCAAGTGTGCTAACAAAAACTATACATTAATCAATGCACACCTCCCAGTTAACGAAGAAAATAAATCAAATCCTGAAAAAGTAAATAAGTCCTGGGAAATTCTGGAAAATACTATCTCTAAAATTCCCTCTAACCATGTAAAAATTCTGTTGGGTGACTTCAACGCCCAACTTGGGAAATAAAAAAAATACAGGAAAACTGTCGGCAGTTTTCCTGCTCATAAATGGACTAACCATAATGGAAGAAGATTGGTTAAACTAAGTTCGCAGTTTAATCTAAAAATAATGTTAACCCATTTTAAGAAGAAAATAACAAAACAAAAGACCTGGAGGTACCCAAACACGTACATGGGTGAATTTCAAATTGACCATATTGCCATTTCGTATCCCAATTATAAAGAGATTTTGAATGTTCAAGACAGGAAATGAGTTAACATAGACACGGATCACTACTTGACTAGAATCAACCTTAGCTTAAAACCTCGAAAACTTATTCAAAAGAGACTGCTAATACCAAAGTTCGACCCAACGAAAATAAAACCAGCTCTAACAGAAGAGCTTTATAAACAACCAGCACAGAACTTGAAAGAATTGAAGCAAAAAATTATTAAAACAGCCTTAAAGTTGATCCCTTTACAAAAACGCAGAAAACATTCGTGGTGGGATAAAGTTTGCGAGCAAGCAGAATTAAGCCGAAGTAAAGCATTCAAAGATAGGAACAGTAAAAAACCAGCAATAAACTATAACATCTTTTTGGAAGTAAGAAAAGAAACATCGAAGCTAATTAGACAAACTTACACCAAACAAAAATTACACCCGAAATTTTTACAAAACATTTAAAACTTAATTCACAGGCTATCAACCCCAAAGTCTTTGCTTCCAAAAGGAAAACGGACAATTAGCTCTAAATAACCAAGACAATTGCAAAGTACTTGCAATATATTTTGAACAAATACTAAACTGTCCTGAGCCTTTAAACAAATTATCAACACTAAACCCTAAACAAATAAACCCAGATTCATTACCACCGAATGAAGATGAAATAATTAGGCAAATCAGGCGGCTTAAAAATAACAAAGCTTCTGGTGAAGATGGAATCACTGCTGAACTTTTGAAATCTGCGGGTCCAGGTACAATTAAGGAAATAACAAAAATTCTACAAGAAGTTTGGCGAACCGAATGGATTCCGGAATATTGGAAAGATGCTCTAATCCATTCACTACACAAGAAAGAAGATAGAATGGACGTAAACAACTATAGAGAGATATCACTTCTCCCAGTTTGTTACAAGATTCTATCTCAATATCTACTAGACAGAGCACAGGGACAGTTAGAACCTAAAATGTGAATAACAAGCAGGTTTTCGACCTGGCAGATCCTGCCCTGAACAGATCCTGAATCTAAAGTTGATCCTAAGACATCAAAAACTGTACAATAAAAATCTCGGCTGTACATTTGTGGATTTCAAAAAAGCTTATGATTCTATTGACCGGGAATCTTTATTCTGAATCTTGAAAGAACAAGAACTAGATCTGAAAACCCTGGCAATTATTAAAGCAACATTAACTAACACAAGGTCAAAAGTTAAATTCATTGGTGATATCTTAGAGCCCTTCGAAATTAAAACTGGAGTGAGACAAGGGGATGGACATTCGCCACTCTTATTTAACTGGGTTCTAGAAAAAGTGGCGTGAAAAAAAGTCGGCCCTGAATATTGACCAGCCCAATAAACTGGGGAGAACCAACATCAAAATTGATTGTCTGGAGTTTGCTGATGATCTAGCAATTTTTGCTCAAGATGTATTAAAGGCACAGAAACAGATTGAAATCCTAAAAGAAACAGCAGAAAAGGTAGGACTCCAAATTTCCTTTGAAAAGACAGAACACATGACCTGCAACAGACTAAGAACACATTAGACGAGTTTCTCAATTCAAATATGTGGGTGAAATAATCATGGAAAATGGGTTAGAAAAAGCGGCCCATAAGGGCAGATGTTAAAAAATGGAAACGGCATTGAAACTTACAAAAAATATTTACAACAAAAAATGCATATCTAAAAACACAAAACTGAGACATTACAACAGTTATTAAACCAGAATGTCTATATGGGACAGAAACGCTCATTTTGAATAGAAATAGAGACATCGAGGACATTGAAAAGAAGGAAAGGAAAATCATAAGAAAAATCTTAGGCCCCAAATAAATAAATACAACAACATACTGACTTCGAGAAACCCAAGGAATCAAACAGTACACAGATATACATAGCGATATGAGAAAAAGAAGACTTAAGTTTTTCGGACACATAAGACGGATGAATCCGAGTAGGTTAACTAGACAAATAGTCGAATTTTATGAAAATAGGAGTAGAGCTAAAGTAGAAATAATTAAATGGATTGCTGCAATTAAAGAGGACCTAAGATCAGCAAATATTTCACAAAGTGAAATTCAGGATAGAGGCTGTTTCAGACACAAGGTTGACGTTTGGAAGGTTGGCCAGAGAGAAAAATGTAGGAAGACTGGAACAACTTACAATGCAATTTTATTAATGCCGTTTTCACACACTTATTCTCGAATGAAAATATTCAGTTTAGTAAATTTTTATATTGATTTAGGGTGATTCAGGAGGAAATATCAATATTTCAGCTACATATTCATATTCAGATAGAAATAAATATAAAAGTTTTTATAAATATGAGTCCTATTCTGAACTGTTATAAAGATAGAGGGGTAAATATATTTATGGATAGGAAATGTAACAAAAGGTAAGAAAATTTACCTTACTGCTAAGCGACCATTGTTTATACCAGTTAATCATTAGTTTGTTATTAGCAAATTGTTTTAAAGTTATTTCATTGATTTCATTATGCCTTCGTTACTCACTCATCGCGAATATGATGATATATTATTTGTTTATGGCTTTTGTAACGGAAGCTCAAATCGCGCAGTCTCCGAATATCAGCGTCGTTTCCCGAATCGGAGACACTCCTGTATTTTCGCTATTTGAAGGATTACAGATTTGAATTTTTGCACAATCATAAAGATTGACGGGTCACATTTTTAAAGATACTCAACTGAAATCTGAACTTTAAACCCAGCTTACTACAAGGTCAAAGCTTACTTCAGGGCCAATTCTCGTTATTTTGCTTCGCTGTAAAGACATCGAAAAAAGTTATTAGAAAAAGTTGTTCAGAATATTATTTTAACCTTACATACCGAGTTTCATGACAAAATTCATATTTTTAAGTTTTTCATTATTTTGGTCTATAACCAAAATTGTTACTTAATTGTTAATTGTTAAATTTATTTTTTAATTTGATAATTAGTGTGCCATGAAAATAAAAAAACTCGACACATTGTCAATTTAATAGTGTCATGTATTCAAATATTTCACTAAAATAAATAGCATTTACAAAGGAATAACACTGGGGAACAGCAGTTTTGTTGACTTGGATCTGTGACTTGTTTTTGACTAATTTTTCATCTCTGAATTCAAAAATATTCACAGTTTTTCTCTATCACGTCAAGTTCTTAAGCTACAGCATACCCCTCATTTTACCTTAAAAGTATACATACGAAAGGAAATAAGGTGAGATCTGACCGAATAGATTAGAATATTTTATTCATACAGAGGTTAACATATTATTAAAGTTAAATTGTGTTTATACAAAAAATAAATAAAAGATATTATGGTAAAAATTTCTTTTTATAGCTTTTCCTGGAGTGTTCAGTTTGTGGACATTCTCGCTTGATGCTCCAACAGTAGTCAGCCATCATACTAACATCCCATCTACCTTGATACCGCTACGCTTTGAGCTATCTATAAACAATCGCTATTCAGTTGCGTTATAGTTAGAAATGGTCAATTCTTTCATTAAACCTTCTACGTTCTGGTAATATACAAATCCGTCAATATTTCTGAAGTACTGTCTAAATTCACTTTCTCTGGATCGATAGTAAGTGACTTTAACTCCTTTGTCAAGCAAATTTTTTTCGTGCAGTCTTGATGCTAATAATTCCGATGCTTTTTCGGATAGTCCCAAATCTCGTGCTAAATCGTTTAATTCATGTTGATTGAATCCTTTACGAACAGAATCATTGGAAATTTTGATTTCTTCGTCGGTGGAGTCACTTCGATCTTCACTTGATTCACATTCTTGTATTTCTAAAGAAGGTAATTCTTGAAAAACTGGCACTGGAATTTCAGCTGTATGAGGCACATGGCGTATAGCTGACGGTAAACTAGGGTACTCAATTTTAATGTTTGTTTTTCTTGTTGAATCTTGATGTTTTCACTATGCAAAAGTAGGAATCACTTAAGTGTAATGGTAATATACAAATCCGTCAATATTTCTGAAGTACTGTCTAAATTCACTTTCTCTGGATCGATAGTAAGTGACTTTAGCTCCTTTGTCAAGTAAATTTTTTTCGTGCAGTCTTGATGCTAATAATTCCGATGCTTTTTCGGATAGTCCCAAATCTCGTGCTAAATCGTTTAATTCATGTTGATTGAATCCTTTACGAACAGAATCATTGGAAATTTTGATTTCTTCGTCGGTGGAGTCACTTCGATCTTCACTTGATTCACATTCTTGTATTTCTAAAGAAGGTAATTCTTGAAAAACTGGCACTGGAATTTCAGCTGTATGAGGCACAGGGCGTATAGCTAACGGTAAACTAGGGTACTCAATTTTAATGTTTGTTTTTCTTGTTGAATCTTGATGTTTTCACTATGCAAAAGTAGGAATCACTTAAGTGATCTTTGGGCTCTCGCCAAACCATTAGTATACCAAACGAAAGTTTATTACGTGTTCTCTTCGTCCACATTCGTAAACTCTCTAAACACTGCTTGCACACTTTAAGAGGAGCCCATGATTTATCTTGGTCACCTATTTTCACTTTAAAATAGCACTTTCAAAAGAATAATTATTTTATTCTTATGGGAAAATATTTTTTGGTCATTGATTAAATTTAGGAAAAAGTATACAATTCTCGATTCTTACGATTTTGATAAGCTATTCGTCTAAGTTCCGGGATGCTGATTTCTTGACAGGCTTGTCCTATTCTGGCACAAAGTTTAATTTCGATTTTTGGTATTGTTTTATAAACTTTATTTTTGGCCATTCTCCAATAATAAAAATCGAAGGGTGTTATTTCGAGAGACCTCGGAGACCACAGTTCAAAAGGACTGTTATTTCCTATCCAGAGCAGAGGAAATTTTTTGTTCAACGATTGACGAATAATCCTTGAATTGTGGATTGATGCACCATCTAGCTATAAATACATATCCTGTCGCACATTAAGAGGACGATTTTCAATTGCATCCCAAAATTCCCCATCGAAGAAGTTAACTAAACGAGCAGCAGTGAATGATTCATTAAAGAAAAAAGGACCAATTATTCGGTTTAGTTTAATATTAGTCTTTATAATTTATAACACAGTGAGGATTACCTCTGTCCCGGTATCTACAGTTTTGAGACGATACAACCCCATTAGTGGTGAATGTAGACTCATCAATAAACATAATCTTCTTCAGGAAATGTCATTTAAAAAATTACCTTGGGCTCAATAACAAAAATCGAATCTTTTATTATCGTCACCTCCATTCAATGTATGTAAGAACTTCAATTTATAGGGCTTGATTTTGTGACAAACGAAAAATCTGATTTTATCCTTGCTAATATTCAGTCGAGACGATAAAACTCGAAGGCTCATGCATGGCTTTGCGCCATATATATTTCTATCTCAGAATGCGGGTATATTCAACGAGGTTAAAGGTTAACCTCGATGGTTAAAGATTAACTTTGATGAATTTTATAAACACAATGAGTTTCATCATTTACAGCGACTGTGTTTCCATGAGTAATGGGAGTACGTTAGGAATGTTAGTCAATAACATTTTAATTCTGTGATGACCGACTAAAAGTTACCGCAATAAGCCGACAGTTTAATCTGACTGACCAGAGGGATGGGAAAAATGTGCTGCTAGCGATGGTGCATACTTTGAATAAACTATTTTTTATCTTTTTCCAAATTAAACAAAAAAGAAAAGAAATAAAAATTATTAACAACCACATTTGGCCACAAGACTTAAATAGTCATCTCGCAGCAACTGAAAAACAGTACATATTTTCTTAACTTCTGGAATATTATTAATAATTTAACCTGGTATAAGACACTAACCTAAAGATTTCATAGATCCATAAAATGTTTTTATTGTTGCACTTATTAAAACATAAGGATATTTATGGCTATGTCTAATAAAATCTTTATTGACAATAAAAGAAAATATGATCCGCGAAAAGAGAAGATTGCAGGGATTGAGGGGGTCTTAAAAGGTTATGGATATCAAAATATTATTTTAATTGGTGATATGATTTAATGTTGCCATATAATTCAAAGTAACAACTACGTTGGCTGGTTTTTCTTGGACGGTACAACAAAAATGTCTATAGGTATGTCCATACTGGTTCAACTTTTGGTTGTGAAGACGCATGCATTTGTTGAAAGGTTAGACCCATGCGGTGCTGAATGAGGGGCAAGCAAAGCGGCAAGGAAAAATCATGGCGCACGACGAGAATCAAAGACAGCACACTGCGCTTTCGCTTTCAACTTCTTGATATAATCTGCAAATTTTTCCAATAGTTTCAAAATGTATTTCAAAGTAAAGTAGTTTAATTTTGTTAAAATAAATAAATATATTAAATTATATATTTAAGAATTAAAAATAAATATATAATTTTGAGAGTAATATTTTTTTTTGGCAAATTCCAGGACAAGACGAAATCGCAGCAGAAATGCTGAAATTAAGAATTTTTGTTACTACCAATCAATACAAAAATAGGTTTTAGAAAAATGAAAACAAAGTAAAACAGTGACAACACAGGAATTACTGTACACTGATGATATGGTCCTAATGACAGATTCTGAAGAAAAAATACAACATAACCTAGCGATACATTACAAAGAGATAAGGAAAATAAAAATGGAAATAAATATCAACAAAAGCAAAACAATGCCAATTGCAGGGACAAAAATAAAACATAAAATTGTTCTCGATGGGAAGGTAATAGAGCAAGTCAAAAATTGTAAATATTTAGGTACAATAATAGAAGATAATGGAAAAATGGAGAGTAAAATGAACGAAAAAATGGGAAAAGCAGGCAAACTATACAACACCCCAAAAATAATATTCCTAGGAAAAAGAGAGTTACCGAAAGAGATAAAAGCACAGGTGTATCAGAAAATATTAAGACCATCAGTGATATACGGCAGCGAATCTTGGACCTTAACAAAGAAAAACAACAGTAAAATTACAGCTGCAGAAATGAGATTCCTATGCAAAATAGAATTACAAGAATGGAAAGTGTGAGAAATACTACAGTAATAGAACTGGAAACAAAACCAATAGAAATAGCTACAGAAGAAAGACAACTGAGCTGGCTAAGACCCATCCACAGAATGAATGAAGAAAGATTAGTAAACAAATCTGTGAAAGGATAAGAATCTATGAGGAAAAAATCAAGTTGGGCATCCAAGACTGAGATGGAAAAAACAATTCGACAAGCGACAGAAAAACGAAGAATTCATTGGAATGGGGCTAGAAAATTAGCAGTGGACAGGAATCCATGGAGGGTAAAAATTCATGAAATACCGTTATGCTGAAATGTAAACTGTTAGTCTTACACCTAACGGCACAACGGACTTTTAGATTAAATAAAAAATAAAGTACTAAAATTGTAAATTGAGCGTGTAAGGAATATTTTTTTACTATATATTTTTCTGAAGTAAATTGTAATAATCATTTTAAATATTCCTTAGTCCATACAGATTTTCTGTATTTTTCCTTTATTTTCAGTGTTCTTAGCAACACCAGCACATCATCACTCATACCGGCTAATCGACTATATCAGATGAATTCATGAAACTGAAATTACATCGGTAACAGTGTGTACTTACAATAGAATAGATGTTAACGTCTTTAAAAAACCGTCTTTACTGAACTCGCCAGAAATATTCAATGAAACTGACGCAGACATGTGGAAGCATGCGTCTTGCCTGCGCTAGGATGCATGCGCTAATGCATGCAATAACGCAAGTTGAAAAGTACGTTGAACTTTTTTGGATTCAGTTGCCTCAAACAGGCTTAAAGAACCTGTTAAAGTTACTTGTTGTTGAATGTTACAGCATTGTCCGTAGACAAGGATGTTGTTCCTGATTTTCAAACCCACCTTTCCAGCATCTTTGAGAAAGATGATTTCCCATGAACAGTTGTACAACTGCGATAAAACAGGGTTAAATTACAAAATAATGCCAGCAAAAACCCTTGCATCAAAAAAAAAGCTGCAGCTCCAGGCTACAAGAAAAGCAAAGAGCGTGTTACTGTTCTCGCCTGCAGTGACACTACTGACAATCACAAGCTTAGATTGACCGTAATTGGAAAATCCAGGAAGTTTTTTTTAAGAACATTTTCGAAGCTTGGTTTCAGAACGAATTTGTATCAGCTGTAGAAAACCACCTTGCCATTAACAAATTGCCCAGGTGAGCTATTATTATCCTCGATAATGCCCTTTCGCATCCGTCCAACGATGGACTGCAGGATGGAGATATCAGAACTCTTGTTTTTACCGCTAAATGTAACGTCCATATGTCAGCCTGTCGACGCATATTTCTTAGCTTTTTAATATCGTCCATTAATAATGATAGTTATTGCATAACTGCCCTGAAAAAAATTGTAATGCTGGATGTTATAAGATGGGTATCCGAAGAATGGGAGGAGATATCTTCAACGACACTGGAACGATCATGGAAGAAGTTACTTGATGATGAAAGTGATATGTGCAAGGAAATTGAGAATGCAAGTGAAAATCAAGAGATTCTTTCTTTAATGGCAAAAATAGCCGGCTGTGAGAGTTTAAACTTAGAGGACATTACAGGCTGGATGGAAAGTGATGAAGTCGATGACATAACCGAGTCAGGAGGCTGTCACGGAAGAGAGAAAAGATGATTGAAGGAGCCCTCGTGTATATCAGTCAAAGGAAGGAACGACGCCAGCAGATATTTGTTTAAGAAAGTGGAGGGCTCTTTAAGCGAAAAAGAGGACACAGAGGGCAAAATATAAAAAAATGCAATACGCTGTAAAAAAAACAATCAAAAATGTATGTAGATATGTTATATTATGTATTGTATTATCAATGCATTTTTTAACCTTATATATATATACCTTAATAAAAAATGTAAGTTCTGAGTTCATATAAATATGTTAAGTAGCGAAATTAAGTAGCTACAGTATTAGTACGTAGTACGTACATGCATACGTATGTATGCATGTACTATGTACATTTATATGTATATAAGTTAACAACACTCGGCTTATCCGGATTAGCTGCCCGCCACATTAGGCCGGATAGTTAAGAGTCTACTGTAGTTTGTCTAGTAGTAGTACTTGTATTTAATAATAAAGTTAATTATTGTATTTTATAATAAGTGAATTTTATTAGAAATTTTAAAGAAAAGCATTGAGAACTGTACTGTTTTAATTAACTTAAAAACTCATCTTGCGTTTCATAGCCTGTCGTTTTTGGAACATGTCTTATAGCATTCCATCGGCAAAAGAATTGTTACAACCATATTAAAGGAAGACCAAGCATTTTTCTCGTCATATTTAAAGTATGGAATCGTATTAGGCATCCCTGTAAAAGTATTCTAATTTGTGGATCAAAAAAAAGTCCGCTATTACTTTTGCATTACTGATTCTAGGAGAACTTTTCTTTAAATAATGGACAGTATGAAGTAAATTCAGATAAATCTATAATAATTTTTGAAACATTGGGTTATCAAATAAGAGGGATATATTTTTAATTTGGAAGAAAAACAAAACAGTATAAGATATCAACGTGATTTAAAAAAAAATACTGGGTCAGGGTATTTTAATTTAAAAACAATTTAATATAATGGGCTCTAGATTAAAAAAACAATGTATTCCGGAATACCAATTTTAGGTCACTTTGCCACATACATCGGCATTAATTTCATCAGTGACATATCACTGAGTATAGTTTATAGGTGTAAGCCACTGATTTCACATAACCCCAAAGAAAAAAGGTCCTATCAGTTATATCGCATCATCTTGGAGGCCAGGTATCATCGTCATTTCTTGAGATTACACGGTCATTGAACTTTTCTTTCAATACATTGATTGTCGTCCAGATCAAAATCATTCACTTCATGCTAGAAAAAATTAGTAATTATGTTTCTGTAGGGTTCTCCATTGAGAGTAACTGCATTTCCATTTCCGTTTTCAAATAAATACGCCATAATTACACCTCCAGATCAGAAACCATACCAAATGTTAATTTTGCTTATTTACTAGGCCATTTAACTATAAATGAGCTTTGTTCTACCTCTCTGTTTTAAGTTGCTCTAAAACCCAATCTCCAAAATTTCTATGTAATAAATGGTCATTTGGTTTAAATAATTGGGTTAACTTAATTTTATACGCCTGGAATCTTTATGAAGAATATTCCATGTAGTGCCATAAAAAAGACTAAGTTCTTGAGAACAACGTGAAATTGATTGTTCTGGACTACGATTTGCGATACGCATTTTGATTAACAGCATCGATGTTTTCAGCAATACGTTTAAGTTTTTGATGGGTTAGATACTTAGCGTCACAAACACTACCATTTGGTTCGAATTGTCTCTGACACTACAGATAGCTCTGTAGGTCGAATACGTTCACAGTATAATATATAATATCGTTGAACATGTCGAATGTTGTGCCTAGAAACTACGATTTCCGGATATCGTTGATTTTGTGTTACCATTTGAAGAAAACTGCTGCAGAATCGCATCGAATGCCTGTCGAAGCCTATGGTGAGCATGCTCTTAATAAATCACAGTGCTATGAGTGGTTTAAAAAATTCAAAAGTGACTATTTTGATGTGACAAACGAAGAACGTGAAAGACCACCGAAAAAGTTTAAATACATCGAATTGCAAGCATGTTGGAAGAGGATGACGCTCAAACGCAACACTTACTAATGGTAAAGATCCAGAAGATGGGTTGCACATGAACTGAATGAAAGGCAGCAGGAAAACCGAAAAAAACACTTGCGAAATGCTGCTCGCCAGGTATAAAAGAAAGTAATTTCTCCATCAAATCATCTCCAGTCACTGGCGATGAAAAGTGCATATATTTTGAGAATCCTAAGCGTAAAAGATCATGAGTAACTCTAAGCGAGCCAGCGACATCGACTGCAAGGGCAAATCGCTATGGACGGAAAACAATGCTCTGTGTTTGGTGGGATCAATAGGGTGTGATCTATTATGAGCTGCTAAAACCTGACGAAACCGTTAACAGTGAACTCTACCGACAACAAATGATCGATTTGGATCAAGCCTTGCTTGATTTAGGGGTCTAGTTGGGAATATATATTCGCATAATTTTGAAATACTTACTCACCAGACTTGGCTCCGTCCGATTACAACGTATTTTGCACTGATAGGACACTGTTGAGCAGCGCTTCACTTCTTACGAAAATAGCTCCATGATTGGATTGCCTCAAAAAAGCAAGAGTTTTTTTGGCGTAGCACCCACAAATTGTCAGGCAGGTGAGAAAAATGTATAGCTAGCGACAGGCAATACAATATTTTTTATCATTTTCACACAATTAACGTGTATTTTCTATACAAAAATTCTGGTTTCAAATTTACATACTTGGTAGGTATATTTTATTTATTTTTTTTGTAGCTAACTTTGAACACTGAACTATTAAAAAAAGCTCTAGAATGTGTTGATATATATAAAAAAAAGATATATCTGAATCATTTGCCATGGAAATTCTCAGTATTCGGTCCCCTTTCAGAGGCGAAATATAAAAGTCTTCGTGTATTAGAGAACTTGCTGATATATTAATAATAAATAATCAATTTATGTCGTGCAGCTTTCCTGAAGTACGTACTGCGTTAATGTTGTTTGTTACAATTCCTGTGACTACAGCTAGTAGTGAAAGATCATTTTCCAAACTAAAATTAATAAAAACCTATTTAAGAAACTCTATGGGACAAAACAGGCTTCGTAACTTGGCTATTCTGTCTATTGCAAATTCTATGGCTTGGTCTTTAAACTTTGATGATGTTATTGATACTTTTGCGGAACAGAAATCTCGGAGAAAATAATTTTATTAATAAATATCTTATTAATATTAAATTGTTACTTCATTAAAATTATGTAATATCTATGCTTTTGAAAATCAAATTTATTCGAAATGTAACTAAAGTACACACAATATTAGTAATAGTGTTGGGTAACTACTTAAGTGATTTATTAAAATTAAATTACAACGTGACGATTTTTACTGGGAGGACTCCATCGAATGAATTTGCCACGGGCCTCATATGGTATAGTTACGCCACTGACAATAATGTTAATATTTACCAAAATAATACTGTAAATTTTAAATTAAATATATGTATTATCATAAATTATGGCGAATTATTTCAAAATTTTGGATGTTTTTCAAAATTAGGAAAATAATTTTTTTTTACCGTTACATCCACACACAACTAGTATCGTCATAAGTATCATTTATTCCTTATCACAGTCGATTAGTAATGAACAAATACAACGGTTAAACTGTTTTAATATTGATATAACAGATTTATTCATGTAACATTTCTATTTATTATTTAATTTTATCAACTAAGCAAAATGATGGTCATTTCCTTTGTTTTGTACTTGAAAATGTGTAAACGTTTTTTTCGCTGTATATTTAATCACAACCATAACAAAAAGAGAACGATATAATTGCTATATGTATGTAGAATAACATGCATACCTTTGTTGTATCTCCTTTATTGTCATACTCTAGTTTCCAGTCTTTGTGATCGTCTACCAAGCGTTTCAACATAGAAAAATCGCTGTCTTCTGCTATTTTTACTACTCCAATCTCCATGGTTTCCTGCAAATTAATAAAGAACATTGTTTAATATATGCATTGTATATTATTATGTTATTTTCTACATTTTGACTAGTTATTTGCTTTTTTTGACTACATTATCATTTTATGAGGTTCACGAATAAAAAAAAACATAATGCAAAAACTGCAAGATGCAAGGTCGTATACATAAACAAGGGTGATTGAAAAAGTTGTCGACTTGATAAAGAAAACAAGCTTTTTGAAAAATTTATTTTTCATTTTGCAACATAATTATTTAGCAATGTAATATATTTGGTTCTAACTTCTTAATTGTCTCATTATTAAGCGATTTGTTTAATTATGCAAAATTAGAAGTTGCCTCAGTTTTGACCTAGTTATTTAAAGTGAAATTTCGTCCAGCGCCATAACTTTTCCTGCAGATGGAAGGGGGTAAAAAATAAATAGTTCTTTTTTTATGCATTTTTACCTGCTTTCACTCACTATTTCGACTATTTCTTCGACACTGGCGTGTAATCGAAATTGGTCATTTCTTAAATTCAAGCTTTTTATATAATTCGTTAGTTTCCCTTCATTTATATTTTATGTGGCAAGTGTATATATACTTTCAGAAGCCCTTTTCTTGCCCTATAAAACTGCTGATATCATTTTCCTGAAAAACTTAATTTTAATTAACTTTCAGGCTTTTGAAATGGAAATTTTAGGCGGCAAAAAACTTCATTTTCGACACTCGCTATATTTCGCCCTTCGTCATTGTAAAAAAGCTACAGAAGCCGAGACATTTATGGAGAGCGTCGTATGTGCAGAGGGCGCTATAGACGAGTGGACTGCTCGAGATTGGTTTATCAAGTTCAAAATATAACAACTTCGATCTGGAAGACACGCGATTTCGACGTTGACCATCTGAAAACGTTGAAGGAGGACGGCTGTCAAACATCCCGAGAATAGGATAAGAAGATGGATGTAATTTACTTAAAAAAAAAGGAGTGCAAAGGGTTAAGATCTCCATTCTAAAAAGGCCATGATCTGCGTTTGGTGGGGCTGACTCACTAACCTTTTAGTTACTTCGCTACTTCTTACTTATGCGAAAAAAGCTTTCCCTCTATGGTGGCTTTAAAAACTAAATATAGAAATTGTCTGTTATCACTGGAAAGGAGTTGCTTATGTGTGTTTGCAAAGATGCTCCATGTATAGAAGAACTTTTAAGTGAAAAACAAAATCAACCGTCGCATTAAATTATTATTTCAAACAACTTTGGCTATTACTTTATTTAACTTTATTTTATTATGTTGTCATTACCTGAAAATATTTAATTTCCTAACACTTATTTTTAAATTAAAAATACTTTAATAAAATGATGTTTCGTATACAGGTCTAATTTTTTTAACTCATTGCGGCCCCTTTAGGGGTCGCGATCCCCAGATCGAGAAACGACGAATTGAGATATTTTGATATGAATTCTGTCTAAACAATATTCGTCGTAGAATCCAACTTTTGTTACAAAACAATTGCGTTACAAATGCGTTTATTTTGGCGGAGATGCAGGTTGTTGTGCGTTCCACATGAGATTGTGGGACCCAATGGTCGGGGGTGTATAACTCCTGACTACTGTTGTCTCATTGGACGCAATCCAAAGAAATAAAAAAACCGCAATTATAAGCCATCCGATGAGAAGTCGGCGAAAGTGTGGGTTGTTTGATTGTGGCGAGGGACTCCCTATTCTTGAGGCGCTGGCTAACCAGCTTTCTTTGTGTGCGTACCCTAAAGGAGTAAAGGCCGAATTAGTAATTTGTATAGCAGTAAGGTACATTCTGTTTTTAATGCGGATCTCCTGTTGTTAAGCAAATAGAGTGTAAAGAGTCTGACATATCCTTCGTTGAGTTTGCTAATTATATAAATTCTTCACGTTAATCTAATATCCAGGTATACACCCAGATATTTAACATATTCTTTTTTGGATTGTTGGATCAACTGGATGTTGATTTATGTGGATTGTCGGAGGGTTATTGATTCTCCTTAGAGTAAAAATTTTTGCTACGCACTTATCTATATTGATTTGTAGATTCTATTTATAGAGCCCATTTTACAATGATTTTTGTTGCTGGTTGAAGTTTAGTTACCCTATGTTCAAGATTTTTTTCCTTGATTAGAATAGTTTTGTTATCTGCAAACATAAGGAGAGATGCTTCTGTTTCTGGTATGTCGTGTGTGTATAGATTAAAATAGATTAAAAAGAATTGACAGAACACACAGAAAACAAAGGCCTCAAAAAAGGGTGCTTTCTTAAGAAAATATTGCCGCTGTTGCTGTGGTGTTGCAAGTGTTATATGTAAAGATCGAGATTTATCAATGCATCGCCATTCCTAGTTGGGTTGGGCTTTGTTATTAGACTACGTGGAAAATTTGATCTGGAGGAGATGTGGTACCAACAGGATGGCTTCACATGTCAGAGCCAACGCAACAATCGATTTATTGAGGAAACAATTCGGTAAGACAATTATTTCGAGGAACGGGCCTATTAAATGGTCACCAAGGTCATTTAATTTAACGCCTTTAAATTATTTTCTTTGGAGTTATGTTAAATCTTTGGTCTATGCCGATAAACCAACAACTATTGATGACTTGGAAGTCAACATAATTCGGACATAAGACTTTATCTGGATGGACATTTGTCAGAAATTGTTTTCAAATATAAATGCCATTGAATGTTATTTCACATAAAATAAATAGTTTCAAGGTCAATTCTTCTATTGGAACCTTTAGTGTGAAACACTAAACTTGAAGAGATATACCACTAAACACCAAATCACTTTTTGAAACTTCTCGACGCACGTTTTACTAACTATGTTGCTGACGTTTTACTAACCATGATAACCCTACTTAATGAAGCGTGTAAAAATCATGGACCGTTAAGTTTACACGGGAAACGTGCGTAGAGAAGATTCAAAAAGTGATTTGGTGTTTAGTGGTAAATCTCTTTGAATTTAGTTTCAAAGTATATAATTTGCTTGCTGTTTTATTTGAATTTAAAAAAATCACCCTCAATAATATAAATTACAATGGGGAACAATTTGAAAAATAATTTCTGTTGAGTTCGATATTTAAGCTGTTTTATACGTAAATTGAGATGCTGATTCTAAAACTTCATTTAGTTTTTTTCTATCACGTCAAGTTTTTTCTCTCTAGTTGTTGCGCATCCGACTAAGCTTGGCGAATCACAGAAGTCACTACTGCTCTCCTACCGGCGAACATTCTTCGACCTATGAGTGGGGGCGTGAGTGACGTTGCGTCATCCAAAACTAGTTCGGTCAGTTACGCGTGAGATGCTAAAGTACGCGGGTGTGTGTCGCTTTGATATAGTGAAGTCAAAGTATACATACACAACTACAGATTTTCATTATGTCTGCCTCTGGTAGTTCTCGTAGAAAGTGCTTAAACAGCCCTGATTTATTTTGTTATATATTTGGCAGTTTTCGAGAGCCCAAAGATCACTTAAGTGATTGCTATTTTTGCATTGTGAAAACATCAGGATTCAACAAGAAAAACAAACATAAAATTGAGTACCCTAGTTTACCGTCAGCTATACGTCCTGTGCCTCATTCAGCTGAAATTCCACAGTCAGTTTTTCAAGAATTACCTTCTTTAGAAATTCAAGAATGTAAATCAAGTGAAGATCGAAGTGACTCCACCGACGAAGAATTCAAAGTTTCCAATGATTCTGTTCGTAAAGGATTCAATCAACCTGAATTAAACGATTTAGCTCGAGATTGGGGACTATCCAAAAAAGCATCGGAATTATTAGCATTAATACTGCACGAAAAAAATTTGCTTCACAAAGGAGCTAAAGTCACTTACTATCGATCCAGAGAAAGTGAATTTAGGCAGTACTTCAGAAATAATGACGGATTTGTATATTGCCAGAACGTAGAAGGTTTAATGAAAGAATTGACCATTTCTAACTATAACGCAACTGAATAGCGATTGTTTATAGATAGCTCAAAGCGTAGCTTGAAGTGTGTTCTCCCACATAATGGAAATTTGTACGGTTCAGTCCCAATAGCTCATTCAGTTTCTTTGCGTGAAGAATATGGCGACATAAAGAAAGTCATTGACTTGTTGCAATATAACATGCACCAATGGATCATCTCTGTTGACCTTAAAATAGTTTGGTTTCTTCTTGGCCAGCAACGCGGGTATACCAAGTATCCCTGTTTTTTTTGCATGTGCAATCGAACTGGCCGCCAAGATCTGACCTAAGACCAGGTGATCCAAACAATTAAATCAGCCACTTGTCGACAGAAAAAACATTGTATTTCCGCTTTTGCATGTAAAATTAGGTCTCATGAAGCAATTTGTTAAGGCTTTGTCAATTGAAGGAGACTGCTTTAAGTATATCATTTCGGCATTCCCTAGCCTGTCATATGAAAAGATAAAGACTGGCGTGTTTATGGTCCACAGATTCGGCAACTCTTTAAAGATGAAAATTTCACTGAAACAATGACCGAACTTGAAAGGAATGCTTGGTTGGCTTTTAAAAATATTGTTAAAGACTTTCTTGAAAATACACGAGCCCCGAATTACATCGAAAATGTTCAACAATTCTTGGAGAGCTTTAAAAAGCTTGGTTGCAACATGAGCATCAAACTGCATTTCTTACATTTCTTCATCTTGCTAACTTCCCAGAAAATCTTGGTGCTGTTAATGATGAACAGGCGAGCGATTCCACCAAGATCTAAAGGTTATGGAAGCGCGGTATCAAGGTAGATGGGATGTCAGTATGATGGCTGACTACTGTTGGAGCATCAAGCGAGAATGTCCACAAACTGAACACTCCAGGAAAAGCTATAAGAAGAAATTTTTACCATAATATCTTTTATTTATTTTTTTTGTACAAAAACACAATTTAACTTTTAATAATATGTTAACCTCTGTATGAATAAAATATTCTAATCTATTCGGTCAGATCTCGCCTTATTTCCTTTCGCATGTACACTTTTAAGGTAAAATGAGAAGTATGCTGTAGCTTAAGAACTTGACGTGATAGAGAAAAACTGTGAATATTTTTGAATTCAGAGATAAAAAATTAGTCAAAAACAAGGCACAGATCCAAGTCAACAAAATTGCTGTTCCCCACTGTTATTGGTTGAAAAAGGGAGACAATAAAGTTGGTTAGCATATATGACCTGAAAATTACTGAACAATAATAATTAATTTAGTGTATTTTTAAAGAACTTTTTTATTTATTCACATAGGAAAAAAAAATAAAAAAAGATAAATACATTTATCGATTATTTTTTCGGATCGTGTATGTATAAGATCCTCATCAGGTATAAAGGTGTACGAGGGAAAACTTTCCGCTTTAATCAACAGATGATGCCATTAGCCCCTTTTGCGACATATGGTCCAGCGTTCTAATACTGAAATATTACTTGCTTGTTTCCGGTGGACCCTTTGTTCCAACCCTTCGCTCAAACATATAAATTATTTTTGATAAATCTCCGTATTAGCCGAAAACTGACGGACTATAATCCGAAGGAAATCGTAGAGTGAGGAGATGGGAGTAGATTCAGGACACCCAAACTCCCATTATCCCCACAAAAAAGAAAGAAGAAAAAATATTGTATTGACAACCGAAGCATCCTAAGTGCGATCGGCAAATGAGAAATGTATATATTTAATATACTGTTCTTTTCTCGATCGATACTAGCGCGCCATTTTGTTCCTCATGTACTACAAAGAGGAGTGGTGTGAAGCGGCTTGACCCACTTCGTCAGCGCTCAAGCAACATATAACAAAGGCAAAGAGATAATGATTTTAAAGTAAAAACAATCACAGGAATCTCCGTTGAGGCAGGATTCATTGGACCAAAAAACCCAGGTGGCTGGTGGGTTCGGTTCGGTTCGATTCATTCCGCCATATATATATATATATATATATATATATATATATATATATATATATATATATATATATATATATATATATATATAAAAGTGGATGTTTTCACTACTACATATATACTACATACATACATATATATATATATATATATATATATATATATATATATATATATATATATATATATATATATATATATATATATATATATACAGTCAGAGCTCCTAATTCGCGGATTCAAAAATCGTGACCACTTTTTGTATTCGCGGCTAAAAATGTCTTTATTCACGGATCCACAACTAATGATACACATTGAATTTTTAGAATCATATGTATTTATTTACCAGTTTTTATATTTATCAGTAAAACAAACAAGTTTAAACATATTTATAAACAAACAAGTCTTATTGGTGCTTGGCCGAAAGTTCTTTGACAACTAAGTCGCCGCATAGGACGAGATAGTTTCGAATAGATATAATCAATTGACATTCAAAAATTGCTTGAATCGCAAGATGAAGATTTGATTGAAACAAATTTTGAGGCAAATACTTAAATCTCCATTCTATTGATCTCCATTCTATAGGAAGCCTCAATGAACACTGAAAAGGTGACATTAAACTTAAAAAACCTGAGTGAAGGTTTACGAACTGCAAATGAGCTTTGTGATTTCCTCATACAAATTGATCAATCTATGGAATGAAGTATTATTTTTAAAAGGCAAATTGTTAATGCTCAATCGAATATGAATCCGAATTGAAAGGCCTTTTAATAGCGATAAAAAAATATTAAATTATTTAAACTTTTTATTTTATAACCTTGGAACATATTTCCTATAATCACGTACAAATTCACGGTTTCTGTATTCGTATATTTACGTCGCCTTCGCGAGTAAATAACATTGACTGTATATATAACAATTATGAATAACTTATATAAAAATCTAATATTTATTAGATTTGATCCTTATACAAGGTGTCCCATAAGAAAGTTTCCATTTTATTGGCTCACCGCGCAAATGCAAAAATTATGAGATGCGCGGGGCGCATCAATCGAGCTTTTCTCGGAAGCAGACAATGCGTTGTGTGTGCGAGAATTTTACAAAAAGAATAATTTGGGGCTCATTTTCATCTCAACGGTCGTGTAAACAAGCAGAACTATCGTTACTGGAGTGAAAGGAAACCTGAAACCTGAGCTGCAATGTCAGCGCGAGGAATAATCGGCCAGGACTTTTTTGAAGACGGCAGGTAATGAGCAGTTACCGTCAATTCAGAGTATTAAGTGGATATATTGGAAAATGTTTTGGTACCTGAAGTGCAAAACTTTGCTGATTATAATTAAAGAACATGGTTTCAATAGAACGAGGCAACGTCACACACTTTCAACAAGTCTCTGCCACGAGTTCGTTAAATTTTCCCAAACAAATTGATCTCCAAGAGATATGACATACATTGATCTTCACTGGATTTAAGTCTTACGATTTTTTTCTTGTGGGACTATCTAAAATTGAAAGTTTACGTCAAACCGGATTCTTTGGTGCAGTTAAAAGAAAATATCCGACACAAAATGGCAGCCATTCCAGAGATTTTGTGCTGAGCGTCTTAAGGAATTTTGATCTTCGTTTAGATGAGTACCTTGAGCGGGCAGGTTTACATTTGGATGACATTTTTTTTTTAATAATGTCCTGAAATTTCAATAATTAACCCTAGAACCACAACGCGGTTCGAGAAACTAGAAATAGTATTTGCATTTGAACTAATTTTCGTTGAAGGTCACGCTGCCCAGTACCTTCCAGGCTTTATGTAAAGAATTATTTTCGACTATCAGTTTTTTACTGTTATTTAAATCAGTAGTGGGCGATGCCACGTTGTGGATTGCGTTAAAAATAAAAACAAATTTGAATTTTTGTGCGCGTTTGAAAGTTCGCGATTGTTGTTGACAAAATGGATAAATGAAAATGCCCGTTAAAAGAAAGTGAATTAGAGCAAATAATAAGTGATGACAGTGAGACTGTGTTGCACTTATCTGGACTAAAACAACCCGCCAGAAATTTAATTTATATAGACAAAATTTGGAACTGTTTCTTTACAGACGAAATTATGGACATAGTGGTCAAGTATACTTACTGATGAACAAATTCTAGTTAGAAGTACAACGATATGTTGGCTCTACAAACATAGTTGAAATTTGTGCTTTACTTGGCCTTTTTTATCTTTCTGGTATTATGACGAAAGCCCATCTGACTTTGAACGATACATGGTCTCCAGAGTTTAGACCGCCAGTTTTTAAGGCGGCTATGTCCAAAAATCGTTTTGAATTCTTGATCAACTGTCTTAGGTGTGACGACAAAACAAATAGAGAAGAACGAAAGAAAATCGATAAATTTGAGGCAATAAGGCAAATTTGGGACATCTTTGAAGGTCGTTGCAGAGAAAACTATACGCGTTCTGAGTTCGTTACTATAGACGAAACATTGTTGGAATTTAGGTGTAGATGTCCATTTAAAATGTACATACCCAATAAGCCTGAAAAGTACGGCTTGAAGTTGGTCGCTATGTGCGATGCTAAAACTTTTTATGTTTTCAGCGAAACCATATATAGAGAAAGAAGAAAGGAATAGCCAATATTCTATATCTACGCAATATATCTGATTTTTGGCAGAAGCTTTACAAGGTACAAATCGTAATTGTACAATGGACAATTGGTTCAGCTGAGGTAGCAGAAAAATTATTAGAGAAAAAACTAACCATGGTCGGGAAAATGCGTAAAAACAAGAGAGAAATACCAACGCAGTTACTGGAAACAAAAGAGAAGACTGTCAACTCTCCTATGTTCGCCTTTGATGAAAAAAGTACAATGGTTTCATATGTTCTGAAAACACTAAAACGGTCCTTTTACTGTTAATCATGCACAAGCAAGCTGATATTGACGAAATATTTAAGAAATCACGAATTATTCTAAGTTATAATTGCACGAAAGGTCAGCTTTGCCATTCCACAAAAGTATCCAGGAAAACTCGCCGATGACCCCTAAAAATATTCTATGGCATGATTGATATTGCAGGTTTGATACGCTTTTATTATTTATAAATGAAATATTTCTAGTGATAAAAGGCCAAAGCGCTCGGATTTTCTGAAAAACTTGCATTTTCACTAGTGGAACAGCAGTTAAAGGAAAGAATGTCCAACGATAGACATCCAAAGGAAATAAGAAATACTATTCAGAATAATAAAAAATGTGAGGTATAACAACCAGTACATAGAGTTGATTGACCTTTAGATCGTTGTGACTTATGTCCGCGAAAGAAAATCGAAAGGCCCGGAATATTTGTGAACATTGTAGTAAACAAGTCTTTGTAGAACATTGCCTTAGTACTTGCGTCGACTGCAAATAAAACCTTAATTTTTTATGAAAATACTTTATTGTTTCTTTTTTTTGAGTTAATGATAAAAATGTAATTTATGTTTATTTTCGTTTGAACATTATTCAATGTTTGTGTTATTCATTTAAAAATATTTTCTTTATTTTTATTGTCATGCTTAATAATTTATTTTATTATTGATAATCTTTGACCAAAAGATCCCTGTAGTAATAAATAAAGTTGCCTAAACAAAAACAAGTAGTAATTATTACCATAATAAGAGAAACGTAGCGGTTTAAGATGGTGTCGTATAAGACGAACTGTTGTGAATAGTGTAAAATAATTGCATGTTGTTCTTCTAGGGTTAATAAAGGTTTTTTTTATGGAGGTCTCCCTTTTATTAGTATCGGTAAATCAAAAAGAAACTTTCTCTGGGGACGCCTTGTATAAAAAATCACAATCACTTTACAAATGCGTTTTCCTTAAAAATAACAGAAATACATTTTTAATACAAGCTAAGTACCTGGTAGTAGTCAATGACCTCATAATATTCTTGCATGTTGACAATTTGTGATGGATCTTAAATCCCGTCCGCTCCTGGAGTATGCAGGTGATTTTTGAATATGCAGTTTTTTTATAATGTACAACTGCACTTAGCAAAATTCACAGAAAAACATTGTTGCTAGGACTATTTATATACAATCACAGAATATGCAAAACCGATTTAGGAACGGTGGGAAAAAACACAATCGGATAACATCTTTATTCATGCACACGGTTCAGTGCAATAGTGGCAACTAAAAATATATCGTAATACAAAAAAACTTTAGCATCATCGCTTTTTATGATGAAAAATGTTCAAGTATTTCCGACACTCTTACGAAATAAGATTTAAATATTTCAGCGTATAATTCGTAGAGTAAATGGATTTACCTTTTTGTATCATAAAATGTAATGAACAGTAGTTTCATTGTTATTTACATTAAACGATAGACAAAGTACTTTAAAACATGTATGATTACTTGCCAGTGGAAATATTATTCATCTGAAGGTCCAGTTTAGTTAGTTATATAAAAACACACTGATTTTTCTCAATTTTTGTATTTAAAGATTCTTACATTTTTTAACGTTATATTAATACATACTACAACTGATTGTCCTTATAATTACAGTTGATCAAAAAATTATTCATACACTTATTTTTTTGGCAAAAAATATTTTTAATAATGCTTTTAACAGGAAATAACCTGTGGTAATTATAATAAACAACATTCTGCATTAATTCACATTCTATCTAAAAGCTTCGACAATATTTAAGGGTAGTTAACCGCCAGATGTGTGATAATGGTGGGGCATCTTTAGATATGGCTTCATTTCAGTATTTGAAAGCAACATTTCCATTATACTGTGAACAAGTGTCGTGTCGTGTCGTTCCTGAATAATTCCAAGGGTGAGTGTATCACTGAACACTTTGTTATCGATTAACTTGTATTATTGTTGTGAGTGTATCACTGAACACTTCATTATTAACTACTATTAACTTATTAATATAATGTTAAAAAATGTAAGGATCTTTAAATTTAAAAAAAAATGAGAAAAATCACTGTGTTTTTATATAACTAACTAAACTGGATCTTCAGAGGAATAATATTTCCAGTGGCAAGTAATCTTTCCAAAGTTGAAATCTTAAAATCTTGAAAGTAAGCTTTCAAGTACTTTGTCTATCGTTTAATGTAAATAACAATGAAACTACTGTTGAAACTACTATTAACTTTTATTAGTTGTGACTTTGAATACTTTGGTTTCTATGGATTTATATTAGTTCTGAGATGTATCTAAAGCTCTATTATTTCTATTTGATGTTTTCATTGGTATTAATGATTACTATGTAAGTGAGTTTTTCACTGAATACTTTGTCTTCTAGTATTTTAGTAGTTTTGATAAGTATTTAAATATTACTTCATTTTCTTTTTCTCACAGAATACTATGCTGATTATTATCAAATATTCAAATACAATTAAATTAAATATGTCACTGTTCATCTTAAATAATATTTAAAACAGTGTTTCTTGATTAACTTTTTGATCAATATTAAATTTTTTTTTTTAATATTAAATAATTATTTAAGTGAATATCCAAACATTGTTTGAGTAGTGGTATCAGCATATTGATATAACTTTATAATAATTATATAATTTATTTGAGAAAGATCTCCATGGTATTGTCGCGCGGTTTTCCCTTCAATACTATGAAGTGGGTAAATGCTGTTTTGCTCTTCTAGTATCTGGAGCGGGTACATTGCGTGTTCGCCCTTTGTACCCATTGCGCAACTCAGTACTAGAGGTTACACCGTAGGGTGTAGATGGATAATCCATTATGTTTTGTTTAGCTCTTTGGGTGGGTATCTGGTGCGGTTTTACCTTAATACCCCGTTCATACCCGAAGCTGGCACTATTACGTATTGGCCCCTCAGTGTGAAGAACAGTATCCAGAATGATAATTTTATTATTGATTGATAAAATTATCATTGTTAAAAATATATGATCTGTAATTTAATAGATATTGAGAGATCTCCATGGTATTATCGCGCGTTTTTCTCTTCAATACTACGAAGTGGATAAATGCTGTTTTGCTTTTCTAGTATCTGAAGCGGGTACATCGCGTGTTCGCCCTTTGTACCTATTGCAAAACTCTCTAGAGGTTACACCGTAGAGTTTGGTTGGATATCCATTATGTTTTGTTTAGCTCTTTGGGTGGGTATCTCGTGCGGTTTTCCCTTGATGCCTCTTTCATACCTGAAGCTGACACAGTTGCATGTTTACCCCTCAGTATCAGGAACAGTATGATATTTGATTATTGGCCAAAAACTTTATCATGGTTTGAGTTATGTAGAGAATCTCTATTTAAATTTATGTTGATTGCTCTCATGGCTAGAATAACTGATGTGCTAACGAATATCTCTCGTTCAGTATGTGAATAGCCTCGTATTAAAATATGATTTGTGTCGGTCTGATAAATCTAAAGTAACAAATAGTAAACAGAGAATAGTTTGATGGATTCGGAGTGTTCAGAGTTACTTTTGTTTCCAGGTAGTTAAAGCCGCAATCCATGCTCGTCAAACTCATGTACCCAACTAGCCGCCCAGTTAGAACAATTACCGTTAAGCTATCTCAATTAATATTATTATTTTAATATAAAATATATATATATATATATATATATATATATATATATATATATATATATATATATATATATATATATATATATATTTATATTTATATATATATATATATATATATATATATATATATATATATTTATATATATATATATATATATATATATATATATATATATATATATATATATATATATATATATATATATATATATATATATATATATGGGTCGCAGATCTAAAGAACTGAGTTCAACCTGCAAATATCAAATTGTTTCATTGTTTCAACAGGGACTGAGTTATGACTATATTTGAAAAAAGTTGTAAATGTCACACGCGACACGATCTATTCACAATAAAAACGTACGGGCCGAAAACATCCCAAACTGACTGCTCGCGAGCTTGCAGAAGATATCGCATCATTTTTGGCAAAACTGTTACCCCCCAAACTGTGAGAAATTTGTTGCATGAAGCAAGATATAGAAGTAGGGTGGCAAGGAAAAAAACCCTCACAAATAAAAAACAAAGGAAAAAAAACGATCGCAGGTTGCCCGAGAGCACGCAAACAAATCGCTTTCATTTTGAAAAAATGTGTTGTTTTCTGATGAAAGCAAGTATAATATTTATATTTTAATATAAAAAATTACGACCGACTGTTAATCATGGAGTGGGTAGTGTGATAGTTTGGGGCTGAATGAGCTCCAGTGAAGTAGGTGAATTTGTAATTATTGATGGAATTTGTTCCAGCAGGACAATGTTCCGAAGTACGGTCAAAAAGACCAAAGAATTGCTATTGTATAATGTTAGCCAAATGCTACCTTTAATGCACCGTGGTATATCCGTAATTCCGATCTTCATCGAGATCTTGGAATTCCAACGGTCAAGAAAGAAATCAGGAGGTTTGCAGGTAAGCACGAAGCCAAGCTACGCCTTCGTGTTAATGCAGAAGCTCTTCAACTGCTGAAAGAAAAATGAATGGTTAGTCTTATTGACTAGCTTTAATAGACTTAGAAACTGCAAAAAAAATAATGTTATCTGAACCTCCTCAATCATCCAATATTAACCCCTCTGAAAATGTATCTATTATAAATACTTAGATGTGCCAACTTTCATGGTGATCAGTCAAACAGTGTCGGAGTTTATATATCTCCTATATACCAACATCCACTTATATATATATATATATATATATATATATATATATATATATATATATATATATATATATATATATATATATATATATATATATATATATATAGATAGATAGGTAGATAGATAGATAGATAGATAGATAGATAGATAGATAGATAGATAGATAGATAAGTTATCCACCTATACAAATTTTCTTTCACTTTTATCTATATCCATTGAGCCATATTGTCTATCATACGGTAGTATTTTTAAATTTAAATACTGTAAGCAGGGAAAGATGTAGTTTAGGTATAGAATTGATACGCTATAGCCCCATGTAGTGGCGAGGTATAACAAAGGGGATAGCGCGAAAATATTCACCGTATTCATATACCTATGTATATCAATTTTCATAGCGATTGGTACCGGAAATTGATGTCCTGCAGCGCCATCTAGTGATGAGTAATAACAAAATTGATAGCATAAAAACCTTCTCCATGAAAAAATACTTAGATGTGCCAACTTTCATGGTGATCAGCAGGGCCGCCTCAGATACATCGTACTTTCTTACTACAAACTCGCTTTTATGTTAGCGTAGGACAGAAACCAATAAAAGCAAAATCTTATACATACAGACATTTTCAAAATTTTGTTTTCAAATTTCATGAACGGATTGAAATAATTAATATGAAGAATATAGTATTTTTAAAAGCTCTTTTCATGGCCTTCCCAGATATTTATAAAAAAACGGACGGAAGCACGATCGGTTCGTGCCTCAAATTTAATTAAGGAACTCTGGTACTTTTGGCTGAGTTCTCGTGGCCCGGTTGCGATGAATTTTGGCACAATCGATTCTTCTTGCCTCGTTTAGGTGCTCACAATTGTTATTCGAGGCGAGGATGACGTCACCTCACTTGTACTGGGTTGCGGTTCTAAATTTTCATTGCAGAAAGCAACTTCGGAGGCCTGGTTGGATGGGTTCTCGTAGGCCGATTGCAATGATTTTTAACTAAATCGATGTCTCTTAACCTGTTCTCTGTTTTTAGCTTTATTTACTTCGATTTTTGAAGCATCCCTCTTACTTATCTTTGATTTTAGGCGCGCCATGGTTATTTTCAAAATTTCAACGGCTCATAGTTTCCAAAGTTCACGAGTCGGTTTTTATCAATATATAAACTTTATTATATCAATATATAAACTATTTAACGCACTTTACAATGGCACCTTATTTATAACTGTAGGACGACAATTAACAAAGTTAGATGCAAAATTGTAATTTTCTTCACAACGAATTGTTTTCTAAACAGTCACTTGTATGCGATGACTAATAATTTGTGAGGACACTATCGGATACGAATTCAATTGTTCTTTGTGTGATTGCGCGACTCTCCTCTAGCGATAAACCGTGTTGGGCGGTGCTCGGCCTGCGGGCAACTGAAGAGGACGCGGTCACGCTTGCTTACATATTTGGTGTCGGTTTCGTCAGGGTGACCCGGTTACAGACCGAGCGTGGAAGACAGTGTTCCCTGTCAAAATATACATTGTATTGCACGACATGACTTAAACATGTGAAAAACCTTGTGCGTAAACAAATATATTAAAATTGTAGCTTTCGTTTCATGTCAAACCCATATCATATGAAGATTTTTAATAACACATAAGTGAGTGAAAAGAGCTGGTGATTCATATTTGATTACAATTTGTTTAAAATGTGTACAAGTTTAAATATAATCTACTTGTCTTGCTTTCAAGTGTAAAAAATCCTTAATTACATCATGAATGTCTAAGTATTAACAATTTTATTTTCTATTGAAATGATAGCTGACTCGTCTAATCTTTCTTGTTCCATGAAAGATCTCAAGTAGTTTCTTTTATCAGTTTTAATGTGGAGAAAGATCTCTAATTACTTGTTACCGAGACAAATAGGGCTATTAATAGGGTAATATTAAGGAATGTTTCATTCATAATTCAAATTATGTCTAAAAATATAATCTACTAAATCTTTAGGATTTTTGTTGTTTTCAAGATACGGCAATTGGGTTTTTATCTCTTTTCATAGGACAGTTTGGATTCCAAATCAGTGCAACGTTTCAGAAGTGTTGTTCTATGAATTTCGCTCAGTTCCAGAATGTCACACAAAAAATTAAATAGGTTCATATAATCTTTTAAAAGAGTGAATCTTTCCTTGACCGACATTATAGTTGTATCCATAAATAATAAAATAAAAGTTTACTTTAAAATTAAGTTTGGAATTTACGGGTGGGTCATTGTTAGCTTCATAGTCAAAAAATATCTTTTTTGTCCTCTTTCTGATTTGTGTTGAAATAACACTAAACTTAAACAAAATGAGGTTCCACATTTAAATCATTTGCAATTTCAGAAGTAGTTCTAAAGAAGCTATCGAATTCTTCATTTGATCTTCTTTTAATTAAATATATTTGTAATAAATCAAGCTCCTTTAAACATCATGCAAGATTAAACTGAGCATTTTGAATTAATTTGCTTACAACATTTACTTTTGTTAAACTATCAAACCAGATTGTAATTAAAGAAATAAAATTAAATGCTTTAATTTTATTTGCAAGCGAGACAGTCTAATATCTTGTGTTTGCATCACATTTGGAATCTATGGACAAATCATAAAGCAGACCATATTTTCTTTTCTTGTAAAATAATGCTTTCGTGTCTAGAAGTAATGCATGATTTAGATTTGAAAGTCTTTTCGAACTGAACTAATTCTTGGCAATTTTTAATGTGACTAACTGATTCCTCATGCCTTTTTAAAAGCCTTGATATATATTGGCAATCTTTGGATCCACTTTCAGGCACACTATTACTCCCTACACCTAATACATTTTTAAACAATTTACATGGAAAACAAAATACTACGTCTTTTTCCTTAGAATATACCAACCACTTACGGGATACTATTTTACCATCTTTTTCTATAATAATTATCTGAAAAACTTCTCTTTAAAGAACTCTCTTTTTAATCTTTAGAATAAATCAAATTACAAATCTACTTTGCACCCATTTCAACAAGTAGTATTTTCTCCTTTTTAAAGTTTCGAGCCACGTCCCTGGAGCTTCGAGCGTCAATACGTTGACAGCATCACATTCTACACTTGGTGATGAAGTCGAAGGATTTGAATCTAAATCTATCACCATCAAATTTTCGGCTTCTTGCCGAAATCATTACCTCCTTGATGGTTTTGTTCTGATTTCCATCCTCGTTAATGAATGATTCGCCCCTCAACAAGTTTTGAGATAAATTATCCGAGACCTTTGAGGTAGATGCTTCAAATTGGAGAAAAAGTTAATGAAGTCTGATATACATTCTTCTAGTTTTTAAATTTTTTTTTTCCGTTTTAATTTTCTAATAGTGTGAACATGATAGACGTTTGCGTTTATCGGACATCTATAGTTAAGAAATCGAGCTAGAAATTTACACATTCAGGCGGTAACCATTCGCATCTTTCTTTTGCTTAGATTTAAAGTCAATTTATAGTATATAAGAATATTGTACGTTGTAATTTCGGTGTACCTAACATGAAGGGTTTAAAAGCCAAATTAAATTTTTTTACCTTGGAAAACAAAATTAAATTTTTTCTAACTCCTCTGCGTTATTTCACAAAAGCCAATTTATATTAAACACCCTATTCTACCGTGGCTTACCGAGTGGAATGTAGAACACCTAAGCAAACCAACAATTTCTAATTCCATATATTTATGCCCAAGAAAATAAAAAAATACGCTGTATATTTAGGGTTGCCATAAGTCCCGAATATACGAAACTGTCACCGTATTTGAAGATTCGGTCCGGTATTTCGTTACGTTCCGTTTTTGTTCCCGAAAATTGTCGTAGAAGTTTTTTTTTAGTCATGCATAATTAGGGAGGAAGACATTTTTAAAAAGTTCCCTTAAAAGAATGCCGAAATTTTTATTCTTATCGCAGGTAATTTCATTTCCTGTCCGCAGTTTTGTAATGTATGAAGATGTGACGCCCACACAGTGTTTTTTCGCCTATTATTTTTTTTAAATAAGAATTTCATTTATTATTTTTTTTAAATAAGAATTTATTTGTTGGATTCACCAAATTTATACTGGCAGTTCTGTCTACCTATCTATTAACTAGAACCTAAAGGCTTTGAATTATCTCTTCAAAACTGAAGGTATGGAATTTCCAACCTAAAAATAAGTCATCAAAAGTATCAAAAGTATGTATGTGCCGCTGATTTTTGTAGTGGCTAATGCCTTTTTTTTCGAGTTCAGCTTCGTTTTGCCACCATGTGTTCATGTGTCATGTGTCATGTATTGCCGCCCGGGCGCTTTGAAACTGCTGCCTCGGGGTTTAGCCGGCCCTGGTATTAGTTAAACGGTGTCGAAGTTTATCGATATCATATATACCATCATCCATTTATATATATATATATATATATATATATATATATATATATATATATATATATATATCTATATATATATCTATATATATATATATATATATATATATATATATATATATATATATATATATATATATATATCTATATATATCTATATATATATATATATATATATATATATATATATATATATATATATATATATATATATATATATATATATCTATATATATATATATATATATATATATATATATATATATATATATATATATATATATATATATATATATGTATATCATCACCATCGTCATCAGTCCGTGTCGATCCACTAAAGGATGAAAGCCTCTTCAGCATGTTTCCAACTTTCACGGTCCTGGGCTTTCCTCTGCCACTCGGCTCCTATATACTTAACGATGTCATCAGTCCATCGAGCTTTCGGTCTTCTTCGCGGACGTTTGCGATCAAGCGGTATCCAGTCCAGTCCACGATTATACATCCAGTCCACGATTACACAACAAAAATGTATTCGATAAATGCGGGCGTACCACAAGGAAGCGTACTGAAACCCATTCTGTATACACTATGTGTCGATGTTTGTTTGGTGTTCGCGACAGGCCATAGAATCGACTTTGCGAACACCAAACATATAGTATCTCTAAATCATTACAGAACACGCATACTTAGTGAAGCACTTGAAATAGAAATGAACGGAAAATTAAATAGACGAGATGACGCCCTTCATACACCTGAAGTATGGAAAACATTTCTCAAAAACACAGGAAATGATGCAAAACAAACACCAAACAACTAAGAAGATCCCAATACCAACCAACTGACGGAGGGACGGAACTAACAAAACAAACCAACCAACCAGAACCCTACACGATACACTCTACGGACCCGTGCGAACAAAACTGCGACGAATCCAGTATTATTTATTATAACTTGCAACCGTCTCGGCATTGATTCTACTTTTTTTGTTATATTTGTCCATTGAGGAAGTAATTAGAATAATTTATATTTCTAGACTTGTTTTTTCTCACTTTTTGATCCACGAAATTCCATAAGTTCTCAGTTCGATTCGGTCATTGGGATAATCAACCTTTTATTGACATTGTACAGAAGGCATTCATTCATTTCGTAGTTTCCGTGAGCTTCAAGTTGTCATGTTAAAGACATCTAGTTGTTCTGAATATTGCTACTTTTCGATTAAATTTTTAAATTAAATTAAAAAAGAAAAATGATGGAATGAGATGCGCACGATAAAGATTTGTGTTAAATGTTTTGTAGAGAAAAAACAAATATTTTAAATTTTCTCAAAATATTTTCAAGTAAACTAATACATTTATCTTAAACATATATCTATCACATCAGAATTGTTGTATTTGAATCAGACTACGTAATTATAGAACACTCAGTTATCATAAAACAAAGCAAAGTAGAGCAAATATAAATAAAACGGCATTTTTAACAACCATTTTTATTTTAATTATTTTGAAATAAAGAACAGAAGGAACATATCGTTTGTATATTAAACTGTGTAGCGTTTTATCGTGGAATGCTATTAATCATAAAACAGAGGGTGGTACGGTCAATGACTACATTTTCCTAAAGCCTAGAAATTAATTAATGCTTTAATTAATCTTAATATAAAAATATGTAGAGGCTGTCATTTAAATAACAAAATCGATAGAATACTCCTTAGGTGTTCTAACAATTTTTGTCAGCATTAGGAAAATATCGGAAACTTTTTAAAATTAAAGAAAACTACTAACTCCACCTATTGAAACAATACCAGGTATGTAAATATGAAACCGGAATTTTTGTATAGAAAATACATATTTATTGTATGAAAATTATAAAAAATATTTTATTCAAAGTATTGCCCATCGCTAGCTATTCATTTTTCCCACCTGTCTGACAATTTGTGGATGACACGCCAAAAAAACTTTTGCTCTTTTGAGGCAAACCAGTCATCGAGCCATTTTCGTAAGAAGTGAAGCGCTGCTGAGCAAGTCTGGGTTCTATCAATAGTAGTCATAAAGTAAGTAGTAGTAATAAAGTACTAATCGGACGGAGTCAAGTGCTGTTGGCCTTTTGCTGTATATGTTTGTTTAGTGTTCGCGACAGGCCATAGAATCGACTTTGCGAACACCAAACAAATAGCATATCTAAATCATTACAGAACACGCATACTTAATGAAGCACTTGAAATAGAAACGAACGGAAAATTAAATAGACGAGATGACGCCCTTCATATACCTGCAGTATGGAAAACATTTCTCAAAAACACAGGAAATTATGCAAAACAAACACCAAACAACTAAGAAGATCCCATTACCAACCAACTGACGTAGGGACGGAACCAACAAAACAAACCAACCAACCAGAACCCTACACGATACGCTCTACGAACCCGTGTGAACAAAACTGCGACACTCGGCGATCTAAACCTCAGTTCGAAGCTGTCTATCAAGAGAGTCTGTCTACCAAGAAAATACTTGAAAATGCCAAAAGAGATTTTGGCGAAACGTCGTTAAGAATGTGAAAATTCCTTAAACGGACGGATTGACACCCGGAAGAAAAATTGTAACATTTTTGATTTGGTGTTTAGTGGTAAATATTTTCGAGTTTAACGATCCCAAGCACAAAGCGGTGAAAATTAAGACCTGGTTGTTATAACTGCCACAAAGTTATGGAAACTCCTCCACAAAGTTGCACATTTATGGTACCATTTAAAGGTTACATTAGTAATTGAAGAATATTGAGCAATTAAAACTGGCTCTTCAGGAAAAATTATCCAAAATATCAGAAATATTGTCAAACGTTAGTTGAATCTATGTATCGCCTTTTAAAAGATGTAATTATAAAAGATTGCCAACCAAATATTAAATTCTACTTTTTGAATAGTTTTTTAAATGTATATTTCATATATTTATATATATATATATATATATATATATATATATATATATATATATATATATATATATATATATATATATATATATATATATATAAGGCTATACAGGAAGGCTACTAGTTGGACGAAAGTCTTGGGGAAAGTCTATGTGTGATGCCTTTTGTAAACTACTCGGTGGCAACAAGGAAAATCGCAGCAATAAACCTGCTCAAAATCTCGCCCAACACCGAGTAACAGGCGGTCACAAGCAGCGATTCTTGTCACGAGAAATGATAAATTGTGTATCTACATCAATATGAAGCACAGGAGTGGGTGATTGTGTCATTGATGAGCGAGAGAGCTTGTATCGTTAGTCTGTTACAGTAATGTCACATCGATTTGAATTAATTAAATATACTCGGTGTATAGTCTGGCGGGATTTGCGAGGTTTGTTGCAGAATTGTCACATGAAGCTATAAAGGATTAAATATTGGTTCATGGCATTTTTATTTAAAAATAATTTCATGTAAATGATTGCCTCTGGATTTTTAAATAAATTCTGGAGTCCCAATTTTTTATTACTTTGCCATACAAATTAGCATGAATAATGTTGGTTTTAAGATCATTGAGTGTTTGTGATTTATTGGTGTTAATGAATGATTTCACATAACCCCAGAAAAAAAGTCCAATGGAGTTATATCGCATGATCTTGGTGGCCAGGTAATATAGAAATTTCTTGAAATTACACGGTCATTCAACTTTTCTCTCAAAAATTGTTTGTCTAAAGCTCAATCTGCGAAATTTCTACGTAATAAATGGTCATTTAGTTTGAGTTCTTGGTGAATTTTATACGCCTTGAAATGCAAATCTTTAGGAAGAATATTCCATGTATTGGCATAAGAAAGCCCAAGATCTTGAGAACGACGTGTAATTGATTGTTCTGGATTATCATTCACACTTTGGTTCACGTCATCGATGTTTTCGGCAATATGTTTAAGTTTTTGGCGGGTTGGATTCTTAGCACCACAAGCACTACCATTTGATTCGAATTTTTGAATTAAATTACGAATAGTATGCTCGGTAGGTCGATTATATTGATAATAAATTAATTTCACGTAAGCCAAACGTAGCTCGAATAGATTATTTTTCATTATCACAAATAAGGCGGGAATAGGAAAAAAAATGATTTCTATGACGTTTTACAAAAATATATAGTAGGGTTTATCGGTTTCTTGACAATTACATGTAAAATGTTATTTATGTCAACTTGCTATATGACCAATACCTCACTTTTCATAAAGTTTTAATACCTCACTTTTCATTAAAGAGAGCTTACGCATTATTTGTACCTCTGCCAAACAACGAAAATAAAAAAAAAACTTTTTCGTGATTTTTTTCATTAATCAATAAAGTAAAGTTTTGGGGTTAGAGGTGCATCAGCAACTGAGAAGGCTATTTAGCGACTGGACCTACAGCTTAACGTGGGTTCCAAACCACGGTCATCAGCTACCGAAAACCCCAGTCAGCACCCCCCTCGGGCTATCAACCCTTGCTTTGTGCTTAACCGAAAGTATCTCGAGAAGCCTACCGACTGGCGAGAGAAAACCTCTTAGAAGGCATCCGGCCTTACCCAGCCTCGAACTGGCGTGACTGAGGGATGATTCCTTGTCAAATTTTACACTCTTGCCTAGAAACATTCGCAAGAATTTTAGAAAAACTTTTTTGCCTAGTACGGAGTTCGAACCCGCTCTACATTAACTACCGTAACGTAACGCTGACGCCTTAGACACCTCAGCTAATGTGGCTCCAATCTGTAAAGTGATTAGTAAAATGTTAGTGAATTTTTCAAGGTAAATGTCATCAATATGTTATAAAGTACATGCATTTTTATGTGTAAAAAGATTTCCTGCAAAAATTCCTGATACGATTATTTTTTTGCGTGACAAAAATGATGCCATTCGAATAAGTTGAGACACCGATGTTTCTTCGGTTTTCGAATCCAGGCATCTTTTTTGCTAATAAATCTGGCATCTGGCAATATTAAAGGCATTGTTAAAGCCGCATTGCTGCTTGCTCTTTTGCTTCAAAGCATCGTAAATGGATTCGAAGCAATGGGATTTTTCAGCAATTTCAGCATTTAATCTGGATGTTTATGTGGAATCCTACTTTTTACAAGCAGTTGCCAGTGGTAAAAATGAGGCGGCTGTATCGACTGAAAGGGAAGATGTCGAGGGTGATGTTCAGCGTCGTATTGTGATTGGAGATGTTCCGGAAGAGGTTGCTGCCCATGAAGAGATGACAAGATCTAAGTCACCATCAACATCTATGTCTTGTGCGTCAAGCCTCTCTTCGATTTTGAATGAAATTGGTGCAGTGCAAGCAACTACACTTGCCAGAAAATTCAACCATGGGCGAAAGCCAATGAAAAGTGCCATTCTACATCACCGGAAACAATTTCGGTATTGAAGGAACAGATCGATAAAAAAACAACGATAAAAAACGATTAATATATAAAAATTCCATAAACATTAAATATTTGTTGTATTTACTTCATTTTCTCACGTTTTCACCAAGTTTTTAAAGTGTCTCAACTTACCCGACGAAATTTTTTTTGCCCAAAATGTAGGTGATTGGAAAATTGGATATATTTTCTTGGGCTTTTGAAAAATCGAAAAACGTTTATTATCGAAGTATTTGTATGGCTTTTAGTTTTCCAACGGTATAATAAACTTTTCGATACTTTTACCCAGTGAAATTTTATGACCAAAAAAACAAAAGATGTCTCAACCTACCCTACCTTACCCTACTAGTCTGATAACCTTTTATATATTAACCTATATCCACAAAAGTGTTACACAACTTAAACTTCATACGTAAATAATACTTTTACTGCTTTTTTTCCTTCTATAATCACATATATCTTCATTTTTGTTTTACGAGCGGTAATATCAGTTTTATAAGATAATCTGAAGAGAATCATCCCTCAAAACCTCATTCTGGTACAAAAGTAATTTCCAAGAAATCCCTGCTCAGATTTCCCCTTTCATGTCTGCTTTTCCTTAGCGGAGGTAAACTTAAAATGTTTTATTTCCTGCCCGCATGACTGGGTATATTTTCGTTTTATATTATGGTTTAATCAGTTGAAAAATCTCAATTCTACTTAATTAAAATAATATTTAAAAAATTACTTTGTTTAACTTTAAAATAACAAAATATCTGATTTTGCCCTACCTGCTCATACATCGACTTATTAGTTTACGATTTATATTCATTTTGTTGTGTCTTTTTGTTCGGAATGCACATATTGTCACATATTTCTAGGCTAGAACTTTTATATCACGAATGATAAGACGGTATGCGGAGTACCGGGAGCATATACGAATGCAATTTCCAACACTTTTAAATTTATTGATTATTTTGGTCAATAATATAATATAATAAAGGTGAGTCTCACCGATAACAGGACTTAAAAAAAAAACAAAAATATATATTTTTTAGGTTGACGAATGAATTTTTGAGCTCGGCCAAAGATATGTCCTTCACAATGGCGGTCGACGCCTTTTGAATGGCTTCAATGTTGGCATAACGCTCTCCTTTTATCGGCAAATGAAGTTTTTCCAAGAATTCGAAAAAGAAGTCTAAGAAGTCGAGCGATGGCACGGCGCATTATCGTGCAAGAAGCGCCAGCTACCTTGTTGATGGTATTGTGGCCACACAAATACACGACAACAGACGCATCATATCACCAAGATAAAACACAGCATTGATCGTTTGGCCAGGTGGAACGAACTCCTTATGGGCACAATTCTCTACGAATCGTAGAAAGAAAGCAACTTTATTTTGATAATTGACTTCGGATTTGGCTCGCTCGGGTGCTTCCTTTCGGCACTTTGACGCTTGGTTTATGGATCATATTAAAAACACTACATTTCATCACCAGTAACAATGATGTACTTGAAGTTTTCGTCATTTTTCGACTCTCCTTGCAATGTTGGATTCGGAGCAATTTTTGGTCGTCAGTCAATGTGTCAAGTCCCAAATGATCAGTCAAAATGCCATGAATTAAATCATTAAACATGTTCAATTACATTTCCATGTATTGGATTGAAGGTTTTTGCTGATTTTTTTTTATAATTCACGCACAATTTGAATATTATTTTGAGTAACCACGGAATTTTTCGGACCAGGATGTTCGTCGTCTTTGATGTCCTCACCACCTCTTTTGAATTGTTTAAACTTCATCATCATACACTTGTTTAAATTAAACGTTTTAGAGAATGTTTTATCAAGTTTAAAACAAAACTTAATATTCGCTCTTTGTTCGATGTTCATTTTTCGACCGATGGTATAAACACATTGATACTTTAAGTGTGATAACATGGTTTCTAATGATTCGAATGCCATGAAATTTATCAGAACGTCATTGAAGGATGCACCTTTCCAAAGTTTAGCCCCGTCAAAAGATGCCTTAGTCCAGATGATTTCTTAGTCTGTCCAAAGAAATCAAAAAACTGCATGTATAAGTCATCCGACGTGAAGTCGGCGAAAATATGGGTTGTTTGATTGTGAATAGGATGTCCCTATCCTTGATGAAAGAGCATATGTCGGTACCCTGATGAGTCTAACCACCAACAGACGAAACATGTGTCCTCCAATGTAAGGGATGGGCTCGGAACTATTCCAACTCATTTATAAACTTTGAAGCCCTACCCATCCCTTTCATTTGGGGGCCCATGTTTCGTCTCTTGTTGTTCGGATTCGTCAGGGTGCCAACGTCGGCCCTCTCGTTGGGAGAACGAGTCGTCCCCGGTTAAGCAAGTATATATATATATATATATATATATATATATATATATATATATATATATATATATATATATATATATATATGTCTATATATACCCGCAGGTACGCGCACACGCACACACGCACGCCCGCCCACACACGTACACGTAACGTCACGCACACGGCCACGCGCATGGACAGACGTACACACAAACGCATGCACGCAAGCTCGCACGCACGCGCACCTCCTCGTACACGCATACGTCATTTACCCGCACACAGCCACACAGCCATATGGTACTCCCGCCCTTTGAGATTCTTGTATATACTTTTGTTGTTTATCTGGATCTTATGACAGGAGTTATGTTGGCTTCCATGGCGTCAGTGGTTGGTTTATGGCTGGTTTATTGGCAGAGACAGAAGAATTAACATAACCCTAAAGAAAATAATGCAAAGACATTAAATTAAATGATTTCGGTCGACAATTTACGAGAGGTCCGTTCCTCGAAATAATTAATGGATTGTTTCTGGCTGTATGACATATGGAGTTGTTCTGTTGGAATCACCTCTCCTCCAGATCAATACTATTCAAATTCGAAATTGTATGTAATGATCCGCATTAACGAATTAATAAATTTGAATCTTCATCAGCACTGTCAGCAACACCGGTGATATTTCCTTCGGAATGGACAGTTTATTTGCCTTGTGTTTGTTCTAATATCGAGCAGCGTGAAATGTGTTAGAATTAGTCGATAATTCGGCGAATATATCGCCTGGTTGGGCGACTATGTACTCCATAAAAACTCTATAAGTTGGCGCACAGAACACTGATTTTGATGATAAACTGATGATTTCCATGATGATTTGCCAGAATTTGATGTGCCGTGGATTTGCAATATGCATCAGATTTTGCCCTTCCCTACAAACGGAAAGCCAACAGTGTTGCCAGGTCAAACCCTATGCTACCTGCGTCATAACTTTACTTCACACATTGTATGTTTGATTACTTTTATATAGTAAACGTTATAATCTTTTCGAGCACTTTTATGCAGATAATATTAAAATAAGTAGAGATTGCACAATTTTGCATTCATTTTATTGGCAGTCGTATTTACATTAATCTTAAAATGTGTTGTACAACATTAATTTCACATTAATGATATTCAGTTTGTAAACACAATCTGGACGATTAGTACTTCCAGGTATTTGGCCTTAATAAAAGCCTTTGCCTTTTAAAAAGTTTAGATATTAGGGAAATACAGGGTGTGGTAGAAAAACGGGCGATTATAATAACTCAGTAACCAACCGAAATGTTTTATAAAAAAAAATAGAAATATATCACGTTACAATAGAAAAATATTATTTTTGTTTGAAACGTTATACCGTTTGAACGTCAACCTCTGTCCATTTTGTCTCTTATTACTCTAGTACTTTTATACTTTTATTCTTATCTGTGAGTACATAAAAAACCTAAAGCCTTTTTTTTATTTTTCCTAGTTTTTGTGAACATCTTGAAATGCAATGGCTTACAGGGTTATGAGTACGACGAATATTTACTTTCAGCAGTGCTTCCGATTCTCCATTCATCATTTTTTTGGCTTTTCTGGAAGTTTTCTTTGGAAGAAAATTTTCAATTCGGAATTACTGAAACCACTTTTTACAAGTACAGTGCAAAATAACATTATCTCGCAAAGCTGAACAAATAATTGAAAGAGGCGAAAAGAAAGCAATGCCTCAAATGTTGCTCTCCGAACGACATCGCGTCTACAAATTGGCAGCGTAAACATCAAGGAAGATAAGATAAAGGTTTTAAAGCGATCTAGTTACGGAAACCTTATCCAACGTGCCAGACGTGTAGTTTCGGAGTTATTTTAGAAAATGGAGGGCGTGGAGGGCGCGAACGCGATTAAAAGGATTGCTTTATGAAATATCCCATGAGAAGATATCGCAACATGTCACTGCGATGAAAGATTTAGTATTTGGTTATTCTCAGATGACTGGGAATGTGACTTCTCTTACTTCTAACTAATATATCCTTAATATGGTATCCCTGGATTTCTTTCTATTTCTTTGATTAAAATTATCGCTTCGTGGAGACCGCTTTGATATAACGGATGCTACCATCATCAGCCCGTGTCGATCCACTGCGGGATGAAGGTCTCTTCAGCATGCTTGTAACTCTCGCGGTCCTGAGCTTTCCTCTGCCATTCAGGTCCAATATACTTAACGATGTCATCTGCCCATCGGCCTTCTTCGTGGACGTTTGCGATCAAGCGGTATCCACACCAGGATTGCCTAAGTCCATCTGTCACAACATCGGCTCGCTAATATGGCCTGCCGACTTTCATTTCAATTTCTTTACTCTTTTAATGGTGTCGCATACTTTCGTTTGTTCTCGGATCATATGCAGGGTTTTCTGCCCCGTCTGGTAATGCCTAGCATACATCTTTCCATTCCCCACTATGCTACCCGAAGTTTTAGAATTGACTGCAATGTGAGTGTCCAGGTTCCACTTCCGTATATCATAACGGACAGGACGTACTGGTCCAAAGACGTTTCTTTTCAGGCAAAGCGGAAGTTTGTTTTTAAACACTATGTTGCGCCTGCCAAATGCCTGCTAGTCACATTTAATACCCTGTTCCGTGCGGTTTCCATTTGTTTTATTGAACATAACCTGGCTCTTTTTCAGATATATTTTCAAGCCAAATGGTTCTTCAGCCTTTTACAGCTCTTCTAGTATATATATATATATATATATATATATATATATATATATATATATATATATATATATATATATATATATATATATATATAATATATATATATCTATATATATATATATATATATATATATATATATATATATATATATATATATATATATAATATATATATATATATATATATATATATATATATATATATATATATATATATATATATATATATATATAGGGTATAAGGGACATAACTTTGGTAAAATTAACCAACCATTCTTTACCTCATTGAAAAAATACCCTTACATTAAATCATTAATCGAAAAGCTATGATAATAATTATCATTTTAAACATATTTGCCAAATAACAATTGATTATTATTTAACGATGGTAATAATCACCACAGATCAATAATGATCTGTGGTGAAATAAATATAAAAGCAAAAAGAGCCGGCCTTGATTTAGCCGGCCTTGATTTAGCCGGCCTTAAATTTGAAAAAAAGATCGATGGAAAAGAGAACTTATCATAGTAGAGAACCGAATTATATAATCGGTTGTGACAACATAGAAGTTATGAAGGGATCTAGTTAAGTGGAAGGCAAACCAGATGAAAAAAACATTACAGGAGATATCAAAAATCGTATTGGATTTATCGGAAAACATTTTATTACTACCTGCAGTCTGTTCTAAGGTCTAAACTTATACAAAAAATACTAAAGTTAAAATCTATAAATCACTCATTCGGCCAGTAATCACTTATGACTGTTAGATGTGGATCCTCACAAAAAAAAAACAGAAGAAATGTTTACAGTATTTGAAAGAAGAGTTCTCGGATGAATTTTTAGTGAAAATTTAGTGATCAGGTATAACTTCGAACTTAAGCAATTATGCAAAAATCTGCATATTGTAGGCTAACATACACCTTGCCCTTCAAATAATTCCATAAATAAAAATCACCTGCCATTAAATCTGGCGATCTTGATGGTCAAGAAATGTCATCGTATGTGGAGATAACATAATTGGGAAAGCACTATTTAATACTATTTATATAGGATATATCCTAGTGGTGTAAGATATCATTTCATCTTGATGATAATTTGTGTCATTATTACCAGCAGGAAACCTGATTAATTTGTTTGTCATTCGTTTTGTCAATTTGTGAGAAGCTATTGGAAGATATATATATATATATATATATATATATATATATATATATATATATATATATATATATATATATATATATATACATATATATATATATATATATATATATATATATATATATATATATATATATATATATATATATCTAATAATGGTACTAATGTATCGGTTGATAAAACACTTTTATTAATTAGAAAGAGATTAGAAAATGGCACAACATTAAAAAACCTCACTAAACTAAACATAAATACAATTTTAGGACTCTATGCTTAAAAACCACATATTTTTAATTCGAAAATGATTATTATCAACAAAATTTCGGAATGGCAATGGGTTCTTCTCTTTCTCCTTGATGAGTAATATCTTTATAGAGGAACTCGAGAATACCATATTGTCAATCTTTTAAAAAGCCAATAATATGGCTTAGATATGTTGATGATATTTTTGCTATATGGCAAGACAGTATTGATGATCTAAATATCTTTTTGCAGGATATAAATTCTCGAGAGCCTACAATTAAGTTTACTTTAGAGATGGAGAGGGAGAATAAATTGCCATTCCTCGACACTTTAATATTAAAACAAAACAACACATTAAAAACTACAGTTTACAGGAAACCGACAAACACAGATAGGTATCTCAATTTCTTCTCCAATCACTCAACATCAGTCAAAATAGGAGTAATTAAAAGTTTATATGACAGAGCAAAACTTGTTTGTACCGACAGTGATACACTATAAAAAGAAACAAATCAAAGACATTTTAATAAAAAACAATTACCCAAAAAATTTCATAGATAAATCGTTTAAAACTTTCGATACTAGACAAAACAGACAAGTTATTAATAACGATAATAATAACTCTGAAACAATTAACCTCACAATTCCTTACATCCTCTGTATTTCTGACACAATTAAAAGAGTTCGAAATAAATACAACATAAGAACGACTTTTAAACCAAAAAATACTCTTAGATCTATATTAACAAAAAATAAACCAAACAACACGCAACAGAACAACAAAAATGTGATTTATTATATTCCCTGCGAATGTGGCAAATTCTATATAGGTGAGACATCTAGACCTTTAGATGTTAGAATAAAATTACATAAAAACCTTCTTAGAAAGGGCGATTTTAATAAATCTAGAATTTGTCAACACACATGGGAATTGGGACATAAAATCAATTGGAATAATTCTAAAACGGTATTAAAATAATCGGTAACAAAATACAGAAGATTAAAAGAAACCGCTATAATTACTTTAAATAAAAATAATTGTAATGCTATGCCTTCGGTAGATTTAAATTCAATATGGTTCCCGATTTTAAAGAATACAATTAAACACATTTAAATATTTCAATACACAATCAGTACAGTAAACAATCACACAGTAAACCTCACTTAAATATAATTTTTGGTAGTATGTCACTGTCATAAAAACTATTATTGTCAATGTAAGTATCGTTGACATACACAAAAAATATATTTACTTCCTATATTTACTTTATATATAGAAATTAATGTAATTTATTTTTTAGATTCGCTTTGAAAACGATGGGAGAAGACCCTCCGAAACGTTAACGTTAAAAGTTTATATTTTTTTAGAACATTTTTATATTTTAAAAATGTTGTTCGTTAGGCAAATTTATTACAAAAAAGAATCACTGAGAAATTTGTCTCCGTTTGGCTTTTTGTTTTTGTTTGTTTTTTCCCAGAGATTCTTTATTTAGATAAGAACAGATATTTTTGATATTTTTTGAGTTTTAGATCGTGAGGAAAAACCCAAATAAGAAAAAAAAAGATGGCTGTACTAAACCTAAAAATCTGGGAAAAGAAGATTCTCCGGAAAAATTATAAATGGAGAGAAAAAACTGGAGGCACATTGGAGGGAAGAACAAATAAAGAATTGCTGGAACTCTATAGTAATTCCTCCATAACACTGATGAAAGCCCAGGGAATAAGTGGCCTGGTCTTGCTGAAAGAAACTGAAAGGAGGCATATCTATCAAAAAGAGATGACAAGTAAAACGAAAGTGTTTGACGCTTATCGCTAGCACTTTAGCTTCATGAGAAATAAATATTTGCAGTGTTGGAATGGGTATAAAAAAAGCATTATCAACTAAGAGCTATATATTTTAAATTTGGAATAAAAACAAAACGGTATAAGATAATATTAATATGATTTTTTATTTTAACTAATTAATGGCATTTTTAAATGGATTAAATTATCTCTGGATTAAAAAAGAAATCTAGTCTAGAATACCAATTTTTTTATCACTTTACCAGGTAAATTGCCATTAGTTTCACCAATAACACGAATAATATTAGCTTTAAGGACATTGAGTGTTTGTGGTTTTTTGATGTAAACCAATGATTTCACAAAACCCTAGAGGAAAAGTCCAATGGACTTATATCTCATGATTTTGGTGGTCAGGTAACATCGGCATTTCTTGAGATTATACGGTCATTGAACTTTTCTCTCAATAAATTGTTTGGGTCATGAGATGTATGGCCTGTTGCACCACTTGTTGAAAACACGTGGCGTTCGGATCAAAATCATCTGATTCAGGCCGGAAGAAAATAGTAAATATGTTTTTGTAGCGGTCTCTATTGACAGCAACCCCACTTCCATTTTTGTTTTCAAACAGTTCAATTACACCTCCAAACCAAAGATCACATCAAATTGTTCATTTTACTGGATGTTAAGTTGTTTCAAGAACAGCATGTGGAGTTTCTTCACTCTAAATGCGATAATATTGCTTATTTACGAAGTCATTTAATCAAAAATGAGCTTCATCGCCGAAGATGATTTTTTCATGAAATAATGGATCTGTTTCAAGTTGCTCTAAAGCCCAATCTGTAAAAATTTCTACGTAACAAACGGTCATTTGGTTTGATTTGGTTCTTGGGTTAACTGAATTGTATACGCCTTGAAATGCAAATCTTTTTGAAGAATATTCCATGTAGTGCCATAAGAAAGCTCAAGTTCTTGAGAACGACATGTAATTGACTATTTATGTTGATTTAAACATATTGCTGAAAACATCGGTGCTGTGAACCAAAGTGATTCACACTGTGGTTGTGATGTTTAAATTTTTGACGGGTTGAATTCTTAGCATCACAAACACTACTCAATGTTTTAAATTAAATTTGGAATAGTAAGGTATATAGGTCAATGATATTGACCATAACTTTGACGTAAGACGCGAAACGTAGCCCCAATGACGGGTGTCCCAAAAAAATATACACACTTTATTTTCTGATAACTTGCTCATACTGCAATCTTTTTCAGATTGATCTAATTTAAAAAAATGGCTACTACCAGACTTACCTTTGATCAAAGGAAATTTAGCCAGAAGTATTACTAGAAATACGAAAATGCGGTAGAAGTCTAAAGACAGCCCAGAATTTCAGAGTTTTGAAAATAAATACTGATTTTAGGACCAGTCAAAGTGTATATACATTTTTTGGGACACCCTGTAGATTCATTAATTTTATAATAAATTTGAGCAATTTGTATACGCTGTTCAACTGTATATTTTTTCATGATGAATTGTCAAACAATAATAGACATAAATGTCAATTTTGGCGAGAATAAGAAAAAAAATGGCTGCTACGACGTTTTGCAAAAATTTATAGCACTAGTTTGATAGCCTTTTACAAAACGTTTATACGATAAAAAAAAAATTTTTTAGAAATTCCACTCAGATGCTATTTCCTGATTATATAAATTCAGTAAAGGCCATTTGATCAGATGTATTTGGTTATTTGGGTTTTCGCATATTTTAAACGGTTTATTTCTAGACTTTCCAGATGATGATTTATCATTTTTTATGTCGTTGTGGATGTAATGATTTTTTATGATTCACGTATGCTATATGAAAATCATCGTTTTAACACTAAGTTTAAAATACAACATGTTCAAAACAAAAACAAAAAACTAAACCATTTAGAGAGTCTAGAAATAAACCGATGCTAAAATTCTTCTGAATGACCAAATAGATCGGAACAAATCGCCTTTATTAAATTTGTTCTGGCAAGGAATAACCTCTGAGTAGATTTCCTAAAAATGTATTTTTGATTTTCTTATTGTACAAACGTTTTGTATTTACACTCATTCCAACCGAAAATATTTATTTCTGACGAAGCTACAATGCCAGCGAAACGCGTCAAACATTAATAACAATGTCTATCCATCACATAGAAGCCAACCCAATACAAGAGTTGAGAAAAAAATGGATAAATGCAGAGAAGGAAGACTTTACTTGAAAAAAACTCAACATTAGGAACAGGGGGATAGCGCGATGAATAGAGAAGAATGCAGTGCAATGGGAGGCTACACAAGATTAGTTCCTATTGCCCATCCATACCCTAAAAACTATTGGTTCCCCACTGCTCTGGTATTGGTAAAATCGGGCCGTTTTGTAGAACTTCTTTGATGTCCTACATTCCGTACACGCCCTTTTCGGTCTTCTTGATACTAGATCTGATAATATTTGAAAACAGTACATGGACTATTATTAAGTTTTGGGACAAGTTCCTATTTTCAGCCTCTCTTAAACTTAATAAGCCATAATAAAATTGCTAACTGGCATGATATTTTATCGAACTGAACGCGAATAAATGCAATAAAACAATTCAAACTCGAAATTAAACTAATAAAATTCAAATATGAGATAATAAAAATGTAATAATTGTTGTCTATAACAAAAATGCTGGCCCAGCATTAATAATAATTTACTCATTTGATTAATGTTTATCTGATAAGCCTTCTACGATTTTTTAATATTGTGAAGTATACTGGGTGTTAAGTAAGTACTTAGTTAAGTTAGTTAAAGTTTGTAGTTAAGTTTGTTTTGTTAGGTAGTTAGTTTGGTTTGATTTGAAGCAATGTTTTGTCGTAAAGTTTCGTAGTTTTTTTTTAGTTCATTTATAAGTATCAAATACTTTCCATATACGAGGATCGTTCAATAAGTCCTTAGAAAATTCAAGAGATGGCGCTCGTAGCATCGGAAATGTTCTTTTTAGTAAGCAACATTAATCACCCGATAGCTGCCAAAGTCTCAGTTATGTTTGTTTCATTTTTATTGTCGATTGAAACAAGTAACTTTTGTTTATTTAGAAAAATAGAAAGAGTTTTTGATGGTGATTAAACACTTATATTTAAAAGGCTTAACACAGAAAGAGATTAAAGCTGAGTTGGATGAAGTTCATGGCACGTCTGCTCCTCTGTTTGCAACTGATTATAATTGGGTAAAAGAGTTTAAACGTGGCCATACATCCACAAAAGATGAACATCGTTCTGGACATCCAGTGGGCGTGACTACCCCCGAAATGATTGACAAAATCCACGACATGGTTTTAAGTGATCGACGAATCAAAGTGCGCGAAATAGTTGAGGCCATAGGCTTATCGAAAGGTACAGTGTTTTAAATTTTGCACGAAAAATTGGATATGAAAAAAATTTCGGTAAGATTGGTGTCGCGTTTGCTTTCAGATGAGAATAAACAGCTCTCAGGCTGTTTTGACGCTTCCTCGTCGCAATCCTGATGAGTTTCTGCTTCAATACATAACTGGGGACGAAACATGGATACACTACTACACTTCCGAGACAAAAAAATAATCAAAGCAGTCGGTTTTGAAGGTAAACGGGTTCCGAAGAAGGAAATTGAAATGACCGACAATGTTATGACCACAGTTTTTTGGGATGCACGCGGACTCACCTACACCGATTACTTGTAGAGTATATTAGAGAGAATTTTGCGTCGTTATTATACCGGTTGGGTGAAGAAATCAAGAAAAATCGTCCTCATTTGAAAAAGAAAAAGATATTCTTCCATCAAGGCAATGCACGCGTGCACACCTGTATAGTTTCATTACCCAAAATCATGAAGTTAAAATTCGAATTATTGCAACATCTACTGTATTCGCGTATTTGGCCCCCAGTGACTTTTTTTTATTTCCGAACTTCACGGGACAACAGTTCACATCGAACGAGGAGATCATCGCCCAGATGCCTATTTTGAGGACCTTCCGAATTCTTACTTTTTAGACAGCTTAAAAAAGTTGGAGAAACGCTTGGAAAAGTGTATAGAGCTAAAAGGAGATTATGTTGAAATATAAAAAAAGTCTGCTTAAAATAATTTGTTTTTCTTTTTCTATGGACTTATTGAACGACCCTCCTAGTTATTTTTTTAGGGGAGTATTACTAGGGTAGAATGAAAAGTTAGATACTTTTTAAATAAAATATTGTTTTTTAATCGATTTGAAAATGGATTGATTTGTCCACGTAGTCTTCTTCTAGCTTGATATACTTCGCCCAACGACTTACTAACTTTCTATACCTTCCGAAAAACAACTTATCGAACTCTGCAAGATAATCCTCTCTATCGACATTAATCTCTTCACTTTCTTTCCATTTCTTCATTTTCCATTTCCATTTATTTCCAGCCAATCACTTCTTCGTGTTTGAAAGGAGAAAGAAGTCAGAGAGGACTAACTTCGTGGAACAGTGTTATATAGATGGAACAGCACAAATAGAGCAATTTCGTCTTACAATGGCGCAGGAATGGGCGAGTTCATTGTCGGGATGAAAAAGCATTTTTTTCTTGGCCAAATAAGGGCGGTTTTAAAATGTCAGCAATGGTAAAATACTCTTGTATAGTATTATTTCCTTTTTTCAAATAGTTGATGAAGATAATGCCTTGAAAATTCGAGAAAACAGTGGCCATGACAGGTCACGACCAACGGAAGCATCTTCGCCTTTCATTCAGAGTCACGAATCATCTCAGAAACTCCTTCGAATTATACTTATACATGTTTAAATACCGCTGTGAAGTGGTAATTCGATTCCTTTTTTTGTCCGCAGTTAGCAAACGCGGTACCTTTACTGATAGATTTTTCATGTGCATGAGAGGGATCATGAGATAGATTTCTCATGTCGGAGAACGGAGTCTCCATAAGAGTACTTGCATGGTTTGGGCGATGGTTTTTTAATTAACTCAAAAGGTGATGGTTAATTAGTGCACGAATTTCGCTTTTTTCCATGATATCGAAAACATCGATCTCATCTACTTTTGAAGACTGCCAAAACAAAATGTCAGATCGGCTTTGTGACTTCGGAAAAACCCCAATTATTGAAAGTGTCGTAAATTTAACCTCCGTTAGACAGAATTATTTCGAAACTTTAGTTTAGTTTATACATAACTCTGTTAGAGAATGGTGGCGAAGCAGAAACATGTCAGAGAATATCTTGAATATATTGTGAAATAAATAGCAAGTGTTTTAGTCATTATCATTGTTAAAAGATCTATATATACCAGTCCTAAAGAATACAGGCGCACATTAGATATGGGATAAATGAAAAAATCTTCTGTTACCAAACATGCCCTCGTGCACGACCATAATATAGATACTAGTAATTTAAGATTTGTTAAACGTGTAAATAATAATAGGGTTTTGGATGCATATAAAAGCATTCAAATAGAAAAATGTAAGAAAACTATGAATCCGGATAAAGAACCTATTCCACAACTAATTCAATAACCTATTACACAACTCTACAAAAAAAACACATAATATTTAGTTGCCCTAGCTATCTCTGTGAATTTTCGTACTTTAGAATACACAATTTAAGAATTAAATAATAATCATCAGATTATATTTTTATGGTTCTGTTTTCTATGTTATTGAAATATATCTAAAAGTGTAATGCTATCTAGAAGTGTAATGCTATTCAAATTTTTAACCTAGTGACAAGTTAGAAAACGATTAATGCGCATTAATTTGGCGCATCTGCACATCACGTAGCTGTCTACGTGACCCTAGTTTTCTTTACGCCCCCCACTCCGTGTAACGGGCTTAAGTATTCAGTTTTTGACAAGGTTGATGGACGTACAACGTGCATTTTGGTAAGTTACTAACGCATTATGTTTAACATTTGATTAATATTTTGTTTATTGATTTTAATAATACAAATTGTCTATAGAGTGATGAGTTCCTCGCGAAGGAAATGCCGATATCAATCTGATATATGTTGCTACATCTGTGGTGTGTATGCAACAGTAAAACAGACGAAATATCACCGACTTTGTGAAGGAGGTTTATACCACTTATTTCGGACTATAAATTGAAAAACAGGATAAACAATCGGTTCCTTACAAGGTTTGTAAATTTTGTGTTGAATCTTTGTGCTATTCGGTATTCCTATGATCTGGAGGGTGCCCAAAAATAATTTCGATGATTGCTACTTTTGCGTAGTAAACGTCAAATGCTTCAATCGGCATAAAAGGACCAATATCCAGATTTAGAATCTGTAACATGCCCTGTTTTTCACAACAAAGAACTTCCTTCGCCTATTTACGCCTCACAGCTGGAGCGTATGCCGTCAGAAGCAACAGCGTTTTCGAACTCGCATTGTTCCATACGATCTATAAGTACAAGTGGAAGTGAATATGTAGGAGGCTCGTCAGCGCCACGGTTGTTTTCTCAAAATGAACTCAGTGATTTTATATAACATCTGAATTTATCAAAACAGGCGTGGGAACTGTTAGCGTAAAGGTTAAAAAAAAATAATTTGTTGCAGTAAGCATTAATAACAGCTTATAGAACTAAGGAAAAAAAGTTATAACTGTATTTTAGTGAGGACGAAGAGTTTGTCTATTGTAACAACATTGCAAAGTTACTTCTAGACATGGGTTTATCTGAATATAAAGTTACTGATTGGTGGCTCTTTATAAACAGCTGGAAAAAATGTTTAAAATGTGTTTTTTTTGCATAATGGAAACCGAAAAGCCTCTATCCTAATTGCCCATTCAACCAAAGAAGAATACGAGCATATTAGATTAATTCTTGAAAAAATTAATTACTACGAACATCAATGGTCAGTTTGTGTGGATTTAAAAATGGTAAATTTCTTACTTTGTCAGCAAAGTGGAAACACAAAATACTGTGGAAGCTAAAGCCTGGAAAAGTTTCGTATCTCTTATAAGTAATTTTCTTGGCAACCATAGAGCATCAAATTATGAAGATATTGTCAAAACGATGTTAGAAAGCTTAAGAGTTTTAGACAGATTAGATCCACTCCTAGAACCATAATCTAGATCCTAGAACCACTCCCATATCAAGGGCAACAAAGTCACTTTGACCAGTGTTATTAATGTAATGCTTAGTTAGCTAAGTTTCATGATTTTTACACATTAGGTATTCGTTAGATATGATTTTCATGTAAATAGTACATAGTTTAGTTTCAGAATGGAATTGAATCATCTCCTGAAGATGCTAACATAGTTCGCGAAATGCGTGTTGAGAAATTTAAAATGATTTGGCGTTTTATCCTAATTCTTTCCGATTTTAATGTTTTACACGAAAGTTTCCAGTGGAAAAATTGAATTATTAAAACTATCAATGTGTTTGAAGTAATTCTTCTCAATTAACTCATTACTGCCGTTTTTAACAACATTACTGACCTTGATGTGCCAGGTCTAGTTTCTGATGTGTATGTTATTATTGGTCTTATGATGGCTTTATATTTCCAGTCTAATATGTTTATCTCTCCAGATTGTATTACATCGACATTCTGCCACTTTCTCTATTTGGTCTTTGGATTAATTTCCTGTCTTCGTGACAGCTAATGTGATGCTTAAGTATCTCCCTTCCATAATTTCTTTTATAGTTATGCCGTTAATTTTTAGAAAGATCTAATAGATTTCTTGTTAATGATTAATGCTTTTGTTGTTTTTTTTTTAATTACGATGATCATATTAAACTGTTTGCTGTTATGTTCAATCTGTAAATCTAAGTACAATATTCACGGAGATATTGGATTGTTGCATAAGTTCCTGCCGTATTTATAATTCGTTTGTTTTTCCTTTAATTTTATTTTGTTTGGCCAAGTGTAAATATGAATTCGAAAGCCCTTTTTCTCACAAAACGATTTGTATCATTTGTTTTGAAAACTTAACTCTAATTAACCTTCAGGGTTTTGAAATGAAAATTCTAGGCAGCAAAAGAAACGTAATTTTTCGACACTTGCTATATTTCACTTATCGTTGGAGACAAAAAGCTACAGAAGCAGTTAAATACATATGAATTGTAGATGATCTCTCGAGAGTGGTTTGCCAAGTTCTAAAATGGCAACTTCGACCTGAACTACACACCGCTCTTTGGTCAATATTCCGACTTGGACGAGAACCGTCTTAAAGCGCCTTTGAAGGAGTACTGCAATCAAACATGCGCAGAATTAGCTGAGAAGGTAGAATACGGCTTTGCCACAAGTTCCCGACATCTTCAATCTGTGTGGATATACTAAAAAACTTGGAGTTGGCTAAAAAATCTGTCCCGACAGCGAACATGTGTTTAGAAACAACGATTTTTGTACGAAATCGTCACGAGAGATGAGAAGTCTCTATATCAATATGAAGCAAATGAAGAAGTTGGTGGCCGCAGGAGATACGCCAAGGACGAGAGTTAAGCAAAATCTGCATCCCAAGAAGACCCTGATCTGCGTTACAGATATATACGAGGATAAATCAAATATAAACCGGAATTGTTTTATACATATTTATTATTTATAAAATAACACAAAAAAACTAATAATCATTTTTCGACAAAGTCTCCTCCATGCTCTACACATTTTTCTCAGTGGTTTTGGGTCATCAGCCAATTGTGCATTGATCGTTGTCAAATCGTCCCCTCCAAGTGCATGTTTCAAGGGCGCAAACAAAAAATAATCACAGGGTGACAAATCTGCATATTCTCCAGTTTTTCCTTCATCAAAATCACTGTGTGTAGCCTGGCGTTGTCATGGAGAAGGAGGACGTCTCTGATGAGGACACCTCGTGTTTTCCTTCTGCAAGCGAATTTTGTTGCGTCCAACAGCTGGTAGTAGTGGACATCATTAGCCGTACGTTGATTATGTAGAAAATTAATCAGTAAAATTCCCTTCCAGTCGAAAAGAAAAACGATCCCGAGAATCTTACCGGCTGAGAGATGGGTTTTGCCTTTTACAGGTCAGGTTTCGTCTTCCCTTTGCCATTCCTTACTCGCCATTTTTGATTCTGGAGTATAATAATGCACCCACGTTTCATCACATGTCACGATACGCTTCAAAAGAATCTCTTCTTCTCGCCGAAATCGACTCAGAAATATTTTACTGATTTACAATCAGATGTTCTTTCGAACTTCGGAACTCATCGGGTGCAGATTTTATTGAAACCAAGATGATTTATGATGATTGTTTGAGCGCTTTCAAAGCTCATACCCACCTTTAAAGTTATAAAGTATTGAGCCGCCGGTCACCTTGAATAAGGTCGCGAACTACACCAATGTTGTCAGCATTAACACTTGATCTGGGACATCGATTACCATTTACATTTACCACACTTTCTCGTCCACTTTTGAACTTCTTGGTCCAACCAAACACTTGGGTTTTAGACAGGACATCGTCCTCATACTGAACCTTCAACTGAGTTAACATTTTGGATGGTTTAACGCCTCCATTGGTTAAAAACTTTATTATAACCCGTTGTGCAACGGATGGTGGAACCTGTTGTTCGATGATAGCTGTATTAGCATCATCAGGATCAGGATCATATTAGCATCATCAGGATATGATTCAATCAAGATGAGTCGTGTTCGCCGGATTTGCCTCCCAGAAATTCCTTCCTTTTGCCACACCTGAAGATATGACTTTCTGAACGAAGACTTTTTGCAGAGTTGCACAAATTTTATTATGCTGAGCGTATTAGAAAGTTAAATCGAGTACTAATTGCATGACGACTACATTGAACATTTTTAAAGTTTTTTAATTAGATTGATAACTTTTCGATTGACCCTCGTTTTTTTACAAAATAAATTCATTCAAAAAACGATGGGAAAAACATAACTTTTTACTTATCACATACCTATGTCGCCAATATAAATTTACTAAAAATATATTACGAATCACTTCAACATAATCGTAGTTCCCTGAACTATAAAAGAAAACACAACGTAAAACTTACTGCAACTGTAAGGTAAATATTTTTTTCCAAATAATAGAAATTCTATGGGCAAGGTAATCTCGAGCAAGATCATATTTCAAACCATCGCTCGCTAATTAACACTAGTTTACTAATTTAGAAATCACTGTGGTATCGAATCAGGATTTCTTTTTCAGTAAAACGCACACAAATGTCAAAACAAACTAAGTTTTTGTTGTCGGCAACGTGTCTTATCCAGGAGAAAAGAAAATTGAAGGAAACTATGCTAACGTGACACTTTTATTGGTTGCGACACATTTTTTGATGACATAATTGGACGACGAAACACCGAACGATGTCACTATCGGGCGTCTACTGGCGTCGCGATGCGGCCGACGTAGACAGAACACTGGAACGCGTTCTCCCACGCGAGCCAGACTCGCCGACAAAGCAGATAATTGGTTTGACACGATGTAATTCTCTTAAATCAAAATTCATTGTTTTATTAATAACGGCTGACAATTATAGTGGAAGTTTATAATAGAACTGATAAATTTTTTCTTTAATTTAGTTTCATTAACATATACAAGAGCAAAGAAAACTAAACATGGAAATAAATCTCGACAAAAGCAAAACAATAATTGCAGGTACAAAAATAAAACAATAAATTGTATTCGACGGAAAGGTAATCAAACAAGTCAAAAACTACAAGTATTTAGGCACAATAATAGAAGATAATGGATGGTGAAATGAACGAAAAAATAGGAAATGCAGGAAAACTATACAACACAACAAAACAGCGTTCCTAGGAAAAAGAGAGATACTAAAAGAGATAAAAGCACAGGTGTGTGAACAAGCACAGAAAGTAGTGAAACCATCAATGATATAAGGCAGCGAATCGTAGACCTTAACAAAGAGAGACAAAAGTAAAAGAATTACAGCTGCAGAAATGAGCTTCCTATACAAAATAGAGCGAATTACAAGAAGGGATAGAGTGAGAAATGCGACAGTAATGGAACAACCGAAAATTAAACCAATAGAAAGAACTGTAGAAGAGAAACAAATAAGTTCGCTAGGACATATCCACAGAATGAATGAACAGAGATTAGTGAAACAAATCTGTGAAACAAAAACACGAGGAAGAAATAAAGTTGGACCACCAAAACTAAGATGGGAATAACATGGATGGGAAGTTCGACATGCGTCAGGAAAACGAGGAATTCATTGGAGTGAGGCTAAAAGATTGGAACTGGACATCAGCTCATGGAGGGTAAATATATATATATATATATATATATATATATATATATATATATATATATATATATATATATATATACATATATATATATATATATATATATATATATATATATATATATATATATATATATATATATATATATATATATTGACTTGATTTACCATTAAAGACCATATCATTAATTAGTCGACGCGCGTTTCGCTAACCATGTGAGCATCCTCACGAGATGATTTAGTTTCAAATATCTCTGATGATATCAGCATTAAAAACAAGTAATTGTGTAATTAGTAGTAAATCTGTGTAAATTTAAAGAGATCAAAAAGTTCTGATTTAAACTGCCCGCGCTTTTTATTTTTTAGTTTATGGGTATGACCAGGTTTTATGTTGTTCCGTTGAACATATTACATAAATAAAAACAGACGACGATATATATATATATATATATATATATATATATATATATATATATATATATATATATATATATATATATATATATCTATCATCATATCATATCTATCATATATCATATCTCATATATATCATATATCATATCTATCATCTCGATACTATATCTATCATCATCATCATCATCATCATCATCATCATCATCATCATCATCATCAGCCCGTATCGATCCACTGCAGGATGAAGGCCTCTTCAGCATGCTTCCAACCCTCACGGTCCTGGGCTTTCCTCTGCCACTCGGGTCCAATATACTTAACGATGTCATCAATCCATCGTGCTTTCGGTCTTCTTCGCGGACGTTTGAGATCAAGCGGTATCCACTCCAGGATTGCCTTGGTCCATCTGTCGTCCCATCGCCTCGCTATATGGCCTGCCCATCTCCATTTCAATTGTTTTACTCTTCCAATGATGTCACAGACTTTTGTTTGTTCCCTGATCCATGCACAGGACTTTCTGTCTCGTCTTGTAATGCCAAGCATACATCTTTCCATTCCCCTCTGTGTCACCCGAAGTTTTTCAATTGATTGCGATGTGAGTGTCCAGGTTTCACTTCCGTATGTCATAACGGGTAGAACGCACTGATCGAATACTTTTCTTTTCAGGCAAAGTGGGCGTCTGCTCTTAAACACTATGTTGAGCCTACCAAATGCCTGCCAGCCATATTTAACACGCCGTTCCACCTCCCGGGCTGTATTCCCCTCCATTGAAATCCTCTGCCCAAGATATATCCAAGCTGTCCACAATCTCTAAATCCCTTACTAAAACTGAAATTCTTCTGTCCTGAACGAAGTTATTGAACATAACCTGACTCTTTTCCAGGTTTATTGTCAAGCCAAATGGTTCGCCAGCCCTTTGCAGTTCTTGTATGCGTCTTTGCAACTCCTCTGGGTCTTGTGAAATGAGAATAATATCATCTGCAAATGTAAGATGGTTTAAGTTTGCACCATTGATCTTTACACCATCCTGTTCCCAATCCAGTTTACGGATTACTTCTTCAAGGCCAGCCGAGAAAAGAATAGGCGATATTGCGTCACCCTGCCGTACACCTCGTTCTATATTAATTCCCACTTCAAGATCATCAAGGTGAATTGTGGCTGTAGCTCCATCATATATCGATTCTAATAGGTTTACATAGGCTCTCTCTACACCTTGGCTAAGCAGTGCATCCATTATCGCATGCTTTGAGATGGAATCAAATGCTTTTTCGTAGTCGATAAAAGCCAAGCACAGTGGCATGGTGTATTCGTTGTGCCTTTCTATGACCTGCTGTACAACCTGGATGTGATCCATTGTACTGAATCCACTTCTGAATCCTGCTTGTTCTCTTGGTTGTGCGTCATTCAGTTTTTTTAATATTCTTTTAGAAATTATCTTAGTGAAAACTTTGTACATCACTGATAGGAGGCTTATTGAATGGTAGTTCTTTAAATCTTCCTGTGCTCCTTTTTTATGTAAAAGGATCACTTCTGCATTTTTCCATAAGTCAGGTACTTTTTGTTCTTTGAGGCATTTTGAGTATAATTTTGCCAGTGTTTTATGTAACGTCCGACCACCAGCTTTTAGCTTTTCGACAGTTACACTATCCTTTCCTGGAGCCTTGCCGTTCTTCATCAATTCTATAGAATTTGTTACTTCCTCCACTAGGATATCTGGCATTATAAATTGTTCTTCCGTGGGTATTGCTGTCCCTGACTGACTCTGATCTTCATATAACTGGGAATAAAACCTTCTGACAATCTCTAACATTTCGGTACGCGCGCTGCACACTGTGCCATCCTCACGCTTTAAAGCATATATTTGCGTTCTTTTGTTTCTCAGCTTCTCTTTAGCTTTGTTAATTCCTTTGTTTTCTTCCAGGCTTTTTTGCACTAGCTGCATATTGAATCGGTGCGTGTCCTCTCTGATACGTTTTCTTATAGTTTTGCAGAGCTCAGTGTACTCGACCCTGCCAAAAGGACTACCTGCATTTCTCATTGCTCGCCGTTTCTTCATTAAATCAATGGTCTCACTGGAGATTTTTGTTTGTTTGAGACATTTTTCTTCTGGTGCTATTGAAGCAGCCGTTTGAAGTACATTGTTGGCGATTTCTTCATATTGAACTGATATTTCCACTTCCTCTGGATCTTGTAACGCAGCAAACCGGTTTGACAAAGCAATCTCAAAATCGCTTCCTCTCTCCAGCAGTTTTCCAGAATCCACCTTGCCCTTCTTTGATCTTACCATTCTTTCGCGCTCTTTTCGACAGTCAATCTGAACCCTTGCTCGTAGACACCATTCGGTGGTCACTTCCAACATTAAAATTGTTAAGGACAGTACAATTGGTAAATATTGTTTTATCGTTGGTCATGATGTAGTGAATTTCGCTTGTGAGCCCAGATGGACTTTTCCATGTCCATTTTCTGCTGATATTTTTCTTATAGAATGAAATCATAATATATAGTTCTTGTCCTTCAGCAAAATCAACTAATCTGTCACCTCTATTGTCTCGCTCACCAGTTCCATATGGGCCAGTTGCATTTTCGTCTGTTCTTGTTGTTCCAATTCTGGCATTAAAATCACCCATCAGGATTTTGTACCTACATTTCTCCTTGTATAAGAGCTGGGCCACATCATCATAAAATTCCTCAATTTCCTCATCTTTATGGCTTAGAGTTGGTGCATAAGCTTGGACGATTTGAAGCCTAAACTTTTTATTCAGCTGAATGACGCATTGGGCTAATCGGTCGGATGTACTTTCTAATTTTACCACACTGTCCTTCAGCTTTTGATTGATGAGGAATCCAATTCCGCCACATTTTCCGTATCACGAGTGTAGAGTACGTGTCCAGTTGGTTCCAGTTTGATTAACTCTTCACCCTTTCTTCGTGTTTCATAGAGCCCAATAATATCCCAATGTATGTTGTCAAGTTCGATTAACAGTTCTTGCAATCGGGCCTCTGTTTTCATAGTCCGTATATTTAACGTTGCAATGTCAAAAGTCCAATGGCAGCCTGATCTAACCCGGTGATTCTTAGCACCCTCTGCCTTGGGGCAGGTCTTCCCGCTGCCGTAGGTAGTTGCCCCTTGGCCTCCGGGGAATGAGGGCCGTGTTTGAGGTTGTACTGTCATATTTCAACATATTGAAATACCATGTTGAAGGTATGGACCGTAATCTGCCACGCTGGTCCAATGCGGTTGGCAGATTTTGGATCATGTTAGTTTGAGGCCTCCACCTTGACCTGTCCGCCAGGGGTGACCCTCCCAGGAGCATAGACTCCAGACGGCATAGCTCAAAGCTTCATTGCCCTACTCAAACCCCTTTACCACGTCAAGGTCTGATCCACAAAGGGGATATATATATATATATATATATATATATATATATATATATATATATATATATATATATATATATATATATATAGCCTGTCTGGAAGAAGTTTTCCGTAATCTGGATTAGGAACAGGATGAAATAAAGATTAATGATGCATACTTAAATCATCTTAGATTCGCAGATTATATCGTTCTTCTTTCACAAGACCCGTGGAACTGTAAAGACACGTACAAGAACTGCAAAGGGCTGAGGTACCATTTGGCTTGAAAATAAACCAGAAGAAGAGTCAGGTGAATTTATTGAGGACAAAGGATTTCTATTTTAGGAACGGATTTGGAAGTATATATATATATATATATATATATATATATATATATATATATATATATATATATATATATATATATATATATGTATATATATATATATATATATATATATATATATATATATATATATATATATATATATACATGGATCAGAGAACAAACGAAAGTGAGTGACATCATTGGAAGAATAAAGCAATTGAAATGGAAGTGGGCAGGCCACGTAGCGAGACGATAGCGAGACGAATGAAAGATGGACCATGGCACTCCTGGACTGGATACCGCTTGATCGCACGAAAAAGACTGAAAACACGATGGACTGATGACATTGTTAAGTATATTAGACCCGAATGGCAGAGGAGAGCTCATGACCGCGAGAGTTGGAAGTATACTGGGAGGTATGTATATAATCAGTAAAAGACAACATAGGATCACAATTTAACAACGTTTGAAACTGCTAGAAAATGTTTATATACCTCCAAGTACCACTAATAATGTTTATAAAAATCACCCTCAATTGGCACCTGATTTATTTTTTGTTTATCCCATTAACACGAATGACTGCTTTCATACGTCTAGGTATTGATTCCAGTAATTTTTTTATAATATAATAATTATACCTCTGGTTTGAATAGTGTGTTGTAGTGTCTTATTTTTGTGTGTGTGTGTAGATATGCATTTCTTATTGTAGATATTGTATGTCTTGCCGTATGCCCTCTTCATCTTCTGTAATCGAGTCTTCTGTGCTATCTTCTCTTCTCCTGTGGGTTCGAGGATCTCGCCCAGGTATTTGAAATGTGTGACCCTTTTTATCTTGCCGTATATTGTGTTCAAATTTTGGACATCTAATTCTGTGCAGATGAATTCCGAATTGAAGGCCGACTTTTTTTGTACATTTCTTGAGAACTTCTATCTGTTTGGTTGCCCTTGTTTCATTGTCGGCGACTATAGCTAGGTAGTATGGGAAGGCTAGGCATGACATTTCTATGTTGTTTTTGGGTCGCCCGAGTCGTATTGATTTCCAGTGTCTTTGATTTTTCAATTCTTTTTTCCATTCATTTATGATTTTATCCAGAACTAGGTTGAAGAGAAGTAGGGAAAACCTATCTCCTTAGCATAATCCGGTTTTAATCAGGAAGGATTCGGAAATTTCTCCTATAAATTTCACTTTAGAGGTTCTGTCGGTCAGTGTCTGCTTGATCAATCGTAGTGTTTTGGGGTCGAGTCCTTGTTCTTCTAGGATGTTGAACATAGATTTTCAGCCCATGCAGTCATATGCCTTCTTGAAGTCCACGAATGTGCAGATGATTGGGACGTTCCTGATGGCTTCGTATTTCAGTATTGTTTCGTTCAAGTTTAAGATTTGTCCAGTGCATGAGCGACCAGGCGAAAGCCTGGCTGGTACTCGCGAAATTTGTGTTCTAGTTGTTCTTATGCTCTCTGGAAAAGGCATGCTGAGAGGATTTTGTAGATGACTTGTACTAAGGAGGTGCCTCTGTAGTTGTTCACTTCTGTTCTGTCTCCTTTCTTGTGCAGCGGGTCGATAAGAGCACATTTCCATTCATCTGGTAATTTTTCTGTTTGCCAGACGTTTGTGATTATTTGCGTTAGTTCCTGTAGTGAGTTTGGTCCGAGGTTTTTCAATAGTTCCACGGTGATACTATCTTCACCGGATGTCCTGTTATTTTTCAGTTTATGTATGTGCCTGTGGATGTCTTCCACTATTTGTGGTGGTAATTCTGAGTGGGTATAGATACAATTTTCCTTGGGAAATCTTGTGTCGCGTTCGCGGCAATTGAGGAGATCAGAGAAATAATGTGCCAGCTCCTGACAATGCTCCTGATTGGTTAGCTCTAATCTTCCATCCGCTTTCTGAAGCAAAGATTTTGTGGTGTGTATCCGCGGATTTTTCGAGTCTTACAAAATTCTCTCGTTTTATAATTGCAGAAATTCTCCTCTATGGAGTCTAGTTGTTCCTTCATGTACTTCCTCTTAGTTTGCCTGAGAAATTTTGCGGTCGGCTTTCTAGCCTCGTCAAAAAGCTGTGGAAATGCTCGTTTGCGTCGCTGCAATGCACTTTCACATACGAGTCCCACCAAGGGTGTTTTGTGTTCTTTTTCAATGGGATCAGTTCCTGTGCTGTTTGTGTAATTTTTTTGTGGAATTTTTCTCATGGATCTGCCTGTTCCTTTTCCCATTCCTCTGTTATGTTGGATTCCCTGATCTTTTTCGTGTCGAATTTCTGTAGGTGTGCCTTCTTCTGACGAATTCTCTTTGGGGTGAACTTGACTTTGATTCGTGTTAGGTAATGGTCTGAGTCGATGCTTGCGCCCCTGCGGACTTGGACATCTTGAATCTCTCTTTGTTCTGGGATCGCCACGTGGTCTATCTGGAATTCACCAATCCCTTGTATAAATAATCTCCATGTCTTCTGTTTTCGTGGGGATTTGCTGAGGGATATTGATATGATCTTCAGGTTATTCTGTTGGCATAGTTCGATGAGTGTTATGCCGTTCTTGTTGGTGAATTTGTGACCGGGGAATTTGCCTACCGTTTTCTGATGGATTTTTTCTCTACCGATTTGGGCGTTAAAGCCGGCCAGTAAAATTTTGATGTCATCCGTTGGGACCTATGCCCTTACCTCTAGTGTTGCCCAAAATTTCTCTGTGGACTTGGGATCTTTCTTGTTGTCCCTGTTTGTGTGTGGCATGAACGTTGATCATGGTGTATTTTTTTATTGGCGCACTGTATGCGCATTGTCATTACTCTATTGTTTATGGGGGTGATTACCTTATTATAGTAAACTATCCCTTTGTGTACCACAAAAGCCAGGCACAGAAGCGGAGCTATATAAGAGTAGAAGCGAATATATCCTAGAAGAACAAGGACTCGACCCCAAAACACTACGATTGATGAAGCAGACACTGACTGACACAATCTCTAAAGTGAAATGGGAGAAATTTCCGAACTCTTCCTGATTAAAGCTGGAGTACGCCAAGGAGATGGGTTATCCCCACTCCTTTTTAACCTGGTCCTGGATAAAGTCATAAGGCAATGGAAAAAAGAACTGAAAAATCAAGGACACTGGAAACCAATAAGACTCGGATGATCCAAAAACAACATAGAAATATCAAGCCGAGCGCGGACGACCTAGTCATACTCGCAGACAATGTAAAAAGGGCAACCAAATACATAGAAGTCCTCAAGGAACGTGCAGAGAGAGTCGGTCTACAAATCTTCTTTCAAAAAACCGAATTCTTCTGCTCAAAATTACATGTCCAAAATTTTAACACCAAATACGGCAAAATAAAAAGAGTCACTAACTTCAAATACCTGGGCGAGATCATCGAACCCACAGGACTCGATTACAGAAGATGAAGAGGTCATACGATAAGACACACAATATCTACAATAAGAAATGCCTATCCACACACGCAAAAATAAGACACTACAAAACAGTAATCAGACCTGAGGTACTATACGCAAGCGAGACACTTACTCTTCATAGAAAAAGCAGCATAGAAAACTTACTAAAAGAAGAACGCAAAATTATGAAGAAAATTGTCGGCCCCGAACTGACAGAGCAAGGATACAGACTACATTCTCGAAAGACCACAGAGAGAATGTCCAACGTAAATTTAAATGTAAATTTGGTATGTGATTAAGGTCCGGTGATTGGAGTGATATGAAAAACCGTCTAGGTGCATTATAGAGGAGACTATCCTTGGTTATATTAGCTGTATGTTTAAGGTCGTTATCCTGTTGGAAATAGAAAGTCACTTCCAGCATTAATTTTGCAGCACTGCCTCGCAGGTTACCTCGCCACACTTCTACAAAAGATCGGACTGTCATGTTTTTGCTTATAACGTAAAGACTTCCTACTCCATTGCAAGACGTGTATCCCCAAACCATAATATTGCCGCCGACTTAAGTCCTTAACTGTATTTGTTATATAATTTTTGTTTAAGTAATAAAAAAAAATTAAATTTATAATTTTAAATCTCTTTGCGTTTAGTGAAATCTGACTGTAAACTGAAAAGATTAACCACATAAACAAAACAACGTTAGCACATTATTCCATTGTTGTTTTTTCCCCTGACACTCAATAAGAGTTTGATGTTATTACGAATTAAATAACCGTCGAATTTATGTTGATGAAATTTAAATGTGCCGTATTTCGTGGCGTAAAAGTGGCGCTTTCAATCAGTCACCTTTTTCCATAGGACAGATTGTTCACAACCTAGAATAAAAAATTAGTATAACTTTATCAGATTCAATAACACCCTTCCTGTATAGCATCTAATATAAAAACAGGAGAATTGAGTGGTTCATACATTGATAAATAAAAATCTAGTACAAAAGGTGATTACTAGACAATGAAAAACGAGTTGACGGAATATTTTTATCGATTGCAGGAAGTTTTCGATGACGTAACGCGCCTGCATATCAAAATACAGACATTCGTTAAGTATATTAAACACTGATTCTAAATTTCATTCTTGCCAAATGGTTTAATTTAAAAGAATCGAACAAAAGGTAATAAAAACGATGGAAAATGAGTTAACGGGGCACTTTTATTGGTTGTAACATGCTCGATAACGCAACCGGAAGGCCAATCATTGAACAGCATTGCTTTTAGACGTCTCGTCTGTTGGCGTTGATACAAATTATTGTATTGTGTTTCGTAGATTTTATCATATTAGCTTTAAACTGGGATATATGATTTGATACAGCATACGCTTTGCATCATCAAAATCCCGACAATTTTCAATAATGTGAATTGATATTCTTCTCAGTCATGAAAAAAACATAATTGCAATAAAAAATTACAAAAATAATATAATAATAAACAATATCAAATTAATATGGTCATTAAAGTGGGTTATCGACCATGTAATAAGTTAAGAAAACCCCTGGTTAAATCAGATGGTAAAGTAGACCAACATGAAAAATCGGCGTTTTATGAAACAAGTTGTATAAGATTGTGATCGAAATATCTTGAGCAAACTAAAATATACATAATCAAATATAAAAAAAACATGTTGCCCACAACAGATATGAGAGAAATCTTGAATGTGCATTGAGCAAGATCATAATATAAATATTAGTAATTTAAAGCCGCGTCCTCATTTGAGCATGAACGCGAATGAGGCAAGCCGAGCCCGCACCCAATGCCTCGAATCGAGAAAAATAACTGCAAAGATACAATTTTTGATTTTCTCGCCGAGAAAATGTCGAATGAACAATTATCAGTGGGCTGTGTCAATGTTATATACATTTATAACTAATTAAAAAATGAAAAACGTTAAAAACGTAGACGTAGATAGTCTTTCCAATTATATTAACATACTTGAATGAACGCGAACGAACGCTCATGAGACAAGCCGGTGCTGCACGAGGCGCGCTAAATACGCTCAAACTAATTGCCGACATTTGACATTTTCTCGGCGAGAAAATCAAAAATTGTATCGTTACAGATATTTTTCCCAATCCGAGGCATTCGGTGTGGGCTCGGCTTGCCTCATTCGCTTTTGTGTTCAAGTGAGGACGCAACTTAAGATTTGGCACAACGTGTAAATAATAATAGGGCTTTGGAAGCGTTCGAAATTATTCAAATAGTAAAATGTAGGAAAACCATAAACCTGGATAAAGGACCTATTCCATTCGGTCAACTCATTCATTAGATGCGGTTATCATATACCATGGTAATCTGAAAAGTTTCTAGCCTAACACAGAAACAAGTATTTTTTTATCGAATTCAGTTGTATTTTTGAACATAGTATCCTTGTAATTCTATATACTTTTCCCAGGTATGCTCCCATCTCTTTAATTTATCCAAATAGTAGTTGGCACCTTGTTCTCCAAAATAGTCGTTTACGAATGTGATGAACTCCTTATTCGATGAAAAAATCCGAGAGAAACTTTTAGCCTAGGTGAGAGAAACAAGTCGCTGGGGGCCAGAATGAATAACGGTGTCTGATGAATACGGTGGGTCGTCAATCAATTTGTATCCCGATTTGTAAATTTTTGCCATGGCAGCTACTGACGTCAGACGGTACGTTGTCTTGGAGAACAAAACTTTCTTTTCCTGCAAATACGGCCGTTTGTCCGTAATTTCTGCCTTCAGCTTGACAAGTAATGATGCGTATTATGCCCCTGTTTTTGTTTTTCCCTTTTCATGGTAATCGATTAACACAATTCCATGACTATCCTAAAAAAAACAGTGGCCATCACTTTCTCGGACGATAGAACATTCTTCGCCCTTTTCGGAGTCGATTTACCCTTCACGGCACATAGTTGCAATTATTCCTTGGTTTTAGAAGTGTAGTAGTGTATTCAAGTTTCATCTACAGTTATTAAACGACGCCAAAACTCGTTTCGCTTAAATTGCTTCAACAGGACTTTTGAAATGTTCATTCTAATGCGTTTTTTTGGTTCTGAGTGAGCAATCGCGGCCGTCAACGCGAGGTCAGCTTTTTATGTCCAAATCTTCAGTTAATATATGCCAAACACGTTCTTTCAAGATGCCTACAGCCTCTGCTATATCTCTAACCTTAATTCAATGGTCGTCTAGCACCATTTGGTGAACTTTTTCAATATTATCGGGAGTGGTTGCAGTTTTTGACCATCCCGAACGTTCATCGTCAACCAAGCTGATACTACCAGGTTTAAATTAAATTCACTCAATTAATTCATTCGTTCAATTCATTAGCTCAAAATTTCAATCGTAAACAATCCTTGTACACAGTATTCATCTCGGTTTTAATTTGCGCAGGCGTATTGTCTTCCAAATGCAAGAATTTAATGACTGTTCAATATTCAATTTTATTCATTTTTATGGAAATACTAACATCGACTGACATCAATGACAACAACAACAAGAACAACTGAGCATCTAATATGGATGCAATTTTCAAGGTTATCTTAATATTTTTGACGAGTAAGGCCATCGGCATATTGAGGCAGGAAACTTTTCAAACTATCTTCGTAAATATGACATAGTGTAGTTTTAGAATTAGATTTATCTCCTGATACCAAAAAAAAAATTTGGTGTTTAGTGGTAAATCTGTTCGAGTTTAGATCATATATGTTTTCTTGCGGCCAGCTATGCCAGCCACATTAAAGACATGCTTCAAGTTTAATTAAAGTTAGTGGTAGTTGGAGCAATCGCTCAAGAGTTCGACCCCGTTCATGTTCAATCGTTTATAAATTTGAAGGTATCGTCGGCCAATCAAGTCTTGCTATCAGAGAGCTTTCAAAAACCTATTTAGCGAATTGTACCAGGTCTGTAAATATGAAACCGGAATTTGCTTATAGATGGCTCTAGCTGTCAATGTAGTTACCAAATTTTGTGCCTAGCTACTACGATTTGCGGACATCATTGATTTTCTATTACCATTTGAAGAAAACTGCTGCAGAATCGCATCGAATGCTGATCGAAGCTTACGGTGAGCATGTTCTTGGTAAATCACAGTGTTTTGAGCGCTTTCGAAAATTCAAAAGTGGCGATTTTAACGTGAGAAACAAAGAACATGGAAGACCACCGGGAAAGTTTGAAGACAGCGAATTGTAAGCATTGTTGGATGAGGATGACGCTCAAACGCAAGACTTCGCGGATCAATTAAATGTGACACGAGAAGCGGCCTCTATACGTTTGAAAGCCATGGGTAAGGTCCAGACGATGGGAAAATGGGAAGAGAAAGATGATGGGATCCAAACAGCAGGAAAACCGAAAAACCACTTGAAACAGGCTGCTTGCCAGGTACAAAAGAAAGTACTTTCTCCATCTAATTGTGACTGGCGATAAAAAGTGGATCCTAAGCGTAAAAGATAGATGGGTAACTCCAGGCGAACCATCGACATCGACTGCAAAGCCAAATCGCTATGGATAAAAGACCATGCTCTATGTTTAGTGGGATCAGAAGGGTGTGATCTATTATGCACTGCTAAAACCTGGCGAAACTCTTAATACTGAACGCTATCGATAACAAATGATCGATTTGAATCAAGCTTTGCGTGATAAAACGGCCCGAATATATCAAAACTGCTCAAGGAGACTATTGAGGCGTTTAGTTGGGAAATACTTTCGCATGTGACTTACTTACCAGACTTGGCTCCGTCCGATTACTACTTATTTGCATCGATGGGACACGCACTTGCTGAACAGCGCTTCACTTCATACGAAAATAACTCGATGACTGATTTGCTTCAAAAGAGCAACATTTTTTTTTGGCGTGGCATCCACAAATTGTCAGAGAGGTGGGAAAAATGTATAGCTAGCGATGGGCAATACTTCGAATAAAATATTTTTTATCATTTGCATACTACAAACGTGTATTTTCTATACAAAAATTCCGGTTTCATATTTACATACCTGGTATGCGGTATAGTGTTATCTTATTGAAAGATAAGATTTGAATGAGTTTGCAAATATGGTCTGAGGACAGGCTGCATTAATTCGGTCACGTAATGTACTGCATTTAAACTTCTTTTGATACTAGAATTGACCAGCTTTCATAATATATTGCCACCATCACATAATTTCTGGAAATAACGTATGTCACTATAGTGTAAAAGTGACAGTTTTCTGTGTCAACTCCTCTGTTAACACCTAACAAAATCTAGATTCATGACTATAGCAAATATAGTGCAATTCAATATCCCCTTCAATTTTAGCTCAGCATCCTTTTCAGGGCACGTCTTGTTATGCGCTATAAGACAAGGTATCCAATAAAAATGATAAGTGCACATGTCCACCGTAAGTAAATGTCGATTAATAAATATTTTTGATTGATTGTGCGGTTGGCTCTTAGTGGAACTTAGTAACAATGATAATGATTGAAACGCTTGGCATTTGCTTCACAATATATTCTAGATATTCTCAGTTATGTCTCTCAGTCTCTATTATGTTTCAGCCTCGCAACCATTCTCAAAAAGAGCTATATATAAGGTTTAGTTTATTAATTTGCAATTAAATTAATTTTAAATTTCAATTACAAGTTTTTTTACGGTGATAATGATTTAAAGATTAATATTTTTTTCACAATATATTCGAGATATTCTTTGACTTAGAGGCACTCTCTTCTGATTACAGTCTTCAATGCATAATGTTAATGCAGCTTCAATATTTTGCCGGATAATGAACAATTTTTGCTGATGGTGAAGTTGAAGCTGTAGAATTCCTTATTTTGTTTTCCGTTTTCTTGATGGATCGTACAGTTGATTCATTGAAATTAAAAAAAAAAACGTGATATGGATGCGCAACGACTGGTCAAGGCGTAAACCGTCAAGTATTTCTATTGTTACCTAAAGTGGCAACACGACTTTTTTCCGTGTAGAAACTAATTTTCCTTTGATTTTACTCGGTATTATAAATCGCGAACAAAGCAGATGAGACACGTGCTATTATTCACTCAAAATTATTGCGACGAATGACAAGTTGAAACAACAAAACAAAAGATTCGGCATCAATCGTGCGAAGGCGGTTTTTATCAAAAGTCATAGCATCACACGTAACCCGGCAGCGAGTACGGCGGCGATGCATGACTTATTTGTCACTGAACTTTCGGCCAAGCGACAATAAGACTTGTTTGTTTATAAATATTTTGATACTTTTTGTTTACAGTATTTATAATTGAGTATGCATGATACATACAGGATATATCATTAGTTTTGGATTCGCGGGTAAAGTAATTTTCAGCCGTGAATATAAGTGACCATAATGTTTTAATCCGCGAATACTGAAAACGCGAATAACGGAACCGTGAATAAACAAATACTGTATAGCAAATATTTTATACGAGATATGTAAATAAAGTAATGGGATTGATTTTTTATATTTACAGTAGGGCCTCGTTAATCTGGACTCCCGCTTGTTCGGTGATCGCTGTAATCCGGCCGGACAATGGACTCGCGGGGGAGGCGGGTGTAGGTGCGGGCTGCCATTCCGCCTTCCGTCTACAATTTAGCGCGCTCGCTAACATCATGGCACCGCCACGTATGAAGTGTTAACTGATGAGGCGATTGTGCGAGCAGTAATGTGTGAGGACGATGAGCAAGATGAGGACAATAGTGTTGAAGTTTTCGCCCCCGAAAAAGTTGGTAATTCATAGGCAGTAGGAGCTTTAAACACTGCTTTAAAATGGGCTGAAGATAACGAATTTGATAGCCACGAAGTTATGTTTCTCCGTCGACTTATAGACCGGGCTTTTGAAATGAAGTGCGAAAATTATTATATTAACAGAAGAGTATTACAGACTTTTTCAAGAAGAATTAACTAATGTTTTATTTTAACTTTATGCTTTAATTTAAACATTGCTTAAAGAAACTAATGTTAAACATGTGTTTTATTACCATTAAATATGGCATGCTATAATCCGGATACCTCGATAATCCGGAAAGGGTCTTGTTTTTACCTCTCCGGATTAACGAGGGCCTACTATATTTATATTCAATTCAATTCACATTCTGTCCTTCAAAGTAGTTGCCTTTAGAAGCCACACTGGAGAGGGTTTGTCCACTCTTCATAGCAGTGCTAGAGCTGAGAGAGTGGAATCGTTTTCAGCTGGTCGGTTACGCCCTGTTTAATGTTCTCCATTATCCTAAAATGGTGTTATTTGAAGTGAATTTTCAATCTTGGGAAAAGGACAAAGTCACAAGGACTCAAAATCTGGCGAATAAGGAGGCAGTTGAGCCACATTAATGTTTTTACTTGCTAAAAATTCGTTAATTAAAACCACCAGATGGTAAGGCACATTAGCATGATGCATCACCCAGGTGTTCTTAATGTTCGGTTTCACAAGAATGACCCTTTTTCGAAGTTGTTTGAGAACTTCTCGGTAAAAATGCTAATTTACCGATTTGCTATCAAAAAAGCAAATGAGCATGATTTTGATCTTTGATTTGCTCTTTCTGGCGCTTTTTGACCGTGACGAGGATGGAGCGTGTCATTCCTAGTTCTGGCATTTTTTTTCCGCGTCGTCTTCAAAAATCCAAGACTCGACCAATAATGATATATTCCAGAAAAAGAGGGTCATTTTCAATCCGCCCTAAAAAGTCAAGGCATGTTTCCATCCAGTTGTCCTGTTTATTCTGCGAAAGGCTTTTCGGAACCACTTTCGTGGAGATTTACTTAATTCTCAATTCACTGGTTCAAATTAGATGAACGATTGTGTGAGTGAAATTCAACCCTTTCGCCGATTATTCTGACCGTCAACGGACGATCAGAATGCACAAGATCCCAGATTAAGTGGACATTTTCATCTCTTCTTGAAGTTGAACGCCTTCTGATGAGAAGAATTCAATCGGATTTCAATCATTCAATCGGAAGATGAAGAAGTCGGCTTTCTGAAAATGCCTTAAGTTACCTGAAACCTGGGCCTTTGATAAAACACTGTTTTCATAGATCTGTTGAACTTTTTCGTTGCACTGTGCCCCAATCTGTACCCAAACTTGACAGCGCCCCATTGCTTGAAACCGTTGTCACTCATTTTATTTATGCACCTCGTATTTATGCCTAAATATCTCATAAAGTTTACTTTAAAAATGTCATCGGAAATGTTATTTGTCCCTTTGTGGTAATTTTATTTTTTTAATGTAATTTATTAATTTTAAAACGTATATAGTTTCTGGGACAAGTTAGATTACTCGTTATATTTTCATATGTATGCAAAATTATCTAATTTATTTATGTAATATTTATCGTAGATAAATCCAATAAAGTTTTGTTGCGGGCATTCCACTAAATTATTTGCAGTGCAACTTTCTCGTTCCATTAAAGTTTTCAAATGTAAATTTACCTTATAAATATTTCATGAGTATTATAAATTCCTTGAGATGCCTTTATGTGTATAAATATAAGAAACAGCGCAATATTTTATATTTTAAGGCAGGAATACTTCTTGCGATAAATAAATTTTAACGCATTTTCAGTATTGTAAGGTATAATTAATTTTATAGAACACTGTATTAAAAAAAAATAATGAAAAACGTAGTATACGGCAAACAATTACACAGGTCAACAAATTAAACTTTTTTGAGGTAACATAGATGAAAATAGGTGTATATGAAGTATTTTGTAGTTCTAAATCCGAAAATGATAAGCTAATTATTGTAAACGTACAGTTATTTTGTTACAGGGGGTCTGTGGCAGGAAAAAAGAGACGACATAATTTTACAATCTAATATTTATTTAATATAAACATGTAAACGGTTTAAATCTGTGCAAAGACATTACTAGTTGAGATGAGATGTCATACAGCGACAAAAACTATTACTTTTTTATTATTGTGTTGCGTAGCATTATTTCTACACAACAAAGAACCAGCAGTAGTCCAACATAGATGGGTTCTAGTGTCCCTGGTATCTTGCTTCCATCGTCCTGATATCCTGGTTAAACCTCTCGTTCGTCGCTTGCTGCACCCAAATTTTCCGAAAAATAATCCGAATAGGAGTGTAAAAAATATATTTTTAAGGATATGTGACCCCTTACTATTTCATAGGCTTTCAAGAGTTTGTCTATGAGGTTTTTATAATTTTCATTAATTATCAATTAATTATGAGATCAAGAATATTGCTAAATGATAAATAATTCCAAATTATTAATCAACTTTGTCTCTATCACAATTAACACAAACATATTTCTTTAAAGTCATCCTGTCGTCGTCGCCATGGCAGGGCCGGGTACACACGCATGTACCGGGCGCAATGACAATATTGTCGGGCGAGTAAAATTCGTGGCGTGCAAAGTGTGTGATAATAAATATCATTTACATTGTGTTAACATCAAAGAGCCAATATCTAAAGCCATAAATGACTGTAAAAATTTGTTTTGGGTATGTGATGGATGTCTGTCAGTATTTGAGGTGAATGTTGATCTTAGTAATAGATTAAAAAGGTTGGAACAACATACTGAGGAGTGTAAGGTGAATACAGAAACATTATTAAATAATTCGCAACATAATGACATCTCGACTCCACAAGGAAAATCATGGACAGATATTGTAAAAAAAAAAATCCTCTCCTCGTTAATAATTAGACCGAAAAATAAGCAACAAAATAGTACTACGACGAGGAAAGCGATCACGGAAAAAATTAATCCGTCCAATTTATCGGTAGAAATAAACAAATTAAAATCGATAGGTCAGGGATCTGTTATGATTCAGTGTAAGGATGACGATTCTCTGAAGAAACTGCCAATAACAGCAACAGAAGAATTATCCGATAATTATGAGGTAGAAATACTCATAATAAATACTCATAACACGAGATGTAGAAGAGAACGAAATTAACATAACTGGATATACGGCTGTTGTCTGTTATTCGGATAGTCGTCATACGGGGGCTGCTATTATTTATATTAAATCTGGCTTGAAATATTGGGTGGTTTCTGTCGAAACAGTTCTAACCTGTTACTGGGTCGTAACAGTTAAGATACAGATAAATAAGCTGTTTTTCTTGGTAGCGGCCTGCTATAGATCGCCTAGTGCCTCTGTAGGTGACTTTTTAAACTATTTTGAAGACAATCTAAGTGACAATGAATTTCAAAGAAATAAAACCTTTCTTCTGGGTGATATAAATATCGATTTATTGAAGAACAGCAGTGAGTCTAGAAGGTTGAAAGACATTATCAGTGGAGCAGGTTTCACACAGATTGTTACTAGGGAAACCCACAATAGTGGTATCTCACAAACACTGATTGATCACATAATTACCCATGATTTTGGAGCTGTGGGGCTTGCTAGAGATTTTCCGATGATAAGCGATCATGAGATTATTGATACCGAGTTTAAACTTCAGGGTATTGTATGTGAAACACCTCAACATACGTATGCTCGGAATCTGAATGAGCAAGCAGTCTCGAGGCTGATTACTGAGTTGATGGGGAATGATTGGGACTACAATTCCATTGACGTTAGTAAATTATAGAAAAGAAATATTGCACTGTCCATAATGCGACTTGAGAGGAAAAAGTATCTTAATAATAATATCGATGCTTGTAGGGGGACGGGAGGAAGATGTGGAGAACAATAAAGGATTTGCTGGGCAATGGTAAGGGGCGTGCCGATTTTTCGCGAATCGACTTTGATGCTCACTACGGACCTACGGAGGAGAACTTCAATAACTTTTACTTCGATAGTTTGAATGAAGTAGAACAGAGTATCGAAGAGCAGGACTGGAGCAGTGATGTCAAAGTATGCAAGACTCACGATTTTTCTGAGTTTAAACATGTGACTCTAAACAAATTAAGAAAAGTGGTGTTTAGCTTAAAAAACCGAAGTACGAGTGACAATGAAATTACGATAAGGTTAATGAAAAAATTTTTTTGTGTCATCGGTTATCCTTTATTGTACTTAATTAATACAAGTTTTGAAACGAATACATTTCCTGAGGACTTAAAAACCAGCATTATTGTACCAATTCCAAAAATACCAAAGCCTAGTATACCAAGTAACTTTAGACCAATTAATTTATTACCTGTTGTTGATAAAATCATTGAGACTACAGTATGTACAGAGTTGAAAACTTATTTTGAAACCAATAAATTGTTATTTTCTGCTCAATCAGGGTTTAGGATAAAACATTCTTGTGAGACGGCTATTCAGTATATCTGTGCAACATGGAGGAGCGATATAAAGTTCGGAAAAACTGTGCTTAGTGTATTTATAGATTTAAAGCGAGCATTCGAAATTATTGACCGGGATATACTGTGTAAAAAATTATTAAGTTATGGTGTAAGATCGAAAGCCTTAAAATGGATCAAGAGTTACTTAACAGACAGACATCATAGGACGAGGGTTGAGGGAAAAGTGTCGGCAAAGAGGGAAAGTGCGTGGAGAGTTCCTCAGGGTAGTGTTTTGGGCCCGTTGCTGTTTTTGATATATATCAACTATATTTCTACAATATTGGATAAATGTTTTATTAGTCTTTTTGCAGATGATACTTTTATATCTGTGTCTGGGTATAATTTGCCTGAGATGGTTAAAACATTGAATAGTGAACTGGCAATACTATTTAGATGGCTATGCAAAAATAAACTTAAACTGGTGCATGGTGATAGGGTTTAAAGCAAACTGCAAAAGATTTAATAACTTGATTAAAAATAAATATAAATAATTGTGATATTGAAATTGTAAATGACATTAAATACTGGTGGACTAGGAGTACTGATTCCTACTGGACTAGGAGTACTGTTGGATCCTCAGCTAACATTTTGTAATCATGTCAGTTATCTATGTAGAAAGATTAGGAAAAAAATAGGGTTCTTTAGTCGTATATCGTCACATTTATCACCATGGTCCAAGAGGCTTGTATATAATACTATAGTTTTACCCTATTTTACCTATTGTATGTCTGTGCTGATATCATGTAATAAGGAGAGTATTGGTAGACTTCAAATACAGCAGAACAAGGCTATGCGTGTACTATTGAACTGTAATAGGTATACACCGATAGAGGTAATCTTGCGGTCATTGGATTGGTTTTCAGTTGCGCGGGCCATTGAAGGGGCTAACATTCGATTGATATATAAAATAAAACATAATTTGTTGCCCCATTATTTGAATACTTTTTTGCTACAAAGAGTAAATATGCATTCTTACGATGTCCGTTCTAAGAACAATTATGATGTACCAATTGTGAGAACTACTCCTCTCCAGAAGACATTGTTTTGGGAAGGTGTTTGTCTCTTCAATGCTTTGCCCGCCCACATAGGGAGCGCTCCTAATGTGCATGTATTTAATAGACTGTTAAATTATTATTTAAAGCAATTGAGTGTTTTATCATTTGAACAATGTTGGTTATTGCCTTTTGGTTGTATTTTCTTTTGTTAAGATTTTTTAGAATTTTTCTTACTTTTTTTTTGTATATTGATTTTGTTTTGTTACTATTAGCTGCATATGCTAAATAAAGTGTGTACTTATTTATTTATTTATTTATTTATTTATTTATCCTGTTAATATTAAACTGTTTGGCTGCAGCATTTACACTCGTTTTATCCTCCTCTACATCTTTTGCTGCATGACTCAATTGTTGACTAGTAGCTAAACCTTTTGAGGTCTTTATTTTATATGTACGCATCCTAAAATGTAATAATAATCATTAATACAATTATCAATATAAATAATTTAAATTAGTAAACTGTGTAGAATCATTACATGTTGGTTATTAATGTATTACAGAAAAAAATTATTTATGTGTTATTATACGAGTATAGTAGAAAAGTTATGATGTAACCTGTAATATTTTTTTACGCCGAAAAAAAAATAAAGCGTTTTCTTATTTTATCGGAGCACCGGACAGCAATTGAAAGTCGCGCTATTTATTCCCCTCTCATAACCCCTTCGTTTCGCCCTTTCCGGAGGCTTTCTTACTCTAATGTTCTTTTGTTGCTCTACTGTCCCATAGACACAAAAAACAGCAATATTTTCAACCATTGTACTCCAAAGTTAGGTACAAATAATTTCAATTATCCCATGATATAAAGGAGAAACAGGTATTTGAAAATGGGACGTGCTAGGCCATTTCTGTGAAGGGGTCTTTAAATATCTATCTAAATAAAATGCAAAAAGAGCATTCTCATCAATGTTATAAAAATCATGTCGACCTGTGTTATCTGTAAAATAAGAACATGTAAAAGAAATCAGCGGAACAAAAGATATGCAGCGAAATTTTTCATCAACCAACATGTTCCCAGTGTTATCTTACGATAAAAGTTCATTCTTTACTTTACAGTAATAAATATTTCTTCACATTAAATGTTTTTTTGAATGAAAGTAAATGTTTATAATTTATGTTTAAATATACTATTTTTGCAGTACTATATTTGCATTAAAGGTATACTATATTTGCAGTAAAGATATTGTCTCAGTAAACTCTTAAAATAACACAATGTTTTTCGTGTTTGTTTTGACTGTTATGCGCCAAATACGGATAGCGAGGGAAGACAACAATAGCAATTGCAAACAATAGTTACATATTAAATGTATGCCAAATGTTGGTCTAACCTATGTTTGTATTAATTGTGATAGAGACAAATATGATTAATAATTTGGGATTATTTATCATCTAGCGATATTCTTGACCTCATAATTAGTTACTACTTTAATTTAATAATTATTTGCGTTATAATTATTCTTAAATCTATAATTTTAAATATAAAAAGTGTAATAATAATCCAAACATTGGAAATATTTAATTTTGTTTGATTTTAATTTTATTTTTCCAGAGATGTAATAACAATATGAGTCTGTATTAAACATAATAAATAAATATTTATTTGTTGATTACAATTATTTTGTATTCAGATCATTGTATACATTCATCATGTCCATTTTAGCCATTGTTCAATTAGCCCCATACACATGCTCAACTAGCCCGACTAGTGGGGCACGTTGACAAACTTGGAGTGCTCTCGCATTTCCGACAATAACTTTTAAACTTGTACTCGGATCGTTTTTACACCGCTAGACGTTTTGGTTCGTTCCTGTACATTCGATGGTCATTCTTAAAGTTATGTAAGATCAAGCGAAAAATTAACTAAAAACTAGCCCCCCTCTACCCTAAGGATTTTTTGTAAGTGACGGCATTTATGTCAGGTCGGGGACTTATTGACATATGTTTTAATGAGCTTGTTGACTTCCTCTCTGGGCAGGAAACAGGTCAACATATGATTCATCCTCAGTATGAGTTACTGGTGAACTTACTAGACTACTTGGTGATCCGAAGTAATTCTTTTTGTGAATCGGATTTCTCTAGTGCGTTCTGAAAATGAGTGACAGGTCTATCAAAACAAGGTATTCTCAGAAGGCCTAGACTTGTTTGAGCTTGTGTGTTATGTGGTCTACCGATGAGAATGAAGAAAATCTGTGCGAAAATGGTTCCGAAAATCTTTTTACAAAACCGTAAGGACAACAGGAGGAAAACTGGAACGTATCATTACCGATGACGAATTTTGGATTTTTAAATACGATCCAGAAGCGAAACGCTAGGGCCGCAAATGGCACACTCCAACCTCAGCCAACAAAAAGTAGCAAAAGTTGCCTTCGCATTCTGTCCACATCTGAAACTTAACTTAATAGACCCATCTGGTTCACAAAAATAATTGTTATGGGTCTCCAAGTAACTCTAGGGAATTAGTTCAAACTCGTACTGAAGACGTATCAGATGTTGGCTTTGGCCCCTTCCAAAAGGGAAGGCAACAGTATTGCCAGATCAAACGGTACGCCACCAGTTCCATAACTTTATTTGGACACTTTGTATTCATAAATTCTATTTTTATTGCCTAAATAGCCTTTAATCTTATAAAGTAAACAAGCCCACATAACACCCGATATAATTGACAGTTTAAAAGGGGGAAAAACAACATAACCGGGTTAGCGTGAAGGTAAATTATTTTTATTAGTCGACACATTTGTGGTGAATGATAAACAAATCGAACGAATCTGACACGCTTCAATAATTTGAAAATATTTTCACAACCGCCAATGTAACAATAACCACACAAGCGTCTATTATATAAAAACGAAATTAATCTTCCTTCCATTAAATAAATCATAGTAAAATTTAAATACAATAAATTGTTTAAAATTAGGAAAGTCTATTTTGAAAATTATAAAAAAAAAACATCTTTAATGATATGGAGGAGTAGGTAAACTAAATAGATGTACAAAAGTAAAAAATTATGAGGACATGGGCTTGTTTGTATTAATTTGATATATTTTATTGCTCTCTTTTTCAAAACAGCTTTGGTCTTTATTATTAGTCTTTATGTTAGTTATTGTTGGCATAAAAGCTGCGAATTAATTCCGATATGCGTCTAAAGATGATAAACCCGTGTAAACATTATAAGAACATAGTAAATATTTATAAACAAACAGTATTAAACTACTTTCAATGGCCGGTTTTTTGTTCTCAGTATAGTTCAAGAACCAGGGAAAAGAGTGTCAATAATTTATCGCGTTTTAATTTTGCACCGACAATACCGACAATACAGAAAGGAAATAACTTGATCGATTGCAAAAAAGGTGAAATTATAGTGCTTTTTACTTCTCAGGGCTGACTTGTCATGAGTTAATTAATGCTAGACGATTCTTTAAAAGCTTTTTTATTTTTACAAAAGCTAAAACTAGATCTTAACTCTACGAAGTACAGATATGAGGAGTGTTCTGAAATAAAATTATGATACTTAAAAATATTAAGGGCTGACTATGGAATGGATAGGTTTTTTCGTTGGAAAAACATTTATCTTCTTTCAAGTGGCCTCTTTGATTTTAGGTATTGATAGTTTATCAGAAAACATAAACCAGAAACTATTTTTACCAGAAAACATAAAGTAAGACTAAAAAGTAAATCAGTTAAAATAAATTGTTTAAGAGGCCTATTGGTCAATATATTAGAAACATCTGATCAAAACTGTAGTCAATAATTGAAAAAAGAGTATGTGGAACAGGGGTAGTGGAATGCAAAAAAAAATGTCTTTTCGAGAGGAAATAATGGTTTTGAGATTGGCTTCCACTTGGAATTTCTCTAGCGCTGAAATATATATATATATATATATATATATATATATATATATATATATATATATATATATATATGCAAGAAAAACCATATGCAACACAATTAATCATTCGGGAAATTTTGAGTAGGGGAAGAGTGGCATGAAAGAACCCAATTTTGAAAGACCCAAATTTTGAAAGAGCCACTATGATTTACGCTGTGGTTTTCGAATGAATGATGCAGGAATTATAATTTTAAGTTGGCACACTAGCCAGCGGTCACCTACAAACATTGGACAGTTCACCAAACACAAACGACGCCGGTGTAACGTATTGAAGATTTTATCGTTAAAAAGTAAGTTTTTGAGTTCATTTTATTAGTTTTCTGACATCTACACTTATAAAACCAACAGCAATTTGTTTATATTATAATTTTATGGATATATTAGGCCTTTTAATAACACATATATTTTGCAGACACATCTTAGGTTTCGTTAAACTTGAAGAGATTTACCACTAAACACCAAAACACTTTTTTGAACTGCTCGACGCACGTTTCGCTAACCATGTCAGCATCATGATGATTTAACCTCAAGATTAAATCATCTGATGATCATCTCCTGATGATGCTAACATGGTTAGCGAAACGTGCGTCGAGCAGTTCAAAAATGTGTATTGGTGTTTAGTGGTAAATCTCTTCAAGTTTAGTGTTTCACACCAAAGGTTCCAATAGAAGAATTGATCTTAGGTTTCGTACTAATTTTCAAGGTTATTTTTCTTGGCTGAAAACCTTTTGAAAGAGCTGGCTCTTTCATGACTGACTTTTTCAAGGCCTAATTGTCATGTTTTAAGACCTATATTTATTCATTGACAATTCGATTCTTTTTTTCAACCGACTTCAAACGAAACAGGTTCTCAATTCGACTGAATTTCGTTTTTGTTTTTTTTTTTGTGTGTATGTTAAGAATATTCCCGCCAAATGTAAACCGATGTTCAAAATCCTTTTTTCATTTGAAAGGTATTAGCTTAAGCGTAGCCCCATATAATTTCATTTCATGAAAAAAAAACCGCCTCTCCTGTTAGGATCATAGGGGCTGATATTTTTTGTTTAGTCATTAAATTTTTAAATTTTAATATTAGTTCATATTTCATTAAAATAGACCATTTTTTACTTTAAAAACAGCAAAACCAAAGAAGCATAAAAGACCCGCAGCGTCTATAATAGAAGAAACTGTTAGCGAAGTGATCGAGAAAGGACAGTCTATAAATAAAACAGCCCTTTTCTTTGATATTTCTGGAGCTTACTTAACTAAGATTGTCACGAAAGTTCTTCTCGCAAATCGTCCTACAAACATAACCCTAATATACGTAATACGCGTCCTTTTACTATGGAACAAGAGGGTTTACTAGCATATATTTGAAAACTGCATCTAAAATGTGCTACGAGCTTACAAGATAACAAACCAAAAAACTTGCATTTGATTATAAGGAAGCGAATTCTGTTTTTCCAAATAAATGGAACGATATTCAAAATGCAAGCGAAGTTTGGATGAAAGGCTTTATGAACCGATACAAAGAAGTAGCAGTTAGGAAACCTGAAAAATCACTTTCCAGAGCAACTAGTTTTAACAAAACTTGTTGGCCTTATTATGGCAAATATTTCTGGATGAATGAATGAAGAATGTTTTATTAAAGCTGTCAAACATTTTGTAGTGCATGTATAGCCGGCAAAAGAAAATCCGGCATTGATTATTATGGACAATTACACTTCACATATTAACCTCGGTGTGGTTCAATTCGCTAGAGAAAACTCCATTGTAATACTCACATTCCCACCACACTATAGCCATAAGCTACAGCCTCTTGATGTCAGAATATATGGACCCTTCAAAAGTAGGTATAGAATTGTTATAAATGAGTGGATGTTGTCAAATCTCGGTAAAACGCTGACCATTTACCAAACTGGACAGTTTGTGAAAGATGCATATCTATCAGCTTTCAGTCCTGACAATATTACAAAAGGCTTTCTCAAAACGGATATTTATCCCTTGAATTCGAACGTATTTGGATAAGAAGAGTTTCTATCATCATTTGTGACTGATAGATTAGATACATCTGCTGAAGTCGATTCCAATAAGGAAAATGATAATAGCAACGAAACTGAAATCGAAGAAAATTTGCCTCCACTGCCTTTATCTGCTTGTGCACATTCATTGACAATTTCAAGAATTTCAGAGAAAGAAACTGTATCGTCAAATAATTTAAGACCTGTTTTAACTTCGCCTGCTTCGGCACCTATCGTTTCTGTCGCGGGCACATCAGGGCAACTAGTTATATCACCACAAATGATTAGGCAAGTTTCAAAGGCAGGTCCCAGAAAAAATACGGGCCTTAAGAACCGGAAAATGTCATCTGCTATCGTAATGGATACTCCTGACGAAAACAAGATAGAAAAGGACGCAAACCAGCAAATAGAGAATGTGAAGAAAATGACTACAAAAAATCTATAAAATTGCTTACTAAGAAATCCAAAACAAATAATGATACAGACTCAGATACATCAGATTCGGAAGGTACTATAGTATTATCAGAAGTAAAAAAGGTTCCAATTAAAGATAAAAATAAAAAAGAAAGAGAAAATAATAATAATTGTGTAAGGTGCAATGAAAATTATAGTAACAGTGATCAAGAATGGTACCGGTGCAAAATTGGTAACGATTGGGCACATGAACTCTCTGGCGTAAAAGGGAGATATAAAACACTGCTTTAATTATAATAAGGCGATTATTTTAAATTGGCCAGCAAAAAGTCCTGATTTAAACCCGATAGAAAACCTATGGGATGATCGCGTAAGAACGGCTTACTAACACGTTGGTTGCTGACTTGAAGACCGGAATTGAAGAAGAATTATATTAAAAAAGCCCTTAGCTTTTCCAAAGGTTACCTTTTTCAATGAAAACCCGAATATTTGAAATTATTAGCAAAAACGGGGGCTATGTCCAATAATAAAAAAAATATTTAACTTTTACTTTTACTTTTTACACAGGTAAAACCCGGAATTTAAGTTTTTTATTTTACAATTATTTTTAGAGAAAACAGGTTTGTTTCTGATATTGGAATATTTGATATAAAATTAAATATTTTAAAGTTTTTGTTTAGAATGGTTTGTTAATTGTCAAAATTAAATTTATAGCTGCCCTTGAACCCTTTACACTCACCTTATGAACGGGTACAATGTTCTCGTCATCCTAGCTTTCGAGAACTGAGGAAATAAAACGAAATGTCATATTGACTTGAAATTCACAGCCCGTTACTAGAGAGGAAGCTACTTTCCAGACCTGCAATCACCCTCGCGATCGCACCGCTGTCTATAAGAAAAGTATCTGACATTTTATTCTATCCTCGTAATAAGATGAAGAAAATGCAAGGAGGAGTAAAATGCAAATAGCGCATTTTTAAACAATTCCTTCATTTCAAATTAATAACATAAAATATTCACAGCTGCTCCTGAATTGGCGTTTAATGAATTCATACTTTCCAGATATACGCATTTTCTTGCTTTACGTACACTGATTTTTACTTTTACGATCTCAACAAATGGTTAGCATATTGATTTTTATTTTTATTTTTGATATGAAATACGTATTTAATATACTTTAATTGACACACTTTAATAAAATAAACTTTAATTGACTTATCGCTCGTCATATAATATATTAGGAAATATAAGGATTTTGCAATTCAGAAAGAAATTTGATGGTTTTTATAAATTTGATAAATATATTTTTAATATTAGATAATTAAAGAATTCAGTTTTTTACAAAAAAAACAAGTCATATAAAACGCCACATACAAGGTGGTCAACGAGAAACAGATGTTTTTAAAAAAGTCTGGAAAGTTTCCGGTATAATACAGAAACAAGTTTTTTTTTGTTAAATTCATTTATGCAGGGTGTCCCATAACTTATCCGCCATATAGCAACTGGTGGTAGTAGAGATGAAAATAAAAGGATTTACTCAATAAGTGTGTTGGTAAATGTTAGTCATTAATAAGATACAGGGTTTTGAAAGTGAAACTAAATTTTCGAAAAATTGAGATAATTTTAAAACTATTTGACGATATCAGGTTCAAAATCGGAGTAGTTGGGTTTTCAAAGGCGACAAATCCGAATTTAGTATTAGCTTGAGCCCAATTCCTAGAGGGCGCTTGCTACCTACTTTGTGAGGAAATAACTTTGCTCATATTTTTTTACCCTATAAAGCTGGGTATATTTTGACTTGGGGAATATTTTGACCACGTAAAAAAGGTACCCTTGGTCAATATCGATATCTCACGCCGTTTGCCAGATATTCGTGTTCGAATATTCCATTGCACATCTTGTAGATAGTTGGAAAATATGGAATTCACAAAGTGTGCCTTGAATGTTGTGTACAAATTATGTTTTCTGTCTATCCTATTAAACGTAGGCGGAAACAAGTTTCTCCAATCTTGAGTTGGTATTAAACAATTTGTAAAAAATGCCCAGACTTAATCCGTTTATCTCACTAATCAGACTTTATCAGTATATATCAGATATGCTCTGCGTTTATGCACAAGTAAATTACAATAGTCGCGCTGCACTTAGAAGGTATGAAGAGCTCTATCCAACCAGAATCATCCCATATAGACATATTTTTCAAAGAATGTTCAATCATTTAGGCGAATAATTACAACAATCCTGGTGTACGACCGAAACGTATAACGGTAGAACAAGAAGACATTTGGTTCATTTTGGTTTCTTTGGGACATTTTGGCTAGTATCGCGAAAAATTCTGAACTAAACAATAGGAGCTTGGAGGCATCTATAGACATTAGCAAATCTACCGTTTCAAGAGTTCTCCATAAAGAAAAATTGTTTCCTTACCGTTTTTCGCCGGTTTAAAATTTATTGCCACAAGATTTGCCGGGTAGATCAGAATTTTGTCAAAATCTACTACAAAAAAAAAACGAAGACCCCCATGTTTCCGAAAAAGATATTGTTTACTGCCGAGGCAACTTTTACCAGACACGGATTTTTTAACTGGCGAAATAATCATTATTACGCCCTGGAAAATCCACACCTACCAAGAGAGAGACATTTCCAGTACGAATTTTCAATTTACATTTGGTGCGGCACTATCGACAATTTTTTAATTGACCCATTTGAGTGTCCAAAAAGACGGAATGGAGATTAATATGTGAAGTTTTTAGAAAATGATTTACCGCATTTTACTGTTGCAGTGCGAAATCATTTGAATCAATGTTATCCACGTCGATGGATTGGCCGCAGTGGAGAGTTTTCTTGGCCACTTCGTAGCCCATATATTAATTCGTTAGACTTTTATTTGTGGGGTCATATCAAGTCTAGTTTACCATGATGAAATCAATACACGAGACGAACTTTTACAAAAAATTCAACAAGCGGCCAATGTTATTAAAAATGAAACAAATACTTCTCAAATGTGAGGTGTCACTTAACAATGAGCCGGCGAGGTAAACGGTGGATACTTTCAACACCTATTAAAGTAAATTTCAAAAAATTGTTATTTTAAATAAAGTCAGTTGTTTTTTGGCATCTTAATGTTTTTCCTTCGTATTTAAAGCACACTTTGTGAAATGCAGATTTTTCAGCTATGACGAATATCTCGGAAACCGCGTGAGATATCACTATTAACGAAGGGTACCTATTTTACGTGAGAATTATAACTCTTCATTATTTTGAAGTCGAAATATTCCCAGCTTTATAGGGTAATAAAATATGAGAGAGTTAATTCCTCACAAAGTAGGTAGTAAGCGTCCTCTAGGAACTAGGATCAAGCTAATACTAAATTCGGATTTGTCGCCAACTACCCCGATTTTGAACCTGATATCTTCAAATGTTTTAAAAATATCTCATTTTTTGGAAAATTTAGTTTCACTTTCAAAACCCTGTCTCTTTTTTATGATTAACATTTTCCAACACATTTATTGATTAAATCCTCTTATTTTGATCTCTTCTATCACCAGTTGTTCTATGGCGGATAAGTTATGGACACCCTGTATTTGTCAACGTAGTCTCCTTGCAATTCTATGCACTTTTCTCAGCGATAGTTGACATCTTATTCTTCAAAATACCGGTTACGAATGTCATGGCCTCCTCATTCGATAAAAACCTCTGTCGTCCGACAGTTTGAGCCAAGGAACGAGAAAAAAGTCGCTGAGACCAAGATCTGGTGAATACGGTGGGTCAATCAATTCGAATCCCAATTCGTGAATTGATGCCATGGCGAGCACTGAGGTGTGAGACGACGCGTTATGTTGGTCGAACAAAACTTTATTTTTCTTCAAATGAAGCCGTTTTTCCTTTCTTCAGCTTGCCAAGTAATAATACATAGTATGGCCCTTTTATTGTTTTTCCCTTTTCAAGATAGTCGATTAACACAATCCAATGACTATCCAAAAAAATCGCCATAACAATATATTATATTAAACATTCCTGCTTTAATTTTCTGAGGAAACTCACCTGAGGCATTTTTTCCCTATATATGCAAAGCATGATCCATTCTTATCAATAGCCTTTATAAATTGCTTCGTTAGGCCCAGCTTAACATGCAGTGGAGGAAAGAGAAAATTTTCTCTCGTCCAACTAAGGGGTCGTTAATGACATTCTTTTCCCCAATGTCCATGTTTTCTCTCTTATGACCCCTATAGACGATCAACTTGGTTGATCTACACTTTTGTTCTACACTTTCAACATGGTGGCCAACATTATTACGTACGGCCAACATTTTGTTGAAGTTTATTATTTGTACGTATGTGTTTTGGATTTATTTGTGGTGGAATAGGTTTTTATTTTTTTAATTTTAAAATGAGTGAAGAATTGTTATATCTTGTTATTTATGAATTATAGTGAAGAAGGGAACAAACAGCAATTGAAAAAATGGTCAAAGGATTGTATTAAAGCTAATTTAGCCGAAACAATCTCTGTTTTTATTTCTATCTTTGGATATGTCGGATTTTACTTTCCATAATTCTGGCATATTTCTGTAGCATTCAAAAAATTCTATCCAAAACTCATTATTTTGGATAGTAGCCATTATTTTTCGTTTTAATAAAGAAAAAATTGTTTAGAATAATAAAATAATACATATGAAACCACTAAAACACCGATATAATGGTGTTCACTAATGTTTACAGCCTGGTTGTCAATCTAGCCAGACACGCTTCAACACGGTAGCCAATATTAGGTTCCACCCACAAGGAATTAAAACTTTTTGATTCTACTCCAACCTAGTTCCGACATGAAATTTCAATCTCTGACCTACCCACAGACATTCAACACTGACTTCTATATGGCATGTTGACAACATGGTTGTCGATCAAGTTGACCATCTGTAGGCTGCTTTAGACCACTCTTTTCTAACCCAGTGGTATGTTTTGTCTCTGATATCCCAGAGGTACAAGAAGCAAGTATAACTGGCGTGCCCACTTTGTTATCTAAGGAGAAAGTTTATCATTTTTAAGTCCACACAAATCACCCATTAATGTCCGTACTTTATCATCTTCAAGACCAAAGCTATGGTGTTAGATTCTGCTTTCATTTTCGTTTAGTGAGCAATTATTAATGAATCATATCTGTTCCCAAATAATTTTAGAACACCCATACTTGAATGTATTCAATTTAAAAAAAAAACATTGATTGATAAGTGGATGTATCTAAAAAAGTAGAGCAGATAGAGAAAAACTAATTTCATATTTAGATTTAGCGCCCCAAATATAGCTAAAATCAATTTTAAAATCCTAGCCATCAAAAAAAAAAATCTTGTAAAACTGTGTTATTTTTTCCCAAAGTGGGGGTTATGCTTCGCAAATTTCTATGCGCTATTAAATCGTGTATCTTTTCATGGTGAATTGACATAACGTACTGACTATAGTAGTCAATGAGTAATATTTATACTTTAGACAGTGTTGCAGCTACTATGTTTCAAAGTTCTAACACTCTTATTGGAAAACTATAAATATTTAAAGTTAAATAATATTGTTACTCAGTTGAAGTTATTTATAACTTAATTACCAATATAAGACTTACTGCAGATGTATACTAAATGTCCTTTTATGAGCAATAACATAAATCTTGCAAGGTTAAACTTCAATAAAATCATGTTTCAATGTATCATCTTGAGAACAACAGTAGTTTTCAAAGCACACCCGTATTAAGTCATAATTTCATCATTACAGAATCGCGCGCGAACTACAAAGACACTCAAGTGTCTCACTACCCATAACACTCTTGTTTTCGTCTTGTCTAAACTCGCCTCGTCTAGAATAAAACGGAAGTCGAGCTTTAGGTTAACGAGACGCTTCTATTACTTGCGAAATATTTTGGGTGACGTAACTCTAATACGAAACATCGAACGACGTCGCTGTCGGGCGTCTACTGGCGTCGCGATGCGGTGGCCGTAGACAGAACGTTGAAACGCGTTCTCCCACGCGTACTATGCTCGTCGACAAATCAGATAATTCCCTCGGCGCACGATAATTTGCTTAAACCAGAACTCATTGTTTTAATAATTATCGTTGACAATTAAAGTGGCAAGTTTGTGTATTTTTATTTAATTTATTTCTCAATAAAGAATAATGGTTTTGAATGACAATAAGAGACTTTCAAACAATAACGAATATCTATCATTTGGTATACGAGGTGTGACTATTAAATAACGAGACTGATGCTGTAAAACATTTTATTTTGATTTCATACATATTTACTTATTATCACCTTCAGTATACACCCCTCCTCTATCCCTACAACGCTCCATGTGATTCTTCCGCTGTTCGAAACAGTGCTGGAAGTCTTCTGTCAGCTCCTTCAGAACGCGTGCAGCTTTCTCTTTCACAGCTTCAACGGACTCAAATTTTGTTCCGTTTAATGCAGATTTCACCTTGGGGAACAGATAGAAGTCGCATTGCGCAAAATCCGGCGAATAAGGCGGATAGTCTAACACTGGGATGCTGACATTGACAGACAATACAGAATGAGCCGGCGCATTGTCTTGGTGTAGAAGCCATAGCTTGTCCTTCCACAATTAGGGTCGTTTTTTCCTTCTTTCCCGGAGTTCAGCAAGAACGTGAAGGTTGATTAATAGTTTGACTTTAGGAACCCAGTGAAGGTATACAATCCCATAATTTGGGTTCTTCCTGTGCATGGATTAGCGCTTGATTTCAGGATCACAAATAAAAAATTCGATTCGTCACATGTTATTATCCTTTCCAATAAGTTTGGGTCATTTTCAATGGCATTCAGAGTGTCAGTACAAACATTTTTGCGAGCTTCTTGTTGGTCAAACGTGAGAATTTTAGGCACTATTTTGTGTACCTACTCGAATACGTTTTCTTATAGTTTTGCAAAGCTCAACGTACCCAACTCTGCCAAAAAGAATCCCTACATTGCTCATTGTCCGCCGTTTCTTTATTAAATCAATAGTCTCATTGGAGATTTTTGACTGCTTCAAACTTTTTTGTTGTGGTGCTATTGCAGCAACCATTTCAAGCACATTGTCGATGATTTTTTTCATACTAATCTGTTATTTCCATCTCTTCTGACTCTTGCAACACAACAAAGCGGTTCGATAAAACGATCTCAAAATCGCTACCCCTATGAGCAAATCCCCTCTAAAAATGATGTTTAATATTTAGGGAAATTGATATAAAATTAGTAAACAAATTATATAGCAAATTACGGCAGTTACTGTAAAACGGGGTTAAATTGATATTAATGATAACTTTGACACTTTTGGGGCTACTCTATCAGAGTGCCAAAATACGGTTTAAACGTGTGCGCTGTTAGCTCGCGTGAATTTTGTGGGCGGGCGGCTGGTGCGGGGAGTGGTTAGCATTGCGATCGCCTGACTTATCGAGTAGTCCGACCGTGTTCGTCGTTGGTGTTTCTTGTATGGTGCTTAAATACAGCTTAATACCGTTGGGACCTTTAATTTTCGGTATGTTTATTATTTACATAAACGAACTTTGGTTTGGGTTTGGTTTAATGTATCTTGATGTGCATTTGTGACTTAATTGGAGATAAATGTGGTATTTTAATTTGTTTTAGGTTAACTTTGTGTTCGTTTGTATTCACAAATAAATTTTACAATGGTCAGAACGTATAAAAGAAAACTGGGGGCCCGTAATTTTAAAAATTACAGTGATGCAGACCTTGCAAAAGCCGGTGCAGAAGTGAGAATGGGTATACTTATCCAGGATAGTGCTGTCAAGAAGTACAAAATTAATAGGGTCACTATTCATAACAAGATTCATCACATACATGAAGGGAAGCCGGGCTATTCCACTGTTTTGACACCTCAGAGTGAGAAACTATTAGCCGATACCTTGAGTGTTCTAGGAAATTGGGATTTCCGTTTGACAAAGGCCAGTTTGACGACAGTTCGAATTGTCGTACTATTGGAACTATTTACACACCTGGAACGGAACAATTTACAGGAACAGTAATAGTGGCTGGTTAGACATGAACCTGTTCAAGGTTTAGTTCTTCAAAACATTGCTACCGCACATCTAGTAGTAGGAAATGAAAAAGCTGTTGTCATTGGTGACAATTCTCATTTTTGTCACCTAAAGTTATCAAAACTGCACTAGAAAACATTTATTTTACGACTGACACCAAACTCTACTCACATGATACAACCTCTGGATGTGGGTGTATATGGTCCTTTAGAGAAACAATGGGTAAAAGTTCTGGACAATTCGAGAAAATAATCAAGAACACGCCGCACCATTCCAAAGGTACACTTTCCCATGCTGCTGAAAAATCTACAGAGGTTTTTCAGAACTACGAGTTTTTACCCTTTCGGTCCTGAAGCTGTCTTGAAAAAGCTTCCGAGAGATCGCTCAGAAGAAACTGGACATATCCTCGATAACAGTCTGCTGGAGTTTTGAAAAGAGACAAGGGGTTACATCTGTGAAAGGATTCGACACAGAAGAGGAAAGAAAGTCATTGAAAAACCAGAAACACGCATGTCTGTAACAAGTCAAGAATATTTTCCAACTATCGATGATGCCCCAGAAATCGAAGACGATGTCTCAGCTGTTTAGAGTGTCTCAGCTATCGAGGATGACCCGACCTCTTTGCCAATCTCTATCGATGTTGCCCCAGAAAACGAAGACGATGTCTCAGCTGTTGAGACTGTCTCAGCTATCGAGGATCACCCGACCTTTTTGCCAATCTCCTCAACTTCCGGTGCACCACCTGCGAAAGACGAGACTTCTGTCGATAAAAATGTTCTTCTCATTAATTTGATCCACAAGAAGGGAATAAAGAATGGCAAGAAGAACAACAACCTTTGTTACATCTGTAGATGTGACTACCGGTTCTACCGCCATCCTGTAGACTGGATTTTCTGCATCACTTACAAAAAATGGATCTGCGGTGTTTATAACTAAGGCTCGACTAATGCTTATGAATGTAGGGTGTGCGAGAATGACACAGACTAATTGTTTTTCACTTTTTTTCTATTGGTGCTCAAATCTTTTATTTTAGTTAATTATAATATTGCCAAAGTTGATCGTTATGTTGCTCAAGTTGATTTTGATCTCAATGATAATTTTAAGACTGATTAAGTGCCTATAATAGCACCCTGGGTACATATGTTTTTATGTAAAGTGTTTCCATAATAAAGATTACAATTTGATTGTAAAACATCATTGCTCTTCATTTAATTCCATGTTTAATACATAAGATATTATTATTTTTTTATTAAAGTAACCCTTACGCTGTGGATCTTTAACATAAGTTACATTTGAATGTTTTATAAAAAAAAACCCATACTCGAGGTTACTTTGACATTAAAAAAAAATTGTGGGGGGTGGTGTGGCTTGAATTTCTTCTCAACATGTGATAGCCAAAAAACACTTTGTTCTACTGGCGTAAAAAAGTTAGGATGTTTTGTTTTGTAGGTAACAAAGTTACCTACAAAAAACCTTCAAAACGTGTTCAAAGTAATCGCGTATACCCTAAAACGACCAACCAACAAAAATCGAATATAAAAGATATGTGTAACAGAAAGATAAAGGATATGTGAAATAAAATGCAATGATTATAATTAGAAATATGTCGACCCAACCAAAAGAGCGACAATAACAAGATTTACAACATTTGAGATATAAGAGACCAGATGAGCCCGTTGTTGCCAAATAACATATATTTGCGAAACTAGCCATAATATAGATTTTAATAACTTGATATTACTTATATATTTAAAAATAAAATAAACTATTAGATTTGATATAGATTCACACGAAAGTATCAAGAAAGCCAAATGTATAGATACTTTAAAAATAGACAAAGGACCAATTCATATTATCCTTTGAATAGTTTATTCATGGATGAGAGATTTTATTCGCTTCAGTGAATCTGATAACTCAATAGACTTAGGCATAAATTATAATCAAAATAGGTAAAGCTCTTGCTTTAATTATTTCCTAATCAATTCTTCTATTGGAACCTATAGTTTGAAACACTAAACTCGAAGAGATTTACCACTAAACATCAAATTACTTTTAAAAAACTTTTAAGTTCTCGATGCGCGTTTCCCTAACCATATTAGTATCATCAAGAGTTGATTCAATGCAATTCTAAAACTAAACTATATTTTATTTATATGGCAACCGTACCTGATGAAGCAAGTATTATCATGAACCGTCAAGTTAACGAAACGTTGCAATAATAATTCAAATATTAGACTGAATGCTATTTCATTTATACTTTTAATAAGAATTAAATTCCAATTTATACGATGGCCGGCTCAATATAGTATGTAAGAGCACATCCCACTTTGTCTGAAGTGAAAAGTTTTTAATCAGTGCGTGCTGCCTGTTTTGACATACGTAAGTGGACATGGACACTCACAATCAGTTCAAAAGCTTCGGGTTACACAGATGGGAATGGAAAGGTGCATGCTTGGCATTACAAAGCGGGACAGAAACACCTGCATATGGAAAGGCGAAATAATTGAAATGGAAGTGGGCAGATCATATAGCGAGACCATGCGACGACAAATGGACCAAAGCAATTCTGTAATGGATACCGCTTGATCATAAACGCCCACGAAGGCCGAAAACACGATGGACGGATGGCATCATCAAGTATATGGGACCCGAATGGCAGAGGAAAGCTCAGGACCGCGCGAACAGGAAGCATGCTGGGGAGGTCTTCATCCTGCAGTAGATCGACAATTGCTGAATGATGATATATATATATATATATATATATATATATATATATATATATATATATATATATATATCATCATTCAGCAATTGTCTGCAATTGCTGAATTGTCTGGCAGCAATTGTCTGTATATATATATATATATATATATATATATATATATATATATATATATATATATATATATATATATATATATATATATATCTTATACATCTCCAGTTACTAACTAAAAATTATAATATTAGCAATAATAATACTGTTCAGTTGTTAAATAAACTGAGCTTCTGATATACCTCCAGTCCTAAATCCTTTGTCCCAAAATTCTAGTCCTTAAAACTTTCCTACGTATGAGTCACGACAGCAACATTCCTAAACGTATTTTATATCACCTACCTAAGAATATATTCTTTAAAGAGGGATTTTATTCAATGAAATCGATGGAGAAGTGAAGAAAAACTACTTTTAAAAAGTATATACATATATCAATAAAATTATTTCGGCGCAGAAAATATTTTATATTGCACAAATATTGGCTTTTAAAAAATAACATTTTCGAATTTTCGAAACAAAAATATTGTTTTTATAGATTTTCACTGAACTTAAAAAAATCCAATGTGTGTTTATTGTTATAGTAAATATTTTCTGATGAAAAAAATAGAAAAAATATATGGACGCGAAAACCTAAATGTTTGTGCTGATGTTTAGATATCTTATTATCATAATAATAAAATTATACCTCTAATAACTAAAACGTTATTTAAAAGTGATAACAGATAAGAGACATCAAAACTATTCTTTTTTGTCAACATCATTTTGACGAAACTACAGTGTTAGAGACATATATCAAATATAAATATAATAAGGTAGAAACTAGACAAGAAAAGTGTTTCATTTCGCAAAATTATTTGTTTCATGACGTAATACATAATAAAATTGTATGATTAGGAACTATATATACTAATAGAAACTATTACTTACACTAAAAGAAGAAGAAAAACTAAATATTTTTGAACAATCATGGGAGCATAGAAAGTCGAAAACAACGAATATATATATATATATATATATATATATATATATATATATATATATATATATATATATATATATATATATATATATATAGTATATAGAGTAGAATCTCGGATATGTCGTATGTATGTCGCTTCTTATAAATTAATACTAAGTTCTTTGATTACCTCAATATATTTCGTCAAACTTTTTCTAACTTCTTCAGGGGGAATAGTAGAATGTCAAAATGATAATATATATATATACTAAAACAAACAGAAAATACAGAACAACACACACGTAGGAACAAGCATTTCTAAGGAAAATATATAAAGTTAAAATCTGGATTTTAACAACTGGAACATACACACCTTTAACAACAAATATATGTCATTATCAGCCCGTGTCAATCCACTGTAGGATGAAGGCCTCTTCAGCATATTTCCAACTCTCACAGTCCTGGGCTTTCCTCGGCCACTCTGATCCAATATACTTTTAACGATATCATCAATCCATTGTGCTTTCCCTCTTCTTCGCGGACGTTTGCGATCAAGCGGTATCCACTCCAGGACTGCCTTGGTCCATCTGTCATCCCATCGCCTCGCTATATGGCCTTCCCATCTCCCTTTCAATTGGTTTACTCTTCCAATGATGTCACAGATTTACTTTCGTTTGTTCCCTGATCCATGCGCAGAACTTTCTGTCTCGTCTTGTAATGCCAAGCATACATCTTTCCATTCCCCTCTGTGCTACCCAAACTTTTTGAGTTGCTTGCGATGTGAGTGTCCAGGTTTCATTTCCGTATGTCATAACGGGTAGAACGCACCGATCGAAGACTTTTCTTTTCAGGCAATGTGGGAGTCTGCTCTTAAACACAATGTTGAGCCTGCCAAATGCCTGCCAGCCACATTTAACACGCCGTTCCACCTCCCGGGCGGTATTCCCCTTCACTGAAATCCTCTGCCCAAGATATATAAAGCTGTCCACAATCTCCAAATCCCTTCCTAAATCTGAAATTCTTCTGTCCTGAGCGAAGTTATTGAACATAACCTGGCTCTTTTTCAGGTTTATTTTCAAGCCAAATGGTTTGCCAGCCCTTTGCAGTTCTTGTATGCGTCTTTGCAGCTCCTCTGGTTCTTGTGAAAGGAGAACGATATCATCTGCATATATAAGACGATTTAGATGGTTTAAGTTGGCACCATGAATCTACACCACCCTGTTCCCAATCCAGTTTACGGAATACTTCTTCAAGGTCAGCCGAAAAGAGAATATGCGATATTGCGCCACCCTGCCGTACACCTCGTTCTACATTAATTCCCACTTCAAGATCATCAAGGTGAATTATGGCTGTAGCTCCATCATATATCGATCCTAATAGGTTTACATATGATTTATCTACCCATTAGCTAAGCAGTGCATCCATTATTGCATACTTTGAGATGGAGTCAAATGTTTTTTTCGTTGTCGATAAAAGCCAAGCACAGTGGCATGGGGTTATGCACACAATGCATTCGTCATGCATTTCTATGGCCTGCTGTACAACCTAGATGTGATCCATTATACTGAATCCACTTCTGAATCCTGCTTGTTCTCTTGGTTGTGCGTCATTAAGTTTTTTTTGAATATTCTTATAGAAATTATCTTAGTGAAACCTTTGTACATTACTGATAGGAGGCTTATTGGACGGTAGTTCTTTAAATCTTCCTGTGCTCCCTTGTTATGTAAAAGGATCACCATGCAAGTCAGATACTTTTTGTTCTTTGAGGCATTTTGAGTATAACTTTGCCAGTGTTTAATGTAACGCCCGACAACTAGTTATTAGCATTTCGACAGTTACACTGTCCTTTCCTGGAGCCTTACCACTTTTTATCGATTATATAGCATTTGTTACCTCCTCCACTAGGATATCTGGCAGTTGTTCTTCCGTCGGTATTGCTGTCTTTGATTGGTTCTGATCTTCATATAACTGGGAATATTTTTTTCTGATAATATCTAACATTTGCGAACGCGCCCTGTATAATGTGCCATCCTCACGCCTTAAGGTATATATTTGCGTTCTTTTGTTTCTCAGCTTCTGTTTAGCCTTGTTAATTCCTTTGTTTTCTTCCAGGATTTTTTGCACTAGCTGCATGTTGAATCGGCGCATGTCCTCTCTGATACGTTTTCTTATAGTTTTACAGAGCTTAGTTAACTCGACCTTCCAAAAGGACTACCTGTATTTGTCATTGTCCGGCGTTTCTTCATTAAAGCTAAGGTCTCACCCAAAACTTTTTTGTTTGTTTGAGACATTTTTCTTCTGGTACTATTGAAGGAGCCGTTTGAACTACATTGCTGGCGATTTCTTCATATTGAACTGATAGTTTCACTTCGTCCGGATCTTGTAACACAGCAAACCGGTTTGACAAAGCGATCTCAAAATCGCTTCCTCTCTCCAGCAGCTTCCCAGAATCTACTTTGCCCTTCTTTGATCTTACCATTCTTTCGTGTTCTCTTCGGCAGTTCCACTTCCAACATTAAAAGGGTTGGACAGTACAACTGGAAAATATTTTTTTATCGTTGGTCATGATGTAGTCAATTTCACTTATGAGTTTCACGTTTGATATAATATATATATATATATATATATATATATATATATATATATATATATATATATATATATATATATATATATATATATATAAACGTGAACCGCAGTAAAAAATGCATATAACATAATACTTTAAATATATGAACTCGTTGGATATGACGCATTCGTCAATTTAACATAGATTGTGTAAATTATTTGTGCTGTGAATAAAGAATCGTTTACATCTTACACCTAAAACCTAAATTGTTGATATATGTATAGTGTAATTATGTGATAGCGAAATATCTATATATTCTGTATCTCTATTTGTTTCAAAGATTAAATGGTAATTAAACAACGTATATATATATATATATATATATATATATATATATATATATATATATATATATATATATATATATATATATATATATATCATATATATATATATACGTATATATATATGATATATATATATATATATATATATATATATATATATATATATATATATATATATATATATGTATAATTTCACAATCGTTCAAAAAAAAGGCTCGTGTCGATTGGTGCAAATTAATACCCAAAAAATACAGTCGTGGTGCGTCAAAAGCCGAGTATAATATTTACACAGGTGACAAATCTTGGATCTATGCGTAAGAGCCGGAAAGTAAACAGCAGTAGACTGTATAGATTTTTCATGTGGCTACAGTGCCACTAGAGAATCGCAGGACGGTTAATTCTGAATGGTACCCAATCATTTCGCTTGCACAAAGTTCGCTTTTTAACCCAAAAATATTTCCTATGCGATAATCACGATTGATTCTTATTTACGGGGAACCTCTCCGAAATTCGAAAGGAGCTAAGGGAATTTACGGGAAACGATACCACAAAGGGTCGCTTCCAGATTGGCAAATATTTAAGTACATTCAAGCTCCTCAAAGACTTTTGGATATGGAGAGTGTGATTTTAAAATTTCCAAATGTGAGCGGCAGTGACAAATCGGTCCTAAAGTCGAAGAACAGATTCTGGATTATGCAAAGAACATTAAAAGAGCAACTACTCTACCTTTATCATGGATACAAGCCCTTGTAAATTTTTCATACAGGCAGAAATATTGTAAATGTTTTATTAGCATTTTGAAGAGTCAATTTAATGAAACAATGAATCAATTTAACTAAGGTAGCCGATACCCTTGCTGATAAAAATTTCCACTATAGTTTTGATAGATTGCGCGGTTGGCTCTTGGTGAAACATAGTAACAATGATAATAATTAAAACACTTGGTATTTGTTTCACAATATATTCAAGATATTCTCTAACATGTTTCGGCCTCGCGACCATTCTCAAAGAGAGTTATGTATAAACTAAACTAAAGTTTCAAAGTGCTGTCTAATGGAAGTCGGTTTTTTCATCTCGTTAAATTTATTACACTATCAATAATTGGAGTATTTCCGAAGTCTAGCTGGGTGTTTGTTAGGTTTTTGCCGTCGTATATGGCTTTTTTAATTTCGAAAATTTCCAGGTAATTTAACAGCCTGCTTTTATTGCAGCTATGTATTAATTTGGTATTATTAATGTTAAAAAAATGGTTCTGGTCTATACAATGTTCGGCAAAGCCCGTCTTTCTCTGATTGTGTAAAATTGAATATTTATGTTCTTTTAGCCTATCATTGAGCGATCGGCCCGTTTGGCCTATATAAATAGCGTCACACATATTACATTTAATTTCGTATACTCCAGATTTGTCACAAAATTTTGCTCTTTCTTTGTTATTGTTTAACATCGATGTAAGATTATTCTTATTAACAGAGATAATATTAATATGTTCGTTCTTTAACTGATTTGTGATTCTTGAACTTAATTTGTGAATATAGTTAATAGCATGCCAATTTTTAGAATCTTTTTCGGGTGTTGCGGCATAAAAATGTTTGGTGTTGTTTTTCTTAATCTTGTTTTTTATCATTTTATCTATGATGCTTGGCTGATATCCATTATTCCTTGCGCTATTTTTGATAATATTAAGTTCTTTTTCATAGTGGAATCATCTTTCATCTTTTTTAAGTGGAATCGTTAGAAGTCTGTGGGTCATACTATGAAAAGTGGACATTTTTACATTCCATGACTGATTTGAACTTGCGTGAATATATATATATATATATATATATATATATATATATATATATATATATATATATATATATATATATATATATATATATATATATATATCGATATAAAATGCCTTTTTTCCTCCATTCCGGTACAAGATCTTAAAAATATCCTCACTGAAAGAATTCATGAATGCAATCTTGAAATCGTACACAAAAATGCTCTCATAGAAGCTATCAATGTATGTACCGAACAAAATTATTTTCTGTTCAATTCAAAATTTTACCAACAAACGAATGGATTACCAATGGGAAGCCACCTGAGCCCCCTCCTGGTAGAAATTTATATGGCTAATTTTGAAAACAATTTATTTAGCGACACTAATTATACAAGACACATACATTTTTGGGCCAGGTATGTCGATGATATTATTTGCATATGGACCGGTACAGAAAGACTATTGGGTCAATTTCTTGAATATTTAAACAGTGTAAACTCAAAAATCCAGTTCACAATAGAAACAGAGACGGATAATTCATTAAATTTCTTAGATTTAAAAATAATAAGAACACCGAATAAATTAGAATTCGAAATATTTAGAAAACCCACGTATACCGATACAATTATTCACGCAAGTTCAAATCAGTCATGGAATGTAAAAATGTCCACTTTTCATAGTATGACCCACAGACTTCTAACGATTCCACTTAAAAAAGATGAAGGATGATTCCACTATGAAAAAGAACTTAATATTATCAAAAATATCGCAAGGAATAATGGATATCAGCCAAGCATCATAGATAAAATGATAAAAAACAAGATTAAGAAAAACAACACCAAACATTTTTATGCCGCATCACCCGAAAAAGATTCTAAAAATTGACATGCTATTAACTATATTCACAAATTAAGTTCAAGAATCACAAATCAGTTAAAGAACGAAAATATTAATATTATCTCTGTTAATAAGAATAATCTTACATCGATGTTAAACAATAACAAAGAAAGAGCAAAATTTTGTGACAAATCTGGAGTATACGAAATTAAATGTAATATGTGTGACGCTATTTATATAGGCCAAACGGGCCGATCGCTCAATGATAGGCTAAAAGAACATAAATATTCAATTTTACACAATCAGAGAAAGACGGGCTTTGCCGAACATTGTATAGACCAGAGCCATTTTTTTAACATTAATAATACCAAATTAATACATAGCTACAATAAAAGCAGGCTGTTAAATTACCTGGAAATTTTCGAAATTAAAAAAGCCATATACGACGGCAAAAACCTAACAAACACCCAGCTAGACTTCGGAAATACTCCAATTATTGATAGTGTAATAAATTTAACGAGATGAAAAAACCGACTTCCATTAGAGAGCACTTTGAAACTTTAGTTTAGTTTATACATAACTCTCTTTGAGAATGGTCGCGAGGCCGAAACATGTTAGAGAATATCTTGAATATATTGTGAAACAAATACCAAGTGTTTTAATTATTATCATAATTTCCACTATATTTAAAATTGTATGTATGACATTTGTTTCGACACACAGTGTGTATCTCAAATACAAACTATACTAAACTAATAGTGAGAAAAGTAACCACAACCTAAAGTGTTCATCGACCTAATAAAACCATAAAATATGATAGTGAGGAAATCCATTTTTTGTCAACGTCTTGGACAATATAAGTTTAATAACGGTAAACCCCCCCCTAAGTCTAGCTGGTCATTTAACAAAATATCCAAATTTTTTCTTTTGTTCATTTCTAGGCTCTCTAAAAGATTTAATTTTTTGGATTTATTTTCATTATGTAACATTACAAAATTATCATTGAAAGTATGCTTTCATTAAGTGATTAGCATAATGAGAATTATTTTGTTGTTTAATATAACTTGTTTTATGTTCTTTTTTTATGTTGAGCCCAGTAGAGAAAGATCTTCCTGTTTAACAACATAGACGTTCACAAAAAATTGATTTCCGCACTATTATGTTGTATGGTATGATTAGGTCGATGGACACTTTAGGTTGTGGTTACTTTTCTCATTGTTTAATATAGTTTGACTTTGAAAAAGGCACTGTGTGTCGAAACAATAGTCATACATACAATTTTAAATATACTGAAAATTTTTAAATATTAATCTTCGTTTATTTATTTAAACAATTAAGCATTAATCGTCTACGTCTTAGTGTGACGTAAATCGTTTAAAAAGTGATATGAAGTGAAAAATTTCAAGTAATTCCAGCTTTGACATTAAACGAGAATAATGTGTAAGTTTTAATTTTCCTTGTAACAAAACAAACCAACTTTATGTGGAAATATTTGGAACAAATGATTATAAAAATGTTATATATCTCATATATATATATATATATATATATATATATATATATATATATATATATATATATATATATATATATATATATATATATATATATATTTATATACACAGTGCTAGCCAAAATGAACCGGGTGTTGAAAAAAATAAATTTCACCTTTATAAATTAAAAATGGTGCATCAACTTTCAGATGACGACCCCGACCGAAGACTGCAATTCTGTGAAAATATGATCACTAAAATTGATCAAAATTGATTATATATATATATATATATATATATATATATATATATATATATATATATATATATATATATATATATATATATATATATTTATATATACAGTGCTAGCCAAAATGAACCGGGTGATTATGTAACGGGTGTTGAAAAAAATAAATTTCACCTTTATAAATTAAAAATGGTGCATCAACTTTCAGATGACGACCCCGACCGAAGACTGCAATTTTGTGAAAATATGATCACTAAAATTGATCAAGCGCTGGGTTATTGAAAAACAATTTGCTTTAGTGACGAAAGTACTTTCTACCTTAATGAAAAGTCAACACTCAAAATTTAAGGTACTGGAGTGTTTAGTGACCCTAACGTGTTTAGTGAGAAATATACAGTTTCCAAAAAAAGTAAATGCCTGGGCAGGTATTCTGGGAAACCACATAGTTGGGCCTATAATTTTGAATTGCAACTTAACCGGTATAGCATACCAGGAGATATTAGAAACCGCGATTGACCCGCTAATTTTCGAAATTCTGGAACACAATCCATGATGAATTTGGAAACTTCGAAATCACGTTCCAACAAGAAGGAGCACCCCCGCACTATTGTGCTGAAGTAAGACATTATTTGGATCAGGAATATCGTAGTAGATGGATTGAACGACGAGGTCCGATAGAATGGTCGGCTCGGTCACCGGATCTTACACCTTTGGATTTTTTTCTGTGAAGGGTACCTTAAAACTATCCTAAACCTAAAACCATATATATATATATATATATATATATATATATATATATATATATATATATATATATATATTTCACGGATGGTAGATAATGTTTCTAAATCATACCGGGTGTCAATCCGTTCATTCTGTCCAGAGTCACGACGTTTCGCCAAAACCTGATTTGGCATTCTAAGTGTTGACTGCTTCGACTGAATAGTCCAACTGACCGGTCCAACTGAAGAGTCAGTTAGACTTAGCAACGCTGTGACGTTGCAAACGACGTTTAGCAACCTTTGGTTTACGTCTGCGAAAAGCAGGAGAGCTCGTCTTGCGTTTGAAAAACGGAACAAATCACGGGCAAGTTCAGAGTGGTCTAATGTTTTGTGGAGCGATGAAAACAAATTTAGTTTAGTGTCATCTGATGGAATTAAGTATATTCAACGCCCTAAAAATAAGAAATATGATATTCGATAACAAATACACAAGATAACAACATTCGATAACAAACAAGTTAAACATGTTTCTCGTGCTATACAGTTGGGCATATACTTCGAAATGAAGAGAATATGGATCGATTCATGTATGGTGGATATAGTGACAACTCATATGCTACCAAACATTAAACAAAACAACCAGTGGTATTTTTAGCAAGATAACAAGTCTAAAAACAAATCCAAGCACACTAGTGATATCCTGAAACGTAAAAAAGTCAAGGTCCTGGGGAGGCAAAGTCAATTCTGGATTTAAACCTCGGAGAGCATCAATAAGAAGTAAATATGCGATTATTTATTATTCTCTTATTTAAGAGCTTCGCATATTTTCTCCTTATTGATGCTCTCTAAAGTGATGAGTGGGACTGAATTCAATGCAGGCACATTGAATCAACTAACTTTTGTATTCGATCTAAAGGAATGCGCCTGCATTGTGAGGCTATCATAAAGGCCAAAAGATATGCCACAAATATTCATTAACTCATTAATATAATTGATAATTATTATTAGAAAAAAGAAATGTGTTCTAAGGTCAAAATATTTTTGAGTTATAATTTTTCTACTTTCTAAAAATTATTTGCTATTAAATGATTAATTCCATTTTTAATTAAGCCAAGTTTTAGCTTTGTCAAAATACCTTTGAGCGCTACTATATATATATATATATATATATATATATATATATATATATATATATATATATATATATATATATATATATATATATATATATATATATATATATATATATATATATGTATATGTTGTTGAACATTTTTGTTGGTTGCTTGACCGGGAAGGAGCCCCACCTATCCCTTCAACTGGATGACGTATGTTTCGTCTCTCGAGGTTCAGATTCATCAAGGCGCCGACATATACCATACCGTCAAGAATAGGGCGACCCTATCCACAGCCAACAACCCATGTTTTCGCCGATTTCCCGTCGGATGGCGTATAGATGTAGTGTTAGATTTTCCGGACTGCGTCCGATGAGACAGCAGTAGTTGAGTGTCATCACACACCCAACCGTTGGGTTCCACAATCTCATATGGAACACACAACAATCTGCGTCTCCGCCTAAATGAACATTTTTGTTGGTTTCTTGACCGGAAAGGAACCCCACCTATCCCTTCAACTGAATGACATATGTTTCATCTCTCGAGGTTCAGACTCATCAGGGCGCCGACATATACCGTACCATCAAGAATAGGGAGACCCTATCCACAGCCAACAACCCATGTTTTCGCTGACTTCTCGTCGGATGGCGTATATATGTAGTGTTAGATTTTCTTGGACTGCATCCAATGAGACAGCAGTTGCTGAGTGTCAGCACACACCCAACCGTTGGGTTCCACGGGAGGGCTCCTTCCCGGTCAAGCAACCAACAAAAATGTTCATTTAGGCGGAGACGCAGGTTGTTGTGTGTTCCACATGAGATTGTGGAACCCAACGGTTGGGTGTGTGATGACACTTAGCTACTGCTGTCTCATTGGACGCAGTCCAATAAAATCTAACACTACATATATATATATATATATATATATATATATATATATATATATATATATATATATATATATATATAAACTCCAAGTAATGTTCAAGAAACCATAGAAGAATTTGGAAAAATATTTAAATTTAAAACGTACTAAAAAAAGTTTGTCGTGGTATCCACGGTCTAAATCATTAATACGGTGATGCAGGTTAAACTCCTGCTCATAGTGTCGATATTTAGTCTTATACTTTGTTTACTGTTTCCATATTCTCTAGAACAGGGGTCTCCAAACTATGGTCCGCGGGCTAAATCCGTCCCGCCAGTGTCATCAATCGGGTCCGCGACTAGCGAATTTAGCAAGCGTATGGTCGTTTAGGGATAATGGTAGGAAAATTAAAACGGTTTTGGCCCTTGGAAGGTACTGGAGCAATAAGTATGGCTCTAAGGCTGGAAAGTTTGGAAACCCCTGCTCTAGACAATATTGTAAAATCCGACATGAAATTACCCCTTAATTCCGACAGTACTCAGGCTGAGTAAAGTTATATACTTTCAATTTATACTCTTGTTAAACTAAAATGGTACGTTATAAGAATATAAAACAGACGACACTGATTCAAACTATATTTGATTCGGTCACAGTTAATTATCAGTCCGGCATGATTTTTTTCCGCATTGTTTCTGATAATTATTTATTTAAAAAATCGACTGAATTTTTTTACGTATATTTAAAAAAAAATTACTTACCTTAACAGTCTCTCCTGTCCTCTAAACTTCAAAATGTTAAATCACCTTTCAATAAATGTAATCTACCTCTCTATTTACATTTTTCAAAAACACATTAAGCTACCGCCGTGACATATTCGCACTGTTTCTAACCACACACGTAAAATTTAAGTGTTGATGTGAAATGAATGATATCGACCGATACGATTTTTTTTTTGACAATACGGCGAACGCTTTTGAAAGTTGTCGGATGCCAAATGTGCGACGCGTATTTGGACAGGTGAAAAGTATTGAAATGATCGCTCCGTATGCCGGTTATTTTGAGCGTATTGTGTCACGGAAACTTATCTACTCGTTCTAGTTTAAACCCGTAACCGTTTTAGTTTGTGCATTAACTCGCCCGGCGTTGCTTCAGGTAGTCTGATAACAATTTGATCTGTTCAACCGGTGCGTCGATAAAAGCGACTGATTAATGAACTCCGTTCGCGTTTGCAAAACGGGGGCGAAATATTGAGTTTTATTAATAAAGTGGCAATGGATAAAATTTTATCATGTAATTTTTCGGTCATTTTAGTAGCTAACACATCGGTCTATAAGCCGCCGGTCTGACATATAGATACGGTCACTTACGAAAAGTTCTTACCAGTGGTTGATTGTGTTCGTAACATTGTGGTTCATGACAATTTGATTACTAGGTTCTGAGCTGTTGTGCTTTAAGTGACGCTCCTTTTGTTATTTTCTAAACAATGGAAAAAAAAGAATTGCGCTTTTCAACACTTTTTTTGTCATAAATGGATAGAACATTTGGGAATTCATCAATTGCTATCGAAATGGGTACCGCGTTTGCTCACAGCGGACCAAAAATAACAACGTATTGATGATTCTGAGCAATGTTTGGAGTTTTTTAACCACCACACCTGGTAGATACCAGGTATGCATGAAAAGCTGCATAGCGGGCCCGTGGAGAATATTAAAAATGTTCAAAAACAAGGAAAATTCAACCGTGTTCTACGCAAAATAACTCATTCCTTCAGCCGTCACCAAAGCGTCAGCAAGTGTATCCCGAGACCGGTTTCTGGCCTAAAGCCGTCATCAGTTGGGATCGGACTGAATGTTTGGAAAGTAGCTAAAGGAATGACGAAAGGTACTACATATTCCATGTTGGATGTAGGCTATAAAACAATGTAACTCACGCCACACTGTGGCGAATACCCGCAACAGTCAGACTATTCCGTCTGCGACCTGCCCAGGCCCTATCTAGATACCAGGTAAACATGAAAAGTTTCATAGTGGGCCGGTAGAGAATATTAAATACAGGATGCGGCCATAAATCCCGCATTTTTGAAAAAGCTGTGAAAAAAAGTATTGCATTTTTCATAATTTTATTGACATCAACTTATTCGACATCAAATAGCGTGAAGGTGTTAGATGGTGTTCATTGCGATTGATGCATCCTTGCAAGCGCCTTCTAAAATTCCCAATCACGTCACACAACATTTATTGAGGAATGTTGTTGATTTGAGTTGTTGAAATGTACGAGGTCGGTATTCGTACACTTTATTCTTGAGGTAACCCCACAAGAATTAATCACGTAAGGCTGTAAGGTCCGGTTATTGAAGAGGCCAAGAAATATCTTCATTCCGAGAGATCACCCGGTTCGGGAACATAGAATGGTCATGCTTACACGAGCGGAGTGGCTTGTGGTGCCACCTTGTTGTAATAACGTTTCATCGTTGACCTCATAATGCTGAAGTTGAAAAATGAAAAACGTGCGCAACATTATAGAATACCGCACAGAGTTAACAGTTTCTGCACGTCCTTGCTGATCTTCAAAAAAAGAGCCTATGATTTATGATGAGGAATCACGCTCTAAATCATGATCTTGGCCGATTGAAGAGGTTCTTGATGGAGTTGGTGAGGGTTATTCCAACTGCAGCACCTGAAATTGTGCCTGTTTACATAATTGGACAGGTTAAAATGTACCTCATCACTAATCTAAAAGTTGTTGACGATATCCGCATTTTCGTCAGCCATTTCCAGGAACCTTTCACAAAAAGAACCGTCGGGCAACAACAACGTTTTCATTGATGGCCTGAGCCACTTGGATGTTATAGGGGTGATGGTGAAGATCAAACCTTAAAATCCGTCGGATTGTTCTCTCAGAAATTCCGAGCGCAACGCTTTGTCGACGTGTCTCCGGGGGCTTCTTCCCACATCTGCTCTTACACAATCAATATTCTCAGGAGTACGCACTCTCGCACTACCACCTCTCCTGTGTGTGGTTTCTCCAGTGTTCTCAAAGTTTTTAACCATCAATTTAATCAAATTAATTGAATAACACCGGTTTGATAAAATGCTTTCAAGGCTAACACTCGTTGTTGTTTCGACAAGTGTTCTAAGGTAACTGAGATGCTTTGAGCTAGGGAACACAACAGTGACCTTGGCAACTTCCCTGGTGTGAACGCTTTGAAATATGCGGTATTGACGTCCGCACCTTGTATACTCAAAAACAAAGCAAATTCATCCGTGCTCCACGCAAAAATTAGCCATTCTTCAGCCTCCACCAAAGCGTCAACAGTGTCTCTCGATACAGGTTTCTGTCCTAAAGCCGTCACCAGTCGGGCTCGGACTGAAGCTTGAGGAAGTACCAAAGGTACGACCATATATGTTGGCCATGTTGGATGTAGACTGTAATACAATGCAGCTGAAGCAAAAAAATGAGACGAACTTTTGCATCAACCCAATATTAAACTCATCATAAACTTTTGTACGAGTCGGACTAAAATTCCCATATCCATTATAAATAACTTGATTGTTTCTTCTTATGTAACGTTTTAGTAACGTCACTGGATATATTTAATTAAGCAGAGTAGGTCAAATTAATTGGCCCGTAAGAGGAGTCATAAGAGTCAAATACTGCATGTTATAACATTAGTGTTATATGTTTCACCAGTGATTTAATACAACAATGATGAATAATAATCAGGTTTGTTTTAAATATGCATTAATAGGGTGCAATTGACTCTGTATTTAGTTCAAGATGTAAAATACTAATAAACTGTAAAGTGTTTTTTGTTTTTTTCGATCTATTTGCCAGTTTATGTTATAAGCTATTTTTTTTAAACAAAATCATCTAATTTTTTTATTCCTTAACATTTACCAGTGTTTCGTTGATTTGGATTAGAAATTTCCACATTATATTTAATATATACGCTACTACCATTTTTTCTTTCTTTTAGAAATTTTACTTTACAGTCAAAGTTCCTTATTCGCGGGGGATATGCTCCGCCAATATGCGGCGAATACAGAAACTGTGAATACGGAATGGTAATTTGTACGGGATTATAGGGCTAATGGTAATATATGTTCTAATGGTAAAAAATAAAAAGAAAACATATATAATACAGATTTGGTTTCAGTTAGTCAAGTTAATTCAAATTCAAAATGTTGGCCGATAATTTTCATTTACGTTACATTTATGCCACATTATGCTTTTTAATTTCAAAAACGACCCGAACGCTGACCACGGCGCAAAAGTGGCTGATTGGGTGATTCAGGGAAGGAGATTTTGATCTGAAAGATCGGCAGCGTTCTAGCCGTCCTTCAAGCACTGATGTCGAGAAAATAAAGGCAATAATAGTCGAAGATCCACTCATCACGGCCCGTGAGATAGCAGATAAGTTAAATAGTGCTAAATCGATCACTTTTTATAACCACCACGTCTGCCACGTAATTCGATGAGAAATTTTATGAGTAAAATTTGCTGGACAGGATCTTTTCGTGCGATCTTTTATTGAAAAAAATCCTCAAGCTTCGTTTCAGAAGCAGATGGTAAATGGTGATGAAAAGCGCACAATATGCAACGAAAAAAATAATGAGGGTTGACAGGGTTAGTATTCTTAAGTACGGTAAAAGACGGTTTTCATATGAAGAAAATTATACTTTGCATTTGGTGAGATTGGAAGGAACCTATTGACTTTGAGCGTCTCCCACGCAACTATTCTATTAACAGTGATCTCTACTATTCGTAATATGATCGTCTGAAGGTTAAATTAAACACTGCTCAGGACTAGCAAACAGGAAAAGTGTCGGATTTTGATCATGACAATGTACGACTACATGTTTTAATCAGAACCCGCCAAAAATTGTTTATCAACAATTGAGATATTTTACCACATCCATCTTACTCACTGGAGATTGCATCCTTAAACTAGGGTCTATTCCGCTTCTTTCAAAACTGCTTAAATGAAAAATCTTTTAGAATGGAAGAAGTGAACAGGTTGACATTTTTGGCTATAGAAATGCTAATTTCTGACAAAAAAAAGGCATTATGGACCTGTCACTACGTTGGCAACAAATTTTCATAATATACTAAATAAATATTATGGTCATAGATAATATGTTATCGCACGAAAAATGAGTGAAAAGATTTTTCTAGAGAATAAATTAATGCGAATAAACAACGACAAATTAATAATTAACTCGTATAAACATTGGTTGCTTAGTAGTAGAAAAAGTAAAGGTGCATTTTCTCACTATTTATTATATTTGCCAACCATAATTATGTTTACCACTGTATCTCTGTACAGTTCAGAATAGGACCCATGTTTATAGAAACTTTTCTATTAATTTTCGGTCCCTGAATATTTAGCTGAAATATTGACATTTCCTCCTGAATCACCCTGTATATATGTTCCTAAATCATTCCGGGTGTCGATCCGTTCGTTCTGTAAAGAGTCACGACGTTTTGCCAATATCTCATTTGGCGTTTTCAATTGTTGTCCGCTTCGAGTGGAGAGACCAACTTCCCTTATTGTAGGAGGGTGAATCAAATACAAACCGGAATTGTTTTATATATATTTATTATTTATAAAATAATTCAAAAAAATTATTTATCATTTTTCGACATAGTCTCCTCCACGTTCTACATATTTTTCAAAGCCGTTTGGAAGCTTGTTCTTCCTCGTAGAAACGTTGAGTTTGGGTCACCAGCCAATTGAGCACGAAGTCCTCAACATCTTGATCGTTGTCGAATAGTACCCCTCCAAGTGTATCTTTTAAGGGCGCAAAGAAAAAATAATTACAGGGTGACAAATCTGGGCTGAATGGGGGGTGTTCAAGAGTTTCTCAATGCATATTCTCCAGCTTTTCCTTTGTCAAAACCGAACCCATTGGGCACAGATTTCTGATGATTGTTTGAGCACTTCCAAAGCTAATAATCACCTTTAAAGCGATTTCGTGAACAGTAAGCCGCCGGTCACCTTCGATAAGATCACGAACTGCATCAATGTTGTTAGCAGTGATACTCGACCTGAGATGTCGATTATAACTTACACTTTCTTGTCCACTCTTAAACTTCTTGGCCCAACCAAACATTTGGGTCTTAGGCAGGGTATCGTCCCCATACTGAACCTTCAACTAAGTTAATAATGGTTTAACGCTTTCCTTCGTTAAAAACTTTATTATAATCCGTTGGCCAATGGACGGTGGAAGCTGTTATTCACTCATGGCTGTACTGACAAAAGAACTGAGCGAAACAGCTCATCGAGTGTTTCTCCCACTCCTAAAACATTGCACTGCAACGACCTACACTGACAGGCCGCTCGTGATTGGTTGAGGAAAGTAATTGAAAAATTCCTGTTTACATTTGATTCACCCTCGCATAATAGACCAGTTTTGTGCATGTCGGTTGGACGTCATTTCGCGACATTTCATTAGAAAGATAATGTGGCTAATTAAAAGTGTTGTTTTTAATCTCAGTTTTTCAAAACGTTTGATGGATTGCAGTTCTCCTCCCATTCAATCAGAAGCATTCGTACAGTGAGGACGTATTTCCTGCGCTCCCATTGGTTAATGTGTTCTGATACTATCCAAGTGCAGCTACACGTGGCATCTATTAAAGAATATTCTGGAATTAGGTTGTTTCTTTAGAAACGGCCTATTTTCCCAAAGTTTTTAGTGCGGATTATATCGCTTTAGTGCGATACGAGTGAAGTGGAGAGTGTTGGGATTATTTTCGACAGGTTTTCCTCGACGATCCTGGCCGGTAAGTGATAGGATAGTCTTTGGGCATAAATCAAGCATAAATAATATCTTAAGGCATTTAAATTTTCATTACAGCGCCTTATGCGCTGCTTTTGTGTATTTATATTGCATTTTACATTTTACTGTGTACATTGTTTGGCATAAATGGCTTTCGTGTTGCCGGGTCCGTCCAACGGACCCGATGACGTCATCATGGCCCTTCAGGCTGAATTAGCGCAGGCCCGTAGCGATAATCACGGGTTAAATGAGACTATTTTCGAGCTAAAGGAGCTCGTTAAACAACTCAGAGACCAGGTGGCTTCGCTAAATGCGAAAGTAGACAAAATGGAAAGGACAGAGACCGCCCGCACCAACGGGACGGAAAATTCTCCCCAAAAAGAGACCGCCACCACCAAAGGGTCGGCAAAAATATCAAAAAAGGATACTGGCCGCACCAACGGGCCGGCACCTAAACAAGATAAAGAGGCGGCCTGCGACAAACAGCAGGAGGGAAAGACAACAACCGCTGGCGACGGGAAATTGAGCGAGGCCGATTTCCCTCCATTAAAATCGCCAAAAGGAGTCAAAACAGTGAATAAACTTCCCGTGGTTTCCAGAATGGAACAGGAAGGAAGTGAAGCTGAAGCAGTCTCCAATGGCGGAGACTCTTCAGACAGTGATTTCGAGGTCAGCACCGGCAGAAAAAGGCGCTGCACCAAGCGAAATAGGCCGTCCTCCGAGGAAGAGAGGCAGCCAGAACAGGCAATGAAGAAAAGACCCGTCGGAGAGGCGGGCCCTAGCGCAAAACCAACCCCGGTAGCCAAAGAGGCCACCACCAAGAAAATACCGGCAGCGAAGACTGAACAAGTCCCGCCGGTGATACTACGCAGCAAAGCGCAGTACATGAAGGTAATGACCTTCATTTTAAAAGAGAAAATCGGCACTGACAAGGCGCTGAATCGCCCTGAAGGGGTCAAAATTCAGCCTAGATCGTCAACCGATTATAGGAAATTGACGGCGTTCTTGGATGGGGAAAAAATTCCCTATCACACGTTCTGCTCAAAAGACGAGAAGCAGCTCCATGTCTTGCTCCGCAACATCGTGGAAACGGTCACGGAGGACGAGGTCAGAGAAGAGCTCGTCGAACTAGGGTTCACTCCATCCAAAGTCCAGAGATGGAGAAATAACAAGGGACCACTAGCCATGGTGCACGTCATCCTCCCCAAGACACAAAAGGGGATATATAATCTAAAGTATCTGGTGCACCAGAAAATTAAAGTCGAGAGTGTAAAATCTAACGGTGAGACCTCGCAGTGTTTCAACTGCCAGGTCTATGGGCACACGGCCAAGAAGTGCCACGCCCCACCAAAATGCATGAGGTGCTCGATGAACCACGCCTCAAAAGACTGCAAAAAGCCGAGGAACACTCCGGCTAAATGCGTTAACTGCGGTGGTCCCCACCCAGCAAACGCGAAAACTTGCCCCAGGAAACCCCCGAACAGGTTGGAGGGCAAGAAAACACAGGAAGCCGCTCCGGTCAAAACTCCGCCGAAGATTCCACCCCCTACATTCGTCTGGGGGACTCAAACAAATAGGAAAACCCCGGTCGAGGCGACGGTCGCCCCGACACAGGCCACTCTCCCGAAAATCCAGTTGCCGGACTTCTCCGCAATGATGGAGAACATGATGCGTCAGATGGCTGCCATGGTACAGCAGCAACTGAACGCAGCTTTAGCCATGTATCAAACCGCCAATGAACAATAAAGATTCATTGCGCGTTGTGACTTGGAATTCCAACTCCCTGAGCGGGAAAAAGTTGGAATTAACGGCGTTTCTAGAAGACCACGGCATCGACGTAGCCCTGATTCAGGAAACTTTCCTCAAGCCGAGCCAACGGTTCGGCGTGAGGAACTTTTGCTGCTATAGGGAGGATCGCCTCGGCGGAGCGAAGGGTGGTCTGATGATTCTCGTCAGGAGAGGAATCAGACACAACCTTTTGCCCCCGACGGGCCTTACTTCCTCAGAGGTGATGTCGGTCCAAGTGGCTCTAGAAGGTAGTCCAGTAAACCTATCTTCATGGTACCAGAGAACCTGCAACAACTTCGATTCAGGTGAAGTGAGCAGGTTCCTGACTAACAACACTCCATTCATCATTGGAGGGGACTATAACGCTCATAACCAAGTGTGGGGTTCGAGATGGATAAACAAGAGGGGCGCTGACCTGTTATCTATGGCGGATAGATACGGGCTGAACCTGCTTGTCCCGGACGAACCATCCCGTCTCGACAGCTTCTTAGATTTCTTCATCGTGAGAAATCTAACGAATCATTGCACCGTCCAGGTTGTTCACGAGCTTACGTCGGATCATTACCCGGTCATTCTAACCATAGGTACCAAGGTGGACACCTTCCCACCGCGAAAGGTATCTAACATCAGTTGGAGCAAATTCCAAGAGCATTTGCAAAACAGCGGGCCCAACCCGCGCATTGATAACGTTCAGCAGCTAGAGGATGCGGTCGAGAAACTAACTAAAGATATATTAGAAGCCACGAAAGTGGCGACTAGCTTCAAGACGGACCCTTCTCGGACCACCTTAGACATTCCGTCCGAGGTAAAAGAGAAGATCCGTCTGAAAAACCGACTATACAGACGCTATCGACTGACTGGCGACCCTGAGCTCGGGCGACGTGCAAACGAAGCCAAAAGGGAGTCCCTACGGGCTCTCGAAGAGTTCAGGATCGACAGATGGGACGATTTTCTAGCGTCAATCGACAGGGCCGATCGATCGATTTGGAAAACGGCCAATCTCTTGGTGGGAAAGGCGAGAGCGCCGATTCCTCCCCTGAGGACGGGTGATACTCACGCCGTCACGGGGGCGGAAAAAGCGGAGCTCTTCGCCGTGACCTACCAAAAGCAGATGACCTCTCTTCGGCCTTCAGCCGAAAAGAGGACTAAAGTTGAACAGTTCAGGAAAGAAATTCTATCTTACCAAGGAACTCCTAATCCCGGCTACTTGATCAGCCAAATAGTCTCGCCGAAGATAATACACGATATTATCCGAGGTTTGAAATCTAGAAAAGTTCCTGGTCGCGACCGTATCTCTCCGATGCAGCTGAAACGGCTACCAAACAAGCAGATAGCTCAGTTGGCAAATATTGTCAACGCTTCTTTCAGACTTCAGCACTTTCCAGCTATATGGAAACAGGCCCAAATCATAGTAATCCTGAAAAAAGGAAAAAGCCCAAGAGAGCCAAGTAGCTATAGACCCATTAGCTTGCTTAGCGCACTCGGCAAGGTCGTCGAGAGGGCGATTTTACGCGCTCTCAACTTCGTTCTTGCCGACAAGAACATACTGCCGGACGAACAGCTCGGTTTCCGAAGGGGGCATGCGGCCGTCCACCAGGCGGCACGGCTCGCGACGGAAATCAGGCAGGGTTTCGGTGGTAGGCGCCACACGGGAGCCGTCTTTTTAGACCTCTCGCAAGCCTTCGACAGAGTCTGGCATCTCGGACTCATAGTCAAGATGCTCAGGCTGGGTATACCAACAGACCTAGTCAAGCTATTGGCATCGTTCCTGACTGGACGCACCTTCCAAGTGCTCGTCGATGGTACTTTGTCTTCAGTCCAGCGAATCGAAGCGGGAGTACCGCAAGGATCCCCTCTTGCCCCAGTAATTTTCAACGTCTACATGGCGGACTTTCCCAAAATTCCGCATGTAAAGACTGCATTCTATGCTGACGATACCGCTTTTTATACGTCAGCCCCCGGGACCTGGCTGATCACAACCAGGCTCCAAAGGCAGACGTTAAAAGCCCTAAAATGGCTAGCCTACTGGAGGCTAGCAATAAATCGCAGCAAAACCCAGGCTGTCCTCTTCACAAGAAGACAGCCGATAATCAGACAGAATATCCGCATCTACGGAGTCCCCATCAAATGGGCCAGATCGGCACACTACCTGGGCCTTGAGTTCGACAAGGCCCTCACGTGGGTGCCGCACCTAAAGAAGGTAACCGGGAAAGCAAGAGCCATGGCTCGTCTGCTTTACCCCCTAATGAACGGCAAAAGTAAGCTCTCGCTGAACATCCGAATAACCTTGTATAAAATCATGGTCCGATCCGTCCTCACCTACGGATCTCAGGCCTGGTTTCCGTACCTCCCCCCAACGTCGATTGCAATTCTGCAATCGTTCCAGTCACGTGTTCTTCGCACGTTAGTAGGTGCCCCATGGTTTGTAAGGAATGCGCAAATCCATCGGGAAACTGACATACCAGTGATTCAGACATTCCTGTCCAGACTTCTGGACAAATTCCTAGCGACGGCGTCCCTTTCGGACAATCCGCTAATCAGAGCCACGGCAGCTTCATTGCCGGCCGTTGCTCCAGTATGACCATCCTCTTCGGTCATCACCTCCATGCCTAAAGGACGGCAGCTAAAACCCTTCGAACAAGCGACATTGTCGTGACGTTCGAAAAATCAGTGAATACAAGTCAGGGCCTTCGGGTCAACTTAACCTCCAGGACAAGAAGAAGAAGAAAGTTCTCCTCCCCGTAGAGGTGTAAAATGTTACATCTAATATTTTCACGGATGGTAGATAATGTTCCTAAATCATTCCGGATGTCGATCTGTTTGTTCTAGCGGTTCGGAGCGGACAACACTTGAAAATGTCAGATGAGATTTTGAAGACACTTCGTGACTCTTCACAGAACGAACGGATTGACACACGGAATTATTTAGGAAGATTATCTATCATCCGTGAAAATATATATATATATATATATATATATATATATATATATATATATATATATATATATATATATATATATATATATATATATATATATGAAATTTGCCCATTCAAACCGACAGATTTTTCAAGAAATCGATTTTAACTTCTCTCTTAACCAGTCCACGGAAAGGCTTCAGATGAATTTGATGTTGAAATAAAAGATGACCGTCCACTGGGCTCATCAACACCTCATGGCAGTGTGTCAGACTTGCTACAGACCATTCGGCCACATCCAAAAGCAGCACCTCGTACTGAACAGCGCCGCATTGATCAACGCAGAGATACAATTACTACGTTCAAACAGGCAGAAATTACGTGAACATTATTTTCAATAAAATTAAAATAGAAACAAAACAAAATAATTTGACTATACTCATTTTGATGACACTTGGGATAAAAACGGAGATAATCGCGGTGTAACGATTCGCCCGGTATGGTGTAACGATTTTCCCGGTATGGTGTAATGATTCGCTCCGTCCTTTTTTAAACATTTTAGAAAAATCGATATAGATTCCATATGTATATATATATATATATATATATATATATATATATATATATATATATATATATATATATATATATATATATATATATATATATATATATATATACATATATATATATTCCATATATATATATATATATATATATATATATATATATATATATATATATATATATATATATATATATATATATAGAAGAAATGTGAACGGGGCCCATGGAGAAAAGTGTTAAAAAGCTAAAGAAGTTCACCCGTGTTCCACGTCGTGTTTTGCCATTCCTTCATCCGCCATCCAAAGCGCCAACAAACGTCTTCCAAGAACGGTTTCTCGCCTTAAGTCATCAGTTGGGCTCAAGCCGGAAACCTGAAACCCGGTTGAAGGAATAACTAAAGCCATGACCATTTAAATTGGCCATGTCGAATAGAGGCTGCAATCACATGCAGCCACGTATTCCTGGTACTTACCCGAAGTTAGACGGGTCACGAACGGTTTCGCACAATCTGACTGCTGCGACCGCTTACCGCATATATATATATATATATATATATATATATATATATATATATATATATATATATATATATATATATATGTATATATGTATATATATATATATATATATATATATATATATATATATATATATATATATATATATATATATATATATATATATATATATATATGTATATATATATATATATATATATATATATATATATATATATATATATATATATATATATATATATATATATATATATATTTAAACGGCGATGTATATATTCAACTAATTTTTAACAATAAATTTTAATTGCTCAATATTCTTCAACTTCTAATTGTAATCTTCAAATTGTACCATAAATGTTCACATTCGATCAATCACATTCGAGACTTTGTGGAGGACTTTCCATATCTTTGTGGCAGTTATGTAACGACTAGGTCTTAATTTTTGTTGTCTTGGTAAAAAGATAAATCGTTCTTCTATTCTCAATTTTTAAGTACTTTGTTTCAGGTTTTGTCTTAAGATGCCAAGATAAACATTTTGGTTTATAACCCCATCAATAAAATGTAAGTTACCAGGGTCTTTGGCGGACCTGCACCCCTATACCGTTACGGGGCCGCCACCATGTCTTACATTCGCTAGAAAATTTTGAGATTTTAGTGCTTCATTAGGTTTTGTCCACATCCTAAGTACTCTGTCACAACAAAAATGTTAAATTTACTCTCGTCCGCGAATTTCACGTCCAAAATGAAAAATTAAAAATTATCTCTGTGCTATTCAAGCAAATGAAGGACGTTTAATTTTGTTTGCCTTACATACAGTTTCTTTCATACTACCCTACCATGTAAGTGATTTATATGTAATAAATTTCTAATTGTTTGGGAATTAACTTTTTTCTATAAATGCATTTCTACCTGTTTTGCTAATTTAGGACCTGCAAATTTGGGATTATTAGCAACTTTGTGTAGAATCCAAGTCTCATCGCACGCAGTAAAATTTTTTCTTGACAAATTTCTCACTTTATTTTTTATCCAATGGTCATTGATATAATGTTTTATAATATGTGTGGCCTACATACACATATTATATGTTTATTTTGGTTTATATATGATTTTATATATTATATTATATATTTGGTTTATATTTATTTTATATATTTGGTTTATTTATGGTTATAATATGTTAATAGGGCCTATTAATAATTTTTCCGATTTCCCGGTAAACTTTTTCAATTTTGTAATGGTGAATCGCCAATTCTCCCTCTACTATCCTTGTTTGGCCCCTTTGACGTCCCATTTCATTAAAGATATAAAAATGTAAAACCTACAAGTGTACTAAAACTGCATTATCTATATAAAAAAAAATTAAATACCGTTGGTTAGTAAGCGCATCGCTTGAGAACGGCTGAACCGATTTGCTATTTTTTTTAATGTTCGTAATAGTCCGACAAAGGTTTTTAGGAAAAGAAAAACTGGAAAAGTTGCCCGGCTCCCCGGAAAATTGGAAACTTCTGGAAAAACTAAACGTGCTTTTTTCTATGGGATTTTTGTATGAACTTAAGACCATAACTAACGATTCGAACGATAGTTATGCATAATTATTTTTTGTTCATTATAGTCTTGGGAAAGACCTTCCTTTTCAGAAAAAAAATCGAGACAATTACAGAGGAAAGTCGAAAAATTCGGACAAACTGCAAAAATCATAATTTAGGTATTCACTCACGATCATAACTGACGATAGGAACGACATATTTGGTTGATTCGTTTTTTTGTTTTGTTCGCTATGCTGCCGGGGTGGAAATAACTCAGTTGAATAGTTTGGATTGCAAAAAAAAATCTGGAAGATCTGGAGAAAAATTGGAAAAAACGCATTCCAGCTTAAATCAGAGCAAAATTACATGAAAAAGAAAATCCAAATTTCCCTGAATTTTTATGAATGTACTCCTCAAATTGAATATCCATGGCCACAATTATTAATAGATACAATAATCACTCAAAAATACGTTTTTTTTCTCATTTTTACTTTGTTCACATATTTTCCATAGCTTTTCACAAATTCACAAAATGATTATAAACAAATGTATTGAAATTTGGACAGGACAACGTCTGTTCATTCAGAACTGGACAACTAAAGTAAGATTTTATATTGCAATTAATTGAGTGTGTACGACCTTTTGTTTGACTATAAAAATAATAAAAATAACTTTTTTCCAACAAGTTTATTATTATAAGAATTTCTAATAAAAAACCTTCATCTATAACCATTCAGCCTAAATGCACAAAAGAGAATTTTAAAAGATTGTTATTTAAAAAAAAATCACTTTCAAGTATACGAGTTTCAATTTGATATACTTATTTGCTTTTCTTTCTGTTAAAAAATTCTACGAAATTTCCGGATAACCAAATAGAATTGAAATTTATAGAACTACAAACTCAGTTTCAGTCAAATAAATAACTGTTTTATCAGTGTTCAATCTGATGAAATACTTAACTGATTCATAGTAGAATAAATAAATATAGTGATAAGGTTTATTACAAAAAAATATAATAACTTTTATTGTTCTTTTCACGACTGTTTCCACTTAGGTATTTTATATCTGAAATTCCTGAAAGTGTTGGAAACGCAGTGTAGTGGTAATTTTATTGTTTTACTATTTTGCTATCTAATGACATTTATTTAAATCATGATATTTCTAAAGTATATAATTAATTTAAAAATTGCAGAACTACAAGAATAATTATTAAAGTGAAATAGAATGAAATGTCGAGCGAGAGAGAGAATGAAAAGCTCTATACACTCCAGGATTGTCTTGGTCCATATGTCGTTCTACCGCTTCGCTATATGACCTGCCTATCTTCGTTTCAATGCCTTTACTCTTCAATGATGTCACGCACTTTCGTTTACTCACTGATCAATGTGCAGGGCTTTCTGTACTGACTTGTAATGCCAAGCATAGATCTTGCCATTCCTATATGTACTACCCGAAGTTTTTGAATTGATTGCGATGTGAGTGTCCAGGTTTCACTTCCGTGTAATAACGGGCAGGACACACTGATCAAAGATTTTTGTTTTCAGGCAAAGTGGGAGTTTACCCTTACACACTATGTTGAGCCTACCAAATGCCTGCTAGCCACATTTAACATGCCGTTCCACCTCCTGGGCGGTATCCCCCTCCATTAAATTCCTCTGCTCAAGATATATAACGTGATGCAAAACCCCCCAATTTCTTCCTAAAAGTGGAATTCTTCTATACTCAACAAGTTTATTGAACATGACCTGATTATTTTCTTCAGTCTTCTTTTTAAACCAAATGAATCTCCAGCCCTTTGGAGCCCCTGTATACGTCTTTGCAGTTCCTCTGGGTCTTGTAAAAGGGGAATGATATAATCTGCGAATTTAAAATGACTTAAGTATGCATCATTGATCTTTATACTATTTTGTTCCCAAACCAGATTACGGAATACTTCTTCGAGACAAGCTCGCAAGGCAAGACAGTATAACAAGAATAGGTGATATTGCTTCATCCTTCCGTACACTCTGCTCTACATTAATTAATTCCAATTTCAAGATCATCAAGGTAAATTGTCGGATGAGAGAGGTGTGGAAGATCAGAAGGAACACTCGATAATAGTCACAATACTTTGCATTATCCAACCTGATCTATACGCACCTAATTATATATATATATATATATATATATATATATATATATATATATATATATATATATATATATATATATATATATATATATATATATATATATATATATATATATATATATATATATATATATATATATATATATATATATATATATATATATATATATATATATATATATATATATATATATATATATATATATATATATATATATATATATATATATATATATATATATATATATATATATATATATATATATATATATATATATATATATATATATATATATATGGATCGCGGCCGTCTACGGAAAACTAAATCCGTATCTGAAAAGAAAATTGTATTAAAAATGATCATGACAAATTCACCAAAAATATTTTTAAGCTTCTAAAACGACCGCAAGAGGGCGTGACGAGCTAAACATTTTTGAAAAATAATGTTTTTTGTGTATTTTCAAGTGTTAACCGAGTAAGAAAAATTCTCAGTTATAATTAGCAAACTGTCTCCTACAACTTTGTTTTAGGACATTTTGTCGTAACTTCGCGAATAAAGAAGTAGGGGGGGAGTTTTACCTATTTAGATAAAAAGTCGTCTAATGTCCGTTTGCCTAAACCGATTTTCCTCAATTTGGATTCATTTAAAAGGCAATTGCTGGGACAATCAGATAATCTGGGAGATAAATTATTTAGTTTATAAATGAAACCGCGAGGTGGCGTTACATTCAACAATAGTTTTTTTGAAGTTTTGTTCAGTTTTTTCAAATGGAATGGTACAGCTTTTACTACATGGCAAGAAAGGTAATTTAGTGAGGAATCGTCCAGTGAATACACGAAATCGATATCTCTGACATGTCAAGAGATATTTTGATTTTTCTGAAAAAATCAGTTATTATTTCACTACTACCTGCATTAAGTTAAAAAAATATTAACTTAATGTTTGCCTTCCTTCACACTTTACCCAAGCTTAGGACTGGTCCAAATTCTTCGTGCCATATTAATTTGGAGCGTGTTTAAAGGCCAACGGGCCAACAACGAAGATAATAATAATAACAAGTCAAATAAAATTAACAGCACAACAGTCAAATAATTAACAGAAATCGAGGACTGTCAAATCCGGCCACGAAAATAAACTACCCCGTCCTATCCAACGATTTGGAAACGAAGCATCCAAGAAGTTTCGAACCACCTGCGAGAAGTGGGCAGGGCATCCATCATGCTGGTACCACATTTGTCTTCTTGTTTCCAACGAAACATCTTCCATTAGTTCTGGCAGTCCATTTTGTAAAAAAATTAAATATGTTTCACTATTCAAATGTCCATTAAAAATAAAGGGACCAATAATTTTGTCTCCCAAAACAGCACACCATACGTTCACACTCCATCTATTTTGGTGGTTGATTTCTAACATCCAATGTGGATTAGCAGCTACCCAGTAATGTATATTATGTAAGTTAACGCCTCCATCACTGCTAAAAGTAGCTTTATCAGTCCATAGTATGCGTTTTAAGAATTGTTTATTTCCACTACACATATTTTTTAACCAGTGACAATAGCCTAACCGTCTGTCGAAATCGTTATCCAAAAGGGCTTGGTGTAAGACAACATGATAGGGGTGCAGCTTGTTATCTCTTAAGATTCGATGAACGAATGTCTTGCTAACACCTAATTCTTCAGATATTTGTCTGATACTTAAATGGGGGTTGGTTTCCCCTAATAATGCCTTCCCCTAGTAATGCCTTCTTTCGGGATATTGACTTGCATATTGCGGCTCTGCAATACATGCATTTTCAAAACATTGGAAATACACCGCCAACATGGCATAGGCCTCGATATTCGTAAAAGGCATTGTTAGATATTATTATAATAATTATTAATAATCAATAAATGCAATGTTGAAAATGTAATGCATTTCAAAACTGACAAGTTAATTTGACTGTTTTTGTTTGTTTCCATGGTTCCCTTCTTACACTCTTTGTGTAATGTACCTAAGGATTGCATGCGTTTATTTGGAAACCCGAAAACGCATAATTTCATTCATCCATTCATTTAGTTTAAAAGAAAGAGTAGGTATATTTATTAATGACTGATTTCAATATTCTGTCAAGTAGTATTTAAGCATCATAAAAGAGAAAATGCAACAATTGGAGAAAGGCATTTTTTCCGCTTATGTAATTAAATTAGAAAATATTATCAAGGTCAGGATTAGAACATTTATGATGATTGATACTGAATAGATAATTTTATTTTTTAAATAAAATTGTTGTGGTTGCGATTGCGACCTAAATATAAAGACCAATTTTTAACTTAATATTACGGTAAAAATTAAAACTAACTGATGTTTTTCATAAAAATCGAAATATCTCTTGACATGTCAGATACTTGTTGCTTAAAACTAACCCCCCCACCCCTCTATTCGTAAAATTACGACAAAATGTCATAAAACAAAGTTGTAGGAGACAGTTTGCTAATTATAACTGAGAATTTTTCTTACTCGGTTAACACTTGAAAATACACAAAAAAATGATTTTTAAAAATGTTTAGCTCGTCACGCCCTCTTGCGGTCGTTTTAGAAGCTTAAAAATATTTTTGGTGAATTTCTCATGATCATTTTTAGTACAATTTTTTTTTCCCAAAGCTGTGGGATAAATAGTTTTCTAGATTCGGCCGCGATCCATCCTTAATGGGACACCTGGTATATATATATATATATATATATATATATATATATATATATATATATATATATATATATATATATATATATATGTATATATATGTATATATATATATATATATATATATATATATATATATATATATGTAATATACGTAATATATGTCAATGTAATATCAATCATTGTAAATGTAATTATCATTGACATATACACAAAATATATTTACTTCCTATATTTTCAGTATATATAGAAATTAATATAATTAATTTTTTAGATTCGTTTTAAAAACGGGAGGAGAAGACCTCCCGTTAACCGAAACGTTAACGTTCAAAAGCTTGTATTTATTTTAGAATTTTTTTTTTTTTTTTTAAATTTTGTTTGTTAGGCAAATTTAATACAGAAAAAGAATCACTGAGAAATTTGTCTCCGTTTGGTTTTTTGTTTTTTACCTAGTGATTCTTTATTTACATAAGAACAGATATTTGTTATATTTTTTTTTTTAAGTTTTATAAGTTTTAGATCGTGGCGAAAAACTCAAAAAAAGAAAAATATATATGAACACGCCACAATCATTCAGACAATACTTAAAGTTACCTGTTGGCCTTGACTCTTGGTCTTTTACCGTCTTGACTAATTTCGACCCGGTAACTAATTTTAATGGACAAACTTGAGCACGCATGCAAAGAAATCTGTTAGGTTTTGGTTGCGCTTGCCAAGTTTTGGTATATTGGATATATAAAGTTACTGTGTATTTATGTTTCTTGTATTGTTTTTTTCTTGAAAATGGAAGGTAAAGTAGGGCATAATTATTTCGGGGCAGATCTAGGTGGTTTAGGGAAATATCCGTAACCAAATGGTTACATTGCCCAAAAATGCCTACGATTTTTTAGTTTTCCCGCCAAATTACTTTGGCTTTTATAATGGAAACTTTTGAAATAATACCCTTTTGTACATTTTACGGCAAAACTAAATGCAAGCTAACATCTTTACCTCAACTGTCAGATGGTTCCATGTTAGATTGGTTATGATGAAGATAATACAATTCTGCACTAAGAGAAAAAATTATGCTAAATAGGAATAATTTGGCTTCCGGTAGTATAATCAATTCTACACTAAATTATGTGAAAATATACTTTCATTGTTCGCGTGTTTTGTTATAGTGAGTAACGATCCAGATAATGAACCGGCCTCTGTTTCTCACTTATCAGAATGTGGAGTTGAACTTCAGGATGAGCTTTTGCCAAAAACGAAAAAATCATGTGACGTTCTTTTAGGTATGAAATTAAAAATATGAAAGCACTATTAGTTTTATAGTCTTTGGTTTTTAGTTGCAGATGACGCTGGTGAGATTGTTTCTGAGGAGGAATATGACTCTCCAGAAAATAGTAGTAATCTCGTGCTGATCATCGAACTAGGAACAGGAACAGGAAAAAAAAACTTTCAGGAATTCCTAGTTACTTCTAATATAGATACGTTACTCACACCCGCTACCAACGAGACAGTGATACCTTCAATTGAATATTTAAGTTATTCTCATTTGATGCAATGAATGATATCGATCAAACAAATTTGTATAGCACACAGGCAACTGGTACTTATTACAACATAAATTCCAAACAACTAACATCATATCATTTTCATATCTATATTGCTATATAAGGGAATAATAGAACTTCCTGCATATCAAGATTATTCAACTAACCATGCTAGAATTGAGCAGATAGCAAGTTTGTTGCCTGTCAAATTATTCAAAGACTTAAGACGGCTTATACGTTTTATCCACAATGAAGATATTACTGAAGATATTATAGACATGTACCTTTTAATTCGACCTCGCATTGAAAAGTTACGTCACAATTTCTGAACCGACAATAGGTACTCTATAGACGAAACTATGGTTGCCTATAAAAACTTGGGCTAGAAATCTCCACAAATACATACAAAATAAACCTCACAAATGGAGATACAAATTTTTTATTATAGCTGGTGTATCGGGGTATATACTGGATTTTATTCCTTACCAAGGCGTAAATACCTACTCTTCAGCTAAACGGAACAACAAACGAAGTTACTCAAGAAGAATATGCAATATAAGTTAAAACTGCTGCTGTCATTGCTTTATCAAAATCCTTATATGAACCGAGTCAGGCAACCCTTCTCTTTGACAATTATTTGACAAGTTTGTTGTTTTTTATATATCTCAAAGAGCATATGAATATACAAAGCCTCGGAACGTTCAGGAGTAATAGATTGCCAGTTGTCCTATCGAGACAGTTAAAGTGTTAAAGAAACAAGGCAGACGTAAATTCGACTACAAAAGTGATAAAGGAAAATGACTTATATTAATGAAATGGATTCATAATATATTTGTCTTATTAGTTCGTACTCTGCATATAACATGTCCTGCGATTGTCAAACAGTATAATAAGCATATGGGTGGGGTAGATATAGCGAATGATCTGATAAGTCTCCCCATAGAGCCAATTTTCTCTATTTACATATCTCCTCGATAGAGATTCAATAGAGATTTGATTGCAATGCTCTAAAGAAAAAACAAATACCTCTAAAACAATTTCTCTTGGACGACCTAGTTCGGATGCTAGCACATCTACAGTTATAACAATGAGATATCCAGTTGTTGAAAGAACAGATGCCGCTTCAAGATTTCATGGTTGTTGAACACACATCATCAAGAGAAGGTGTAGGTATTGTGTGAAGGGCACTAGTCGTATAAGTTGCGAAAAATTCAATTCCCAGTTATGACTTACAAATAACAATAATTGTTTCTTTTATATAAATTATTGTTATTTATAACAATATATTTTGTTGTTTTTTTTTTCTTTAAATAAGCTGAACATATTACTTTAAACCATCGCATAAAAATGTTTATATTTTCATGTTTAGTTTATTAGCTATTATATACATAAATTCAAATACTTCAAGTTGTTTTATCGGTCTATGTAAAAATATGGTTGCAATCCATTTTAGGCTAACCATTATAGAGAATTCAATAAATAATCTTATAAGGCAAAGAAGAACGCTATCATTTTAATAGGCTAATTTCCACCCTTGCCCCACAAGAGAAAAAAAAAATTCGTAAGCATATGGCCACAGAAATCCATACAGGGTTGATTGAATTTTTATACTGACTCATAAATAAATACATAACATACTGCAATGATAAATTTTATTACTAAAGATATCATAATATTTATCGTTTTTCCCAAGACCGTTACGATATAGGTACTTTATCTTTGAAAAGTCACTCGAAGCTGTTCGATTAAAAGTTTAGTCGTAATTTTCTGTGTTACTGGGTGCTGAGTAATTTATATTATATTTTAAATATCCATGAGAAAAATCTAAAACAAAAATGGATTCACTTATTTCCCAGAAAGTAAAGGAATGGTTGGAGTGGGATAGAAACGAAATAACACGAAGAAAATTAGAACAGTTATTAAAGGCAGAAAAATATAGTGATATTAAGAATATAATGCTGAAAAGAATTAAATTTGGAACAGCTGGTTTAAGGTTTCACATTATAATATCAACATAATTAAACTGGTATGAAACTTTTTGTCTTTTTAGAGGTAAAATGGACTTAGGTTATACGTGTTTAAACGACTTAGTTATCATTCAAACTGCCCAAGGCTGGTGTAAATATTTACAAGAACAGAAATCTAATTTATTAGAAGCTAATGGAATAGTTATTGGTTATGATGGTAGACATAACAGCAAAAGGTAAAAATTCAAAAAAAGATATATGGTTTCCCATTAAGGGCGCTCGAACTTTAAATGTAATTAAACAAAGTTGTGTATGAGATATTTTTTTTTAATTAAAAAAGTATTATTCGATTACTATATATATATATATATATATATATATATATATATATATATATATATATATATATATATATATATATATATATATATATATCATCATCATCATCATCATCAGCCCGTATCGATCCACTGCAGGATGAAAGCCTCTTCAGCATGCTTCCAACCTTCACGGTCCTGGGCTCTCCTCTGCCACTCGGGTCCAATATACTTAACGATGTCATCAGTCCATCGTGCTTTCGGTCTTCTTCGCGGACGTTTGCGATCAAGCGGTATCCACTCCAGGATTGCCTTGGTCCATCTGTCGTCCCATCGCCTCGCTATATGGCCTGCCCATCTCCATTTCAACTGTTTTACTCTTCCAATGATGTCACAGACTTTTGTTTGTTCCCTGATCCATGCGCAGGACTTTCTGTCTCGTCTTGTAATGCCAAGCATACATCTTTCCATTCCCCTCTGTGCCACCCGAAGTTTTTGAATTGATTGCGATGTGAGTGTCCAGGTTTCACTTCCGTATGTCATAACGGGTAGAACGCACTGATCGAATACTTTTCTTTTCAGGCAAAGTGGGAGTCTGCTCTTAAACACTATGTTGAGCCTACCAAATGCCTGCCAGCCACATTTAACACGCCGTTCCACCTCCCGGGCGGTATTCCCCTCCATGGAAATCCTCTGCCCAAGATATATAAAGCTGTCAACAATCTCTAAATCCCTTCCTAAAACTGAAATTCTTCTGTCCTGAGCGAAGTTATTGAAAATAACCTGACTCTTTTTCAGGTTTATTTTCAAGCCAAATGGTTCGCCAGCCCTTTGCAGTTCTTGTATGCGTCTTTGCAGCTCCTCTGGGTCTTGTGAAATGAGAATAATATCATCTGCAAATCTAAGATGGTTTAAGTTTGCACCATTGATCTTTACCCCATCCTGTTCCCAATCCAGTTTACGGAATACTTCTTCAAGGCCAGCCGAGAAAAGAATAGGCGATATTGCGTCACCCTGCCGTACACCTCGTTCTATATTAATTCCCACTTCAAGATCATCAAGGTGAATTGTGGCTGTAGCTCCATCATATATCGATTCTAATAGGTTTACATAGGCTCCCTCTACACCTTGGCTAAGCAGTACATCCATTATCGCATGCTTTGAGATGGAATCAAATGCTTTTTCGTAGTCGATAAAAGCCAAGCACAGTGGCATGGTGTATTCGTTGTGCCTTTCTATGACCTGCTGGACAACCTGGATGTGATCCATTGTACTGAATCCACTTCTGAATCCTGCTTGTTCTCTTGGTTGTGCGTCATTCAGTTTTTTTAATATTCTTTTAGAAATTATCTTAGTGAAAACTTTGTACATCACTGATAGGAGGCTTATTGGACGGTAGTTCTTTAAATCTTCCTGTGCTCCTTTTTTATGTAAAAGGATCACTTCTGCATTTTTCCATAAGTCCGGTACTTTTTGTTCTTTGAGGCATTTTGAGTATAATTTTGCCAGTGTTTTATGTAACGTCCGACCACCAGCTTTTAGCATTTCGACAGTTACACTATCCTTTCCTGGAGCCTTGCCGTTCTTCATCAATTCTATAGCATTTGTTACTTCCTCCACTAGGATATCTGGTATTATATATTGTTCTTCCGTGGGTATTGCTGTCCCTGACTGGCTCTGATCTTCATATAACTGGGAATAAAACCTTCTGACAATCTCTAACATTTGGGTACGCGTCCTGCACACTGTGCCATCCTCACGCTTTAAAGCATATATTTGCGTTCTTTTGTTTCTCAGCTTCTGTTTAGCTTTGTTAATTCCTTTGTTTTCTTCCAGGGTTTTTTGCACTAGCTGCATATTGAATCGGCGCGTGTCCTCTCTGATACGTTTTCTTATAGTTTTGCAGAGCTCAGTGTACTCGACCCTGCCAAAAGGACTACCTGCATTTCTCATTGCTCGCCGTTTCTTCATTAAATCAATGGCCTCACTGGAGATTTTTGTTTGTTTGAGACATTTTTCCTCTGGTGCTATTGAAGCAGCCGTTTGAAGTACATTGTTGGCGATTTCTTCATATTGAACTGATATTTCCACCTCCTCTGGATCTTGTAACGCAGCAAACCGGTTTGACAAAGCAATCTCAAAATCGCTTCCTCTCTCCAGCAGTTTTCCAGAATCCACCTTGCCCTTCTTTGATCTTACCATTTTTTCGCGCTCTTTTCGACAGTCAATCCGAACCCTTGCTCGTACAATTCGGTGGTCACTTCCAACATTAAAATTGTTAAGGACGGTACAATTGGTAAATATTGTTTTATCGTTGGTCATGATGTAGTCAATTTCGCTAAAAGCTGGGCCACATCATCATAAAATCATCCTCATCTTTATGGCTTATAGTTGGTGCATAAGCTTGGACGATTTGAAGCCTAAACTTTTTATTCAGCTGAATGACGCATTGGGCTAATCGGTCGGATGTACTTTCAAATTTTACCACACTGTCCTTCAGCTTTCGATTGATGAGGAATCCTATTCCGCCACATCGGCCATTTTCCGTACCTCGAGTGTAGAGTACGTGTCCAGTTGGTTCCAGTTTGATTAACTCTTCACCCTTCCTTCGTGTTTCACAGAGCCCAATAATATCCCAATGTATGTTGTCAAGTTCGATTAACAGTTCTTGCAATCGGGCCTCTGTTTTCATAGTCCGTATATTTAACGTTGCAATGTCAAAAGTCCAATGGCAGCCTGATCTAACCCGGTGATTCTTAGCACCCTCTGCCTTGGGGCAGGTCTTCCCGCTGCCGTAGGTAGTTGCCCCTTGGCCTCCGGGGAATGAGGGCCGTGTTTGAGGTTGTACTGTCATATTTCAACATACTGAAATACCATGTTGAAGGTATGGACCGTAATCTGCCACGCTGGTCCAATGCGGGTTGGCAGATTTTGGATCATGTTAGTCTGAGACCTCCGCTTTGACCTGTCCGCCAGGGGTGACCCTCCCAGGAGCATAGACTCCAGACGGCATAGCTCAAAGCTTCATTGCCCTACTCAAACCCCTTTACCACGTCAAGGTCTGATCCACAAAGGGGAACACACACAAATATATATATATATATATATATATATATATATATATATATATATATATATATATATATATATATATATGAGCATTGGTTAGTTGCTTGACCGGGAGGAAGCCCCACCCATCCCTTACATTGGAGGGCACATGTTTCGTCTGTTGGTGATTAGAGTCATCAGGGTATCGACATATGCTCTCTCGCCAAGAATAGGGATGTGCCACATGTCCCCTTCAATGTAAGGGATGGGTGGGCCTTCCTCCCGGTCAAGCAACTAACCAATGCTCATTATGGCGGAGACGCAGGTTGTTGAATATGTTATCGGTGAAATGACCGCCGCGGTTTCGCTAGGCGTATATGAGATGCGCGTATCTGAGATGTCCAATTTTCGATGACTCGACCGCATAAATCGGGCTCGATATCAGTGATGGCTTTGGTTATGTTAACTTTTAAGGCATCAATCATCTGCAGCTTCACATAGACCCGAGATTTAACGTAGCCCTACAAGAAAATGTCTAATGGAGTTAAATGACACGATCTCGGTTGGCAGTTGACATAACCGAAATGGGAGATAATCATGCCGTCGAATTTGTCATGCAGATAATCCATTGGTGCATGCGCTGTGTGGCACGTAGCGCCGATTTGTTGGATCCACAGGTCATTGAAGATCCATATCTTCCAATTTAGGCCAAAAATTGGTTATTATCGACCTGTACCTCTCGTCGGTGTCAGTTATGACGGCGCCAGCTTCATTTTGGAAGAACTATAGGCGAATGACCCCGCCGGACTAAAATCCACACCAAACAGTGACTTTTTCTGGATGCATTTGCAACTAGTGGGTCTCACGTGGATTGTTATCTCCTCATTTTTTTCTTTAAATAAACACCCCGAGTGACATTTACTGATATTACAATCTGATCTAATGTTGATCAATAAGTAATTCTGTTCTAACTTAAATTGCTACTTGAAAACTTAAAAATCTAAGGTCTTACTCACTAGAATACCTTAGAATCTAATAACTTATTTACACTAAACTAATATATGTAACGCACACCCGCACTATTCTCTGCTTTGAACTAGCACCATCACTTAACAAAATCGAAAGACTTCACTTTCTTGCGTCTTCGTGATAGATTGGTGTTGTCGGGAAGCTGGATTGCCTCAACGTTTACGTGTTGATAGAGGCGTTTTTCTTGACTATATGCGAATTTGGTTACAGTCTGATCAACAGTGTCCATCTGAAGGTCTCAATAGAGATCACTAGTTCTGGTATACCATGTCGCATTGACGAAGTTTCTCAGTATTTTGTTCTGGAATCTCTGCATGATTAGAATATTACTCTTGGTGGAACAGCCCCAGAGCTATATACTGTATGTCCACATTGGTTTGAGGATTTATTTATACAATAGTATTTTGTTATAGGTAGATAGACTGGAGTGTCTACCAAATAGCCAATACATTTTCTTGTACCTTATATCAAGCTCTCCTCTTTTCTTTTTGACATGAACTTTCCAGCAAAGTTTTGCATCTAATGTGATGCCTATATAGTCCGGTCAATCTAGACATTAAAAGGTACATAAATTCACATCAAGCTGGAAGTTAGTAAAATTATTCAAAACATAATTAAAAATAGCAATTTAAAATTCCCCATTATTTCGATACGAGGTCTCGAGGTCAAAGGTTAAAAAAATGGGTTTTTCGCGATTTTCATCAAAACGGTAAGTTTTATCGTAAAATTTCTTCAGAAAAAAATTGTAGATCATAAAATTATCTATAAAAAAGGTATCAACAATTTTTTTTCTAAGAGCCACCGTTCCCGAGATATAAGGATTCAAAAAGTTGTAAGTGTCATAATATATATATAAGTACGTCACGTATATACATCTCTGTAGCTGTAATATAAGTAAAAATATTTTTCTATCGGTGATTGTAACTTACATTTAAAATATAAAATCTACAGAAGAATAACTAGGAGAATATCAGATAAAATGAAACCCAGTCCCTTAATTTATACACCAGGGTAAATTTTGTCTAAAGTGTAATTTTTGTCTACAGTAATTTTACGATAAAACTTACCGTTTTGATGAAAATACCATGTTTTTTTTGATCTTTGACTTCGAGTCATTTTTTTTTCCACTTACTGGAACGATGGGGAATTTTGAAATGTTATTTTTAATTATGTTTTGAACAATTTTAGTCACTTCCAGATTGATGTGAATTTATGTACCTTCACTTTTATTTTTCTGTCTAATTTGACCGAACTAATATACTTTGCCGAGTTTGTATCGGGGTTCTGGGCATTATTTATATTAATTGAAATCTGTTGTTCTCTTTTATTTGTGAATTTGATGTGTATATACTTGAACTTGTTCAGTTTGATACGCCATCTTTTGATTCAATTGTTTATTTGGTTAAATTATATTTGGAGTTTATTTGCAGCCTCTTTATAATTTTTGCCTACCGCTAGGATAGCAGTATCGTCTACAAATGTGGCTATTGTATCTTGTTCTAGTTGTGAACTGTCACTTGTGTGAATTAGGTACAGTATTGGACTTAAGACAATTCCTTGTAACATTCCTTCTCCAATTTCTTATGCTTATTCTTGCTTTACTCAAAAGAATTTGTCTGATATGTAAGACTAATAATTCAGAACATTTTTGTGGAAGAAGCATATTCAGTTTATATTTTAGCCCATTATCTCTCAAATGTGACAATTTTGTTTATTGATATAACCATTCATCCAAAAATGCCGCTGAAGATGATTTTCCGTCCACTTCCATCTGCTCCAGAGCCCATTTAGCGAATACTCGATACTGCCCATGGTTTGGTTATTTACCTTCAATTTCTGAGTCAATTGAATTTTGTATGGGTGGGCACCCAAGTCCCGACGTAAAATTGGCCAAGTTGGGGTCTGCGAAAGGCCAAGTTCTTGGGCGAAACGAGAAATTAACTGCCTTGGGTTATCCTGCACACTCTCGTCCACTGCAGGAATGATTTTTGCAAACCTCACGTTTCGATTACACACAAGTGTTGTTTAATTGTTTACTGAACAAGTTGATTCAAATTTTTCCACCAAACGACGAATAGAACGCAAGGAAAGTAGAAAGTCATTTGGATAGTAAAATTTAATGATTTGTACGCGTTTCTCAACACTGTAACTTTCCATGATGATTTGCACAATATTAGTAACTATAACCTCCAAATTTGACAATTGCAGCTTTATCGCATGGTCGCTACATACTGTCAAAGTTCGAGCGTCCTTATTGGAATACGCTGCATTAATAATCGAACCGGACATAAATTGTAGGTGGGCAGAAATAACTGCCACAATATTTACTCATTGTGGTTTTCCAGTTAAGTTATTCAGCGACTACGTACCCACACCCTTTATTTCCTTCGCCATTACTAAATTTAACTGTGCTGGAGGCGTTATGGTAACTGCTTCTCATAATCCGAAAGAAGACAATGGATATAAGGTAGTGTATAATTTGAAAACTAATTAAAAAAAGTTTCCAAGCGACTGATACCGTGAGATTTCTGAAGTAGAGGGGGAAGCTGACGTATTCTCTAGTTCAAAACATTCTGGGAGCCGTGAAGATCAAGTTCGTCTCTAAGCCAAAGTTTTAAGAGTAGGTCTGGCTGCAGATCCTAGAACAAGCACTGCAAGCAACAAGAAACTTTCAGGGAAATGAGGAGTATGCCACACTACCATTAACAGGCATTTGCAAGGCATGTGAATGGAGCCAAAGAGCTGTACAAGCATCCCCCACGAACTGTCGCCGCAGCAAAAATGCAAATACTTTTGTTACTCCCTAGTATTATGTTTTTCTTTTTCTTCCTCTGGTGCTTCAGCTCTTTAGTAAGCCTTGACCACCTTCAACTTTCGCCTCCAACCGGATCGATATATCGAATCTATCCAATCTGAGTCTGTGTTACGAGGCGTGCTAACAAATAAAGTAATGCGACTGGTGGCGTAGGGTTCAATCGGGCAATACTCTTGACTTCCCTCATGGAAGGGTGGGATGCCACCATCTGATGCGTCTTCAGTAGTAGTTTGGACTAATTTTGCCAAACTTCTCAGAAAGCCGAAACTCGATAGAAGACAAACCTCGAACTAAAAGGCCTTCCACTACAAGAAGGCATGATGAAAATGTTAATAGAGTTCAGGATCTTGTGTATTCTGTTCATCGATTGACGGTCAGAATGATCGAAGAAGGGTTGAATTTAACTGACATAATCATTCATCTGATTTTGACCATCGAATTAGGTACTCATATTGGTTACTCAAAATGATGGTGACTGGTAGTACGGTGACGGGTACTGGAGACGAATTTTTGAATACGACCGAGGTTTTGACAAGTCACTGTGGCTTCACAGCCATCTCATTCACCAGACTTGAGTCCTTGTGACTTTTTCCTTTCCCAGGATTGAAAATTCACCTCAAAAGTTACAATGTTGGGTCATTGGAGAACACTGAAGAGATCGTTACCGATCAGCTGAAGGCGATTCCACTATCTGAGTTCCAGCACTGCTAAGAAGAGTAGGCAAATGCAGGTCTCCATGGCAACTAGTTTGAAGGAGACAATGTAGAATTATACTTTTAATTAAATTTAAAAAAATATAATAAACTCAGTCCCATTACTATATTTGCACCCTCAATTTACACACTCTATTTCCACATCTCAGGTTTGGTAGCAACAATGGTTTTTCCGGGGTGGGACTGTTAAGCCGACGTCCATGGTATTATGTTAGTTAATTCTAATTTTTTTGTCCTACGAGGTGTGACCATTAATTAACGAGACTGATGCTGTAAAAAAATATTTTGATTTCATGCATATTTACTTTCATACATATTTATTCAATCACCTTCAATATACACTCATTCTCTATCCCTATAATGGTCCATGCGAATCTTCCAATGTTCGAAACAGTGCTGGAAGTCTTCTTCTGTCAGCTCCTTCACAACGCGTGCCGCTTACTTTTTCACAGCTTCAACGGACTCAAATCTTGTTCCTTTTAATGCAGATTTCACCTTAGAAAACAGATAGAAGTCGCACGGTGCAAGATCCAACGAATAAGGCCAATAGCCTAACACTGACATGGTATACTTAGCTAGAAACGTTTTAACAGACATGCGGAATGAGCCGACGCATTGTCTTGGTAGAGAACCCATGCCTTTTCTTTTCATAATTTGGATAGTTTTTTTCTTATTCTTTCACGGACTTCAGCAAGAATGTGAAGGTAGTAATGTTGCTTAATAGTTTAACCTTCAGAAGCCCCGTGCAGGTACACAATCCCATGAATATCGAAAAAACAATCATCATTGCTTTGAATTTTGATTTGCTCATTCGAGATTTTTTGGCTCGGCCAGTTCATGGATTGGTGCTTATTTTCATGATCATAAGAAAAAAAACACGATTCTTCAAATGTTATTATCCTTTCCAATAAGTCTGGGTCATTTTCAATGGCATTCATGGTGTCAGTACAAACATTTTTCCGAGCTTATTATTACATTTTATTTTTCTTTTTTTTGGGTTTTTTGCCACGATCTAAAATTCCAAAAATATTAAAAATATCTGTTCTTATGTTGTTATGTATTAAGTTCTTATGTTCTTATGTTCTTATGTTCTTATGTTCTTATGTTCTTATGTTCTTATGTTCTTATGTTCTTATGTTCTTATGTTCTTATGTTCTTATGTTCTTATGTTCTTATGTTCTTATGTTCTTATGTTCTTATGTCCTTATGTTCTTACGTTCTTATGTTCTTATGTTCTTATGTTCTTATGTTCTTATGTTCTTATGTTCTTATGTTCTTAGGTTCTTATGTTCTGATGTTCTTATGTTGTTATGTTAGTTTCTTGTTATTCAAACATGAGAATTTTAGGCACCATTTTAGCACACATTTTTTACATGTTAAAACTGCTATGTAAAATTTTTCCTACGATTTTTTTTCTCAATTTCCACAGTTTTAGAAATCGCACGAATACTTAACCGACTTTTAGATCGAACCAGATTACCGATTTATTCGATATTGTCGAAGGGCGACCCAGGCGTGAATCATCTTCAACGTCTTCTCGGCTATTTTAAAAACGTTTAAACCACTCAAAAACACGTGCACGCGATAAGCATTCAAAGCCATATACTTCTTTCAATAAATTATAAGTTTCAGTAGCGGTTTTCCAAGTTTCAAGTGACATTTCACAACAATTCTTTGTTTCTCTATTGTTACACTTAACATTTTTCCGGCGAAACAAGAAAACAACTCTAATGCGAACGAAGGCTAAGGTTATACGGATTTGTTTACAGAAGCGAGAGTTACTGTATTTGAAAGAGAAGGCTTCACTCTAAACAGCTGTTGGTCGCTGGCGTTTGGTGCATGTGAACTTCTTCTGTAGCAGCGTCAGTCTTGTTATTTAATATTTACACCTCGTATTATAGTTATTGTTTCCGAATTGAAAAAGACGTGCATATGCATACAAAAACATATATTATTCGTATGATTATAATGGCAAATTAAAAACAGCGATTGATGTTTATCATCACTCAACTGTAGCTGAATATACATCATCATCATGATCTATACTCGTTTACCGGCTATTGCCAGTGCCAAGTTAATGTTTTCTAATCGACTGTCACTCGGTTGTTTCGCGGCCCCTCTCCAGTCCAGTCTCACTTCTCTAAGATACTTGTCAATCTCATCGTTCCATTTCTTTCGTGGTCTATCCCTCGTGTTCTTTCCAGTTTTTCTTATTTTCTACACTCTCTTGATCAGTCTCGTGCAAGGCATTCTGCATACATGTCCAAACCATAATAGAGCATTTTCCCTTATTCTTTCATCTACAGATTTAACCCCCATTCTTCTCCTAATTTCCTTATTTGATACGCGATTGATCAGAGTTAACCCTGTAATTCTTCTCAATACCATATCTCACAGGCCTGTATTCTTCCTCTCTGATGTTCATTTAGTTTCCACATTTCGGAGCCATATGTCAAAGTTGGGACGCATAGTGCATTATGTACTCTAATCTTAGCCTCTATTTTCATGTGTCTCTTGTTAAATACCAGTTGAATTTTGCCCAGCTCTTCGTACCACATACATTTAAGTTTTACTGAAGGTTTTTTCTCTTTTCGCAAGTAGTACTATATCATACGCAAAGGCCAAATGATTAATTTCTACCTTTTCTAGATTGAAATATCCCCATGTTATTTTCTTTATTCTTTTGTTACACTTCTTAATTATCGTGTCCATTACTATGTCAAATAGATAGGGACTTAATGTGTCTCCCTCTCTCACTCCAGATGCTGTTGTAAACCTTTGAAATACTCTATTTTTGGTTCAGACATAGTTTGTAGTTCCGAATACAGATTTGAAATACTTCTCATTATTTCCTTATTTACATTATATTTATCCAGTATTGTCCAAATCTGCCTTCTGTTTACTTAGTTGAATGCCTTTGAAATATCTATAAAACATACCTATATGGTTTCGTCTGCCTCTATTATTCTCTCAATTAATTGCTGTAATACAAATATTGCATCGTTTACTCCTCTGCCTAGTCTAAATCCGTTCTGTGCCTCATCCGAGTCCTTCTCGATTTTTGCTTTTAAGCTTTCCGTTAATATGCTTTCATATATCTTTTCGGTTGAACTCAGTAAGGATATACCTCTATAGTTTTCACAATCTCTTGTGTTTCCCTTCTTGAATATCGGAAATATTATCGCTTATTCAACTGTAGCTGAATAGGCATAGAGTTTAATTTCACGAAAACAACAATTGACGACCATATTAAAAAACTTTGAAAAAATGTAAAACAATCCTGAATGCATAAAGATCACGTTAGTAAAGCCTCTTTCATTTTTTATAATTCTAAAATAAATCACAGAATTTGCGTTTTTGTTTTTGCGTTTTGCAGGTCCACAGAGGTCCACTCTTTAATCAAAATTTTGGAGGACATTTGGGCATAACCATAGCTCTAGACCACGAATGACTCAAATAATGTTATCGTTTAGTTCGGGAATCGATTGTGGATAATTCTTAGAGACCTGACTTTTAACCTGATTTATCACATGATCTTGTTAGCCAATTAACATCACCATTTCTTGTAATAATTCGTCCAAGAATATTTTCTCTGTTAGACCACATATCCTCCAGATCAATATTATTCAATTCCGCTCACAAAAATCCAGTTGTCATCTCACGATATCGAACACCATTCATAGTGACAGCTTCATCAGTATCATTCTGAAAGAAAATGACCCAATTACACCTCCTCGCCATAATCCCCCATGATGCACACCAAACAGTGACTCGTTTAGAATGTAAAGGTTTCTCATGATTTAATCGAGGATTTGCTCACCCCAAATGTGGTAATTTTGTTTATTAATATAGCCACCAATTTCAAAATGTGTTTCATCTGAAAAGATGTTTTTTTGAGAAAAATTATTTGCGGCTTTCAGTTTTATTCCCATCCACTGGTTTTAGTTTTCACGATTGATTCAAACCTAACCAAACCTTCCATTCTCACGAGTCATTGTTTGGTATGCATTATGGTCAGGAGGTGTAATTGGACCTATTTCTTTCAGAATGCTATTCATAAAGCTGTAACTGTTAATGGTGTTATTTGAGTCTTATATATTTTTAGAGCTAAATCTTTTCGTAATCTTGTGAATTCACTCAGTTCAAATTTTTCTGAACGTCGACTAATGGAAATGTCTTAGACTTTTGGCTGGTCTGGGGTAGTCTTCGGGGTGGTCTTCTGAATGGTCTGAGAGAATCCCTTAAACCTTAACTTTGCATCCAAAACAATATCATGGATTTTGTTATCCATTTCCTTCCTGTGCACAAAGCGTTACTTGTGCTGGTTTGACCACATCAATACTCGGAAAACAGAAATCAGAAAATGTTAAGTGGTTCAGTCCCCATAGATGGTTTCAGATTTTCTTCAGTTTTTTTCCACTCAAAAATAATATTTAATCAACACACTAGGTTCGCTTTTTTCCATGATAATAAAAAGATCATTTTCATCACATTTTCATAATCAAAACTAATCTGATTTCCAAGACTGTCAAAACAAATCTATACATTATATCTGCTTGAAAGTTATGAGCGCTCGCACCGTCATCTATCAGAAAAGTATCCAACTTTTCATTCTAACCTCATATTTTTCAAATTGAGCCTGTTTTTTAAACTCTTTTAATTAAATAAAACATAGCTGGCGTTGTGAATTTTCCTAAGTTTAGTCTTATTTCAGAAGTGTAATGTGTGACATTTATAAAAATGAAGTCGTACACAATACAACAACGCGTTAAAATCGTTGAATTATTTTATAAAAGTGGATGTGAAAAATGTTTTTAGGAAATTTCCTGGTATTTACGATTTGCACAATCGTCCATCTAAAAGTACTATAAGTCGAATTGTTCAAACATTTTATGAAGCTTGTTCGGTAGAAGATAAAAGAAGAACAATATATAGTCGTCGTAGTTGTTCATAAGAGCATATTGATATGTTCTATATAGCATATTGAAAAAAATCCTGAGAAACGGTGATGTTAATTGACTACTAAGATCATGTGATTTGACACCGTTAACTTATATTCTTTGAAGTTACGTGAAAAGCCAGGTATATAAGAACCATCCAAAATATATTTCTGAACTAAAGAATGAAATTATTCTAGTCATTGGTGAGATAGAGCCAAAATGGTTATGCCAAAATGTCTTCCAGCTTTTGACAAAAGAGTGAACGGCAGTGGAGCTGCAAGAGGTGGTCATTTGGTACATATTGTCTTTCGTGTTTAAATGTAATACACTCTACTTTTGAAATCATCTCAAATTCTGTGTTTTATTCAAACATTTATAAAACCGTCCAATCAAATCTTCTATTGGAACCTTCGGTGTCAAACACTAAACCAGAAAAGATTTACTACTAAACACCAAATCACTTCTTTAAACTTCTCGAGGCACGTTTTCTTAGCCATGTTTCAAGTCTGGTCTATTAGTCGCTTCAAGTTTGGTCTATTAACAATATATGTTATTTTTAGTAGGTGAACTAAAAACACTACTCACCTTGTATTTCGTTAAACAAAATCTATAATTACCAACACCTTTGTTTGTCTCGGTCAAGTTTATTTTACATCAACAATATTAATTAAATTTAATTATAGGGCGAATAAACATTTGTAACGATAAATATCTATTTTGTATTTAGGTTTACGACTCAAATGCGTGCCAGATTATCACTCCAGTCGATCAGCACATTTACGAATTAATCTTAGAAAATCTGAAACCTTGGCAGTTTTCTTGGAATACCGATATTTTGGAAACCAGTTCGCTTGTTACTGATCCTTTGAGATACCTTTGCGAGGAATATGTGCAATTGGTTAAAAAAAGTATACCATTGGAGTTAATTAATTATAATGAAGATTCAGGTTTGGTGTTTACATATTCAGCCATGCATGGTGTTGGATACAAGTACGCAAAGATAATTCTGGAAAGTATTAACGTAAAGATGTTGCCTGTAGTTGAACAACGTGATCCTGATCCAGAATTTCCAACAGTAAGGTACTAGGATATTAATATTTCATATTGGAGATGATGATATGATATATTCTTATACAATTGAGGTTCCTACATATGTATAAAGATAGCATAACTCTGTTTTTGCAATATATTTCTTTCTATTATTTATGCCATATTATATTTGGTAACTTGGTTTGTTTACCGAAAAATCTGCCTGATGATTTGATATCGATAAGGGGTGTTACATCTGAAATGTTTGGAAATAATGATTTTAAGGGGCGCCTTAAAGATAGGGCACTTTTTATTTTTCCAAAATAATTTTATTAAAACGATTTATTATAACAAACTAGTTGTCACCCGCTCGCTTCGCTGAGCGTAAATAAAACTTTAGTAATTTGTGATTTTTTGTGATTAAAATTATTTAGAGATTCTAAAGACTCTATCCGCATCCAACAACCAATGTTTTCGCCAACTTCACGTCGGATGTTGTATATATGCAATGTCAGATTCGTATGATGACACTCAACAGTACTTGAGTGTCATCATACACCCAACCGTTGGGTTTCACAATCTCATGTGAAACACGCAACAACCTGCATCTCCGCCTTATTGAGCATTTTTGTTGGTTGATGACTGGAGTCTTATTGGACGCAGTTCAAAGAAATCTGACATTGCATATATATATATATATATATATATATATATATATATATATATATATATATATATATATATATATATATATGGATCGCGGCCGTATCTTGAAAACTAAATCCGTATCTGAAAACCGACGTCTACCAACACCATTGTTGCCAATTCCAGATACATAAATACCAACCCCCCCTAAAATGCTAGAAAATCGATCTGGTTACACCAAAATATTGCATGTAAACTTCTATTGGACCTTGTTTACCCTTATTAAAAGAGGATTAGTTTGACAGAAACAAAATAAATTTGAATAAATAAATAAATACTTTATGATTTTTTTAAAAAGTCACTGACAATAGTAGTATTCCAAATGTGCCACTGCACATACCTTATACACGCGCAATTAATAAAACTTTTATCATTGCAGATTTCCAAATCCAGAGGAAGGAGCTAGCAGTTTAAATCTATCCTTTAGTACAGCTGAAAAAATCGGTAGCTGTTTAATAATAGCTAATGATCCCGACGCTGATAGATTTGCCTTCGCTGAGAAAAATAAGACGTAAGAATGCAATTATTACGTATTACAAGAAAAAATACCTGATTGAATTTCCACTCATCGTGATCGCAGTACTGATAAGTGGAAAGTATTTTCAGGAAACGAATTAGGTGCCTTGTTCGGTTGGTGGATGTTATTATGTCATAAGCTGAAGAAATCTGATAAATCTATAGAAGATTATTACATGATGTCTAGTACAGTTAGCTCAATGATTTTGAAAACAATGGCTAAGAAACATGGATTTAAATTTCTTGATACACTCACAGGTTTTAAGTGGATGGGTAATAACCATTTATATTAACATACAACGGCAAAAATTAACTAGCATTTGCTTTTAAGGTAATAAAACTTTAGAGTTAAAAAAGCTTGGCAAAGAAGTTTTGTTGGGTTATGAGGTAGAAATTGGATTTATGTGTCTACCTGAAATATTAGATAAAGATGGAGTTTCTGCTGCAGCTTTTTTCACTACTATGTGTTCATATGTTTATAGGTAAGTTAAATACACGTAGGTATAAACCATATTTAAACAAGGTGTTCCAAAACAAAGCTTCTTTTTGATATAGCGATATAATGAAAAACAAATTATAGGAAATTACTTTTAAAAATAATGTCATCCAAACTCTCACGCTCACGGCACTCATCTAAACGAACAGCACTATTCCTTAGGCATGGTACAAAATTTCTGGAATGGCTGCCATTTCGTGTCGGATATTCTTTTAACTGCACCCAAAAACTTGGTTTATTAACGTTAACTTTCGATTTAAGAAAAAATCCATAGAGCTCAAATAAGGACTACGTGGTGGCTAATTTATGTCACCTCTCCTGGAGATCAATTTGTTTAGGAAAATTTCACGAACTCGTGGCAGAGACGGGTTGGAAGTGTGTGAGATTTCTCCGTTCTGTTGAAACCATGTTCTTTGATTATAACCTGCAAAGTAATACAGTTCATGTAGAAAAAAATTGTCCAACATTTCCAGATAACACTCTGAATTAGTCGCAGTAACTGCGACTCCCCTGCCGTCTTTAAAAAAGTACGAACCGGTTATTCCTCGCAGCTTGATATTGCAGCCCATACAGTGACTTTAGGCGAATGTAGAATTTTAGATAGTTGTGTTTCAGGTTGATTGCAGTCCAGTAATGACAGTTCTGCTTATTTACATGACCGTTGAAATGGAAATGAGCCTCAAATCATTGTTTTTGTAAAATTCTCGCACACGCAACGTACGGTCTGCTCCCGAGAAACACTCCATACCGACTAAATTCCTAAACGCGAATCTATTGATTGACATGCGCCCCGGCTCCTCATAGTTGTTGCGTTTGCGCAGAGAGTCAACAAAATAGAGACTTCCATATGGGACACTTTGTATTAAATCAATTATGAAAGGCATGTGTAAGAATATTTTTAGTAAAAATTCAAAACACTTTCTTGCTTAAACATTTGGAATTTGAATAATCCATTAACTATAATTACCCAAATAATGAGATGATGTAAAGCTTTTTGTCCCTTTATTAACACTAGATGGCATTGGACAGTAAAACCGAAGTGTTATCTATTGGGTTGTTCCATAAGTTCTGGCTGTTTTTTAATTTAAAAGTTTTATTGAAAAAAACAGCAATTATAATAACAAATTAACCAATGATGTATTTATTATCGGTCATTGTTCGCGACCTATGCCCACTTCTCGATCAATTTATTGATGCCGTTTGGTAAAAAATCGCCGGGCCTGTTACTCTAAAGTTACGCTCTTTATTTGGTTGGACGATACCGGGGAACCTCACCTTGTCCTTGTCGATAGGGTCGTTTCAGTTAAATAACCTCATTCTTATGGCGCAGCTGAGTGAGGTAACGTTCGTTGTCGATAGTCTTGTTCTTTTCCAGCATTTTCGGGTACGCGAGACGCTCCAGTCCCAACGCAGATCATTGTCGGCTTTGATGTATCTCCTGCAGCTACCCACTCCTTCCTTTACTTCATATTGATATAGAGATATAATTTTCCATCTGTCGTAAAGATTCTGTACAAGGTCCATTGCTTGTGTGTTGTTCGGTGTCGGGCGAGATTTTGAGTAGCTTTATTGCGGCGATTGTCCTTATTGTCATCGGTTTGTTTGTATACTAATCAAGCTCCGAGTTTTGGGGTAAATCCCATAGATAGAAGATGTCGGGAAATTGTTTCTATTTATCTTTTCAGCCAAAAAATCACTTTAAGATGGGTCCCGTCGAAGTCGGAAAGTCGACCAGCGCGGGGTGTGTCGTCCAAAACGAAGTTACCATTTTTGAACTTGTTAACTGAATACCTCACTGTTATCTGAATACCTCACCATTAATTCGGAGAAATACTGTTCACAACTAAGCGAATTAAACTGAATAATCGACCAAAAGCACCATGAATAAGAAAGAGTCTGAACAGCCAACAGAAAATGCATCGCGTTTCATCGCGACAATGCTAGACGACAAGAGTCTTTGGCAACTTGACTGGAATGTTCAGGTCCATCCATCGTACTTTCCCGGTCTTACACGCTTCGACTACTATATATTTAGCAACTTACTACATATTTCGCTTCAAAATTGCTTAGATGGCAAAACATTGCTTCCAAAAATAAGGAAGACTTCAAAAAATAGCTAGATTAATTATTTAGTCAGGAAGCTCAGCACTTCTAACAACTAATTTTTTTTTAGTGTGTCCGAACTTCCGATAGGGGTCGCTGTCAAACAAGCTATGAGTTTGCGCGCCTCTAGCGTCAAAATTATGCAGTATAGTTTGGCAAATCATCATGGAACGTTTAATATCATAGCGACCCTTGCAAATTGTCGAAATTTATTGTCAAAAGCAGTGTTCTGTGGGCCAAATTTATAGAAGGTTTCACGAATTTTATGGTGCACATAATCGCCCAATCGAGCGATGTATTCGACAAATTACGAACGCATTTCACGGTATATAAACCATCTTAGATTAGCAGATGATATCATTCTCCTTTCACATGGCCCAGAGGAGCTACAAAGACGCATACAAGAACTGCAAAGAGCTGGCGAACCATTTGGTTTAAAAATAAACCTGAAAAAGTGTCAGGTTATGTTCAATAAATTCGCTGATTATAGGAGAATTTCATTTTTTGGGAGGGATTTGGAGATTGTGGACTACTTTATATATCTTGGGCCGAGGATTTGAATGGAGGAGGATACCGCTCGGGAGGTGGAACGGCGTGTTAAGTGTGGCCGGCAGGCATTTAGCAGGCTCAACATAGTATTTAAGAGCAGACTACCACTTTACTTGAATAGAAAAGTCTTCGATGAGTGCGTCCTGCCCGTTATGACACACGGAAGTGAAACCTGGATACTCACCATGTAGCGAGGCGATGGGACGACAGATGGACCGGGGCAATCCTGGAGTTGACCGTTTGATCGCAAACGTCCGCGAGGAAGACCGAAAGCTCGATGGACTGATGACATCGTTAAGTATATAGGAACCGAATAGCAGAGGAAAGCCCAGGACCGTGACAGTTGGAAGCATGCTGGCCAGACCTTCATTCTGTAGTGGATCAATGCGGGCTGATAAATAATATATATATATATATATATATATATATATATATATATATATATATATATATATATATATATATATATATATATATATATATATATATATATATATATATGGAGGTAGCCGATAGAATATGAGTGGCAGAAAGAAAAATTATTTATGTTATTTATGATAACACTAATATTAACTCACCTTTAAAAGTGTTTTACAATACAACCAGCGTATTTTATTACTGCTTATTTTTTAAAATAATTTATTTCTTTCTAATGGTTTGTACTTCAGGGGGTAAACAAATAAAAGTGAAATAATTGTATACACGTTATCGCATTCCAATTCTGACAAAATATGAATTTATTTTGTTGATACATCAACACTTTTTTCGTTTCCCACTATGCTAACGTAAACATAGGTCACACTAGACACGGCAGTTTTGAAGAAAGGCGTTTAATTTTGCAATTGAGACGCTAAAAGAAATCTTATGTATTTATTACAAATGCAATCAAACGGTCACCATATGTAATTGCTAAAGTTTTGAAATAATCATATCTAACACAAAACAACCAGAAAAAGCGGCCGTTTAAGAAAAATAAGTAAAAAAATCGATAATCATATTGTACGCAAGGCTTTGAAGGGTTCTTTTGTAACCTCTGTCGTTAAAATAAACTTGACCTAATTATCAGTACCAGAACAATCAGACGACAATAGAAGTTACAACAGAAGAACCTAGACAGTAGAGTAGACAGTAAAGTTCCGTTTGAAAGTAAACAGAATTAAATTTCGCAAAAAAAACTATGGTAAAAATTTCCAGCGTAACTGGAAAAACATTCTTTTTAGCAATTAAAATAATATTAATTTATTTTGTTCTAATGGCACATTGGATTTGAGAAGTCGCATTTATAAAGAATTCAATCCACGTAACATTTTGGGTACAGTGAAGCATGGTGGTGGTAACACCAAAGTGGCGTACCATTCATATAACGGGGTTGTTCCAATAATCTAGACAAAAGAAAATGTGTCAAAAAATTACTTGGAAATCTTAGAGACAATTATGCTACGTTTTGCTGAAGAAAGTATACCTTTACAGCGAATCTACCAACAAGGCAACGATCCCAAACATACGGCTCATGTAGGGCAGCAGTGGTTCGATAGGAAACATTAAAGTGTTAGAGTGACCTTCACAGTCTCCGGATTTAAATCCAATCGGGAATCTTTGGTAAGAGTTAAAATGACGCCTTGCTGGTAAAGAATAGCAACGAAGCAGACATTTTGGCAAGAAATTCAAATAGGTTGGTTTTCAATATCTGAGAAGCATCCCGATATGTAATCCGCTCCGTGCCAAGAAGATATCAATCAGTAATTAAAAATAAGGGCCATGCTACAAAGTATTGTAGACTTCGATATTCATATAGACTAATCATCTTTAGTTTACACCTTTTAGTTTTTTTTGTTTTCAAATAAAAATTACTTATTTTTTGACCACGTCATTTTAAATGCTTGTAAATTCATACTAGAAAATTAATATTTTCTTAGAAACAACGTAAAAATGTTTTAGTTTAAATAAAACATATTAATAGGACTGTGTCATTCAAACATTAGCTAAATTATTGGAGCCAAACGAGAAAAAAAGAGACGCCGAAAATAATCTGCTTCGACTATTGTAAATATATATGTATATATTGTATTGTAAATATATATGTAAATATATATTATTATTATTCACGTATGGGCCCGGGTGGACCAAGCGAAGTACAATTAGAGGCAATTGTTGTTGTTAGCCTTCCTTTGCGCCCATACTAATTTCATTCTTTCGCTATGAGCTTTTTTTTCTTTCGTCAGACCAAGTTGTTCCAGTCTTCCTACATTTTTCTCTCTGGCCAACCTTCCAAACGTCAACCTTGTGTCTGAAACAGCCTCTATCTTCTCTTTAATTGCAGAAATCCATTTAATTATTTCTACTTTAGCTCTACTCCTATTTTCATAAAATTCGACTATTTGTCTAGTTAGCCTACTCGGATTCATCTGTTTTATGTGTCCGTAAAACTTAAGTCTTCTTTTTCTCATATCGCTATGTATATCTGTATATTGTTTGATTTCTTGGTTTTCTCGAAGTCGGTGTGTTGTTGTATTTATTTGTTTGGGGCCTAGGATTTTTCATATAGAAATAGGATATAGACATTCTGGCTTAAGGTATTAGCCTAGGAAGGTAATACCTTACCCATATAGACATTCTGGCTTGATAACTGTGTTGTAATGTCTCAGTTTTGTGTTTTTAGATAGGCATTTTTTGTTGTAAATATTTTGTGTAAGTCTCAATGCCGTTTCCATTTTTTTACATCTACTCTTATTGGCCACTTTTTCCAACCCATTTTCCATGATTATTTTACCCAAATATTTGAATTCAGAGACTCGTCTGATGTTACCATATTTTGTTTTTAGAAATGGTGTTCTTAGTCTGTTACAAGTCATGTATTGTGTCTTTTAAAAGGAAATTTGGAGTCCTACCTTTTCTGCTGTTTCTTTTAGAATTTCAATCTGTTTCTGTGCCGTTAATACATCTTGAGCCAAAATTGCTAGATCATCAGCAAACGCCAGACAATCAATTTTGATGTTGGTTCTCCCCAGTTTAATGGGCTGGTTCAGGGCCGACTTTTTTTCACGCCACTCCTGTATTACTTTTTCTAGAACACAGTTAAATAAGAGTGGCGAGAGTCCATCCCCTTGTCTCACTCCAGTTTTAATTTCGAAGGGCTCTGAGATGTCACCCATGAATTTAACTTTTGACCTTGTGTTAGTTAATGTTGCTATAATAATTGCCAGCGTTTTCGGATCTAGTCCTTGTTCTTTCAAGATTCGGAATAAAGATTCGCGGTCTATAGAATCATATGCTTAACCTCGCTCAGCTTAATGATCGTTTCTGCCCCATTAAGCTGAGCGAGGTTAAGCCAATCACTTGGCTTGCTTAGTGAACGTCGCTATATCACTAAGGTTGTCGAATAGTCTGAGCATATATATATATATATATATATATATATATATATATATATATATATATATATATATATATATATATATATATATATATATATATATATATATATGTATATAAGTAAATACAGAGGGCTGAAGAAGATGAAAAGATGGTGATAATCGATAATTGATAGGTGAGAATCGTAAAAACCTAAAAAGTGGCCTTTCAGAGTCAACAAGCCTAAATTTAAATCATCCTACCCTAAAGAGTGGAAGGGCATATAATGAAGAAGACGAAGAATTTTGTAATTTATTCACTTTATATTTTTATATTTAGTTTTGTTTTTTGATAGAAAAGGTCAACAAATTTGTGACAAACTTGAGGAAATATACTCTATATATGGTTATCATTTATGCAGAAATTCTTACTTTGCATGTTCCAATAATGAAACAATTAAAATTATTTTTCACAATATCAGGAATTTTCAAAATACCAACCATGTAAGTTAATAGTGTAAAAATATTTATTCAGAATGTGTTAGTAATAGTAAACAATCTGTTTTTTATAAGTATCCAACCCATATTTTCAATGGTAAATATAAAATTATCTCTGTTAGAGATTTAACAACAGGATATGACAGTAATCAACCAGATAAAGTCGCTGTATTACCTCTTTCACCTGAAATGATAACATTTACATTTGATAATGGGTTGATATGTACCATAAGAACAAGTGGCACTGAATCTAAAATTAAATATTATACTGAATTGTGTGCTAGTCAAAGCCTGAAGTAAGTAAATTACAAAAAAACCTTATCTTTATAGATTTTTGTAATGGTTTGTTTTTTGTAGAAACTTTGAAGAAGTTAAAACAATTTTAAATACTATGGTTGATGAAATATTGAATACATTTTTAGAACTTACAAAATATGGGCTAATACCTTAAACAAATTTGTTTAATATTGCTAATAAATAATGTAATATTTTATTTATTATTATCGAAATAAAATTTTTGGTGTTCATTATCTAGTAGCTAACAAAATCTTAAATATGGAAGTTAATAATTTTTAGAACATATCCAACTGTGTAATTTTTTATTGTTGACAAAACAGTAATCTACAATTTTTTCTTATCAGGATATATTCTTTTCTTGAGGTATTTTGGTATTAACAGGTGTGATATAACTGTGTAATAATAAATATAATTTATTACGAAGTAGTTTTTATAATTTAACCTTGAAAGATCGTCGTTATCACTTAATTAATTTTTGAAAAAATGGTAGTTGAAAGATATGTAGTTGATGAAAATTCTCTGTCGTTAAAAGAATAGTTAAAAATGTCAGCATATGTTACTACCTTTTAAAACGTACCTGAGTCTGCCACCTTCGCCATATCTTTTTAATTTAAATTTATCCTGATTTTAATTCTTAAGAACTTGAGGACCCAGATCCTATGACTTCTATGATTGAAATGAAATGTAATGATTTATTATTTTTATAAACATAATACTAGAATGTCTAATTGTACTAATATAATCTTACCTATAATTAAATTTGATTTGTATTCTAGACACTCATGTATTATTTCCTGGAAATTTGTTACTAAGTCTAGGTTTAATTTTACTAATTTCGCTAATATCATTTATTTTTAAAAATTCATAAAGAATGGTAATGCTGGAATCCCATATAAAATAATTAATAGCCCAACCTATATTTAGATAAGTATATGATTTTTGGTTTTATATCTATGTTTACAACTGTAATGCAAATGTGTTTTGCATTAGGAAATTTTGTATATTTTAATATAATCACATTGTATTATAGTGCAATCACTCTGAATTGTTTTACTCTAACTTAGCACAAGTTTACTTTATGAGAGTTGCCTTCATTACAATAAAATTGTGCTATAAGGAGAATTTTAGTTGCAAATTGAAGTGCATTTATTATAAATTGTCGGTCGCATTAAATACCACCAAGTTGTGATGGGTGAAATAAATGTATTATTATTATTATTTATTATTCTATATACAAGTATAAAGCGAAAGGCCAGATACTTTTGAAATGAAATATTGAATTTTTAATCGAACATTGATTCAACGTTGTCTCTTTTTACCTCGCTACACTGGGTCCAACAATTTTCTAATCTTCTATGCCTTCCAAAAAACAATGCAAGTCGAACTCTGTAAAAAAGTCCTCTGTTTCGACGATGACCACTTCATTTGATGTGAATTTCTTTCCAATCAGCCATTTCTTCATGGTTCATGACAACATTTTTTTCTTCAGCAAATGAGAGTATTTTTTATCATTTCTTTATAAAATTTAACCAATAATGCAGAATAATACTCTTCCCTGTCTTCTTTTTATCAAATAAACGCTGATAAAGCCTTTTAAATCCCAGAAAAGAGAAGCCAAAACCATGATGGAAGCATCTTCACATTCTTTCGCATAAGTTCGACTACTAAAACTCAGTGTATTTAATATTCCTTCAATTCTGATATGTAGTGACGGGTTCCATAGTTTCATCAGTACTCACAAATGGCCGCATTGAAGTCCGCGCACCCGCGTACTGCAGTCAAAGTGACACCCATTTCGTCGACAAATTTTTCATGCCAAATATTCATATAGGATGTTCCGCCCGCGTTTGTCCAAGATATTTATCATCTCAACAATCTCCTTAATCTTCATTTTGCGATAGGCAAATAGGGTTTCATAGATTTTGTTGACCACTTCCTTAGTAGTGACATCAATGAGGCGGTCTAAGCATCGAGGGTAACTCGCAATGACTTAACCACATTCAACTCGGTAAATCACTTATGAGCCAAGAAATGTAAGGTAAAGGAGCAGTGACCCCATAATGCCTTTTCAGCTTTTAATCGATTTGCGCAGTGATTGAGACACTTAAGGGTAGTATAAAATCAACACACGAAATTGCTTTTCGTGATAGTGAAAATATAAAAATGTGCTTTTGAAAATTGTCAACCCAAAACCAAATGACATATCGGTTTGAAATTCATACAGTGTTACTAAAATGGATTCTACTTTTCAGGAATGCTATCACCTTAAGATAATATATAACATAAGAAGGTATTCTAATCGTTCAAGAAACTATGGGAAATGTGCCAAGCGGTGGCGCCATCTCAAGTGTATCCGAGGCATCAGTTTAAACTTTCTATGGTTTGCCGACTTAGTTTGGGGTTCAAATCCTCCATTGTTTTCTTTTTAATTGTTTTAAAATGTTTCTGTTATTAATTTCTGATTATTATTAAATTGTAAGTTTTTTCAGTCACTAGTGTAGTAGTAACAAAATTAATTATGAAATAATGAAAATTTACGCCATAAACGTATATTTTTAATCGAAAAAGCGTGTAATAACTTTGATTATACAATTTATTGAGGAAATATCAAAAAGGATAATGACATTAGCGAATCAATATAATTGTTAAAAAAGCAATAAATTGAATATATTCACTTCCCAGCGGTTTTAGTTGAATTCGCATACATGAACTTTGAGAGCTGTAACCGATAATCTTAGGCAATGTAATAATATATATGTACATTTTTTATTTTATTAATTATTTAACACTGAAGAGACTTTAACACTTTTAGAGACTGAAAAAATCTGTGGCGCCATCTCAAGTGTATCCCAGGCATCAATTTAATCTTTTTAACAATTTGGGATTCAAATCCTCACCATTGTTATAATTATACATTTTTTTTGTTTAAAAATACTATTAAAATTATTTTGTAATTAATTTCTGATAATTATGTATTACTAATTCAATCTCTAGCTGTTCACTCTATCGTTGTTTAAAAAATGTTATAGTTATAATATGGCTGGACCAGCTAGAGATCCCCCATGTCCTGGTTTGTGGCTAAATTCATTTAATATAAGTAATGGTTCAAGCTTCAAGTCAAAGACTACGATATAATTGCTATATTCATTGTTAAAACCTATTACAAATATAATGAAAATTTTAGAGTTTTGCAAATCAATATAATTTTGGATTGACAATTGGATTGATTTTGGTAGGACGGCTGGGCAAGGGATGCGGTTTGATGCTCCGGGGTGAGCGCAGAAATAATCAGAAATTTCGCCTCGAGAGGTTTAGTTGTGCCGTACGAAGATGCAGGCAGCAGGCAGCTCACCAGAAACAAGAGCCGACCACAATTAGGAAGGCCCTTAACCAGTTAGCAGACTTTCAGTCACCAGCGTCAAAACTAGAGGCCAGATCTAAGGTAACTTTCAAGACACACTTCTCTGGTAGAAGTTCCTTTTGGAAGTCTTTTGAGGGAGCACATACTCTTTTTAATCCAAATTAAATCATCTCCTGATGATGCTAACATGGTTAGCGAAAGGCGCGTCAAAAAGTTTAAAAAAGTGATTTGGTGTTTAGTGGTAAATCTCTTCGAGTTTAGTGTTTCGTACCGACAGTTTCAATAGAAGAATTGATGTGTCGCATTACTTACTTGACTCGTAATACGACCCTTTGACTGACTTCAATTATTTAGAGATCAGCTATTTGATTTCAGCCTTTTACCGGACCTGTCAATTTTCGACTTTTGATAAAACATGAGGAGCTAATTTGCAAAACGTAAACATACTGTCGATCTTCAATTTACATCAATCAGCGACATGCTGTGGCATAAGCCATGATTAATGATCAATAGAATCTATGATTAATAAAATCATAGACCGGATACATACCATTTGTGCATTATAAAGGTAATTTGATGAATCTGATACTCAATAACTAATATATAAATAAAATGTGATTTTTTTTATATTGTCATTTTATTTCAACTTTTTAACGTATTAACTAATTTATATTTTTGGATTTTGCCGGAATCTGTTTTTGGGAATGCATCTACTATTCGAAGCACCGAAGGAATTTTAAAGTGAGCTAATTTTCCTTTACAGTATAGTCTAATATTTTTTATAGTTATTGACCGGTTTGCTACCCTAACACAAGCACAAACTTCTTCACCTAGACGTTCCTGAGGAAGTCCAATTACCTAATAAAGACATAATTCAAATTAATTTCATATTAAATTATAATACACATGCAGAATATCATGGGTTTCCAAAATATCAGGGTGAGTATTGAGGAAATATTCTATTTCTTTGGGAAATATATTTTTGCCTCTTCTAATAATCATCTCCTTTAGTCGACCATATCCGTTTTCTTTAAAAATAAATCTCTGAGGTGTGAACAAAAACGAGCCTCGAGAGGTTCAGTTGTACCGTACGAAGATACAGGCAGCGGGCAGCTCGCCAGAAACAAGAACCGACCACAATTAGGAAGGTCCGTAAGCAGTCACCAGCGTTTCAGTCACAAGCATCAAAACTAGAGGCCAGATCTAAGATAACTTCCAAGACACTCAACTTTGGTAAAACTGTTTCCATTTTAGAAGTCTTTTGAGGGAGCACAGACTCTTTTTAATCCAAATTAAATCATCTCCTAATGATGCTAACATGGTTAGCAAAACGCGCGTCAAAAAGTTTAAAAAAGTGATTTGGTGTTTAGTGGTAAATCTCTTCGAGTTTAGTGTTTCGTACCGACAGTTTCAATAGAAGAATTGATGTGTCGCATTACTTACTTGACTCGTAATACGACCCTTTGACTGACTTCAATTATTTAGAGATCAGCTATTTGATTTCAGCCTTTTACCGGACCTGTCAATTTTCGACTTTCGATAAAACATGAGGAGCTAATTTACAAAACGTAAACATACTGCCGATCTTCAATTTACATCAATCAGCGACATGCTGTGGCATAAGCCATGATTAATGATCAATAGAATCTATGATTAATAAAATCATAGACCGGATACATACCATTTGTGCATTATAAAGGTAATTTGATGAATCTGATACTCAATAACTAATATATAAATAAAATGTGATTTTTTTTTATATTGTCATTTTATTTCAACTTTTTAACGTATTAACTAATTTATATTTTTGGATTTTGCCGGAACCTGTTTTTGGGAATGCATCTACTATTCGAAGCACCGAAGGAATTTTAAAGTGAGCTAGTTTTCCTTTACAGTATAGTCTAATATCTTCTATAGTTATTGACCGGTTTGCTACCCTAACACAAGCACAAACTTCTTCACCTAGACGTTCGTGAGGAAGTCCAATTACCTAAAAAAGAAATAATTCGCATTAATTTCATGTTAAATTATAATGCTCATGCAGAATTACATGGGTTTCCAAAATATCAGGGTGAGTATTGAGGAAATCTTCAATTTCTTTGGGAAATATATTTTCGCCTCCTCTAATAATCATTTCCTTTAGTCGACCAACAACTCGACCATATCCGTTTTCTTCAAAAATAAACTGATCTCTGAACAAAAAAAACAAATGATAAATGTGTAAGAAAATCCTCAAGTACAATAAAATTAAAATTTTAATTTCAAAATGTACGAGGATAAAGTTAGGTAGACTACTTTTTTCGTCGAAAAACAATCACGGAAACTGAAGAAGTTTTAACGTAGCCATCAGACCACTTGGGCTGTTCTCAGGTCGAAGCATGTTTTTTTATTTCACGTTATTTTATTACATTGATTCATTAATTTTTAATTACTGGTTTGGTTTTAATTATTTGGTTTGTCGCAAAGTAACCAAACTTATACATCTTAGAGTAAATAAAATGTATAACTATTATATAAGATTAATTAAAAATTCCTAAAAATAGTCATTATTGTCCCCAAAAGAAGGCTTATATCTTAGCTTAGGCGTTTATATTTATAGATAAAAAAACATATATCTTGAACAATGAAAAATGTATTAAATATTAATTTTTATAATTGCGAATTGTATGAAACTTTTTAAAACATAGGCCATGGTTCAACCCGGGTTGAGATGGGCGTGTATTACAATAATAATTTGTTGTTTTTTGATTTTTTTTGATTGATTTTGAACATCCACGACAGTCCCGATTAGGTGATTGTTTATAAATTGCGTTAAATTTAATATTTAATCTAGTTTTCTCCTCTATCGAACCTAACGATTTGCCTTTGGGCGTTGATTTTCTGTTGGTTTTTATCCCCTTAACTAACTGATTTATTCACTTTTGGCGAAAATGTTTTGTCTTTAGAATTGGTTTATTTTTAGCTTGTTTGAAAAGCAAATATACATTGTTACTAACAATATCAAGCATCCAAAGGGAAATTTTCCTCCGCTATTTTGCTGTCCTTCTAGAAAACGCATACGTATATGTTAGATGATGCATGAATTTAAACCAATAAACAATACTTTTGAGAAATTAAATTTATTATAAAATTTTATAGAATTTTTAATTTTAAAATCCGCGACAAAAATACTAGCACTCGATCAACTAGAAATCTGTTTTAACAAGCTAGTAAGATAACTCCTAAGCCACTATTGCACGATGTATCGCAGAGATTAAATATTAGAAAAATAAATAACATAAAATTTTTCAACGCAAATATTAATACCAATATTGGAAATATTCGAAAATAAATGCTTTGTTTTTGTTATTCATTTTCTGCATAAAAATATTAGCATATTAAGTACTCACTTCTGTACTGCACAGTGATTCTAAAATTAAATAATTAAAATAATGATTATCTAAAACACAATTTAATTTAAAACACATTAAAATGCATTTAAAACAGGCCTCGCCAGTCTGACGCAATACATCACTAGCATGTCAGTGACGCGAACTCATTTTTGCCCCTACCGAAAATCGCTCAAAGCAGCTAAAGAAGTTTTCACTTCAAAAATCAATTTTATTCAAAAAAGTACAATCGTTGGGTGGAAGAAAACTACTATTTTGGTTGATTTGAAACTCTTGCAGATGATTATCGGATTCTTCCCAAATGTTCTGTACTTCATCTAAATCAACATTGTCATCTGTAGTCTCACCATTTTCCTCCATTTCATCAAATACAGGGAGCTGATCTTCCTGTTCATTCACCAAAAAATCCTCATCCTTAACACTTTGATCAAAATTTTCCCCTATATCATTAGGATCGCTTTCTCCATTACTATTTTCCAAGATGTTTAATATTTTGTTGTTTTGATGTTTAATAAATCTGATAATTTTTGTTTGGATATTTTGAAAACTTTATTTTATAAAAAAAATAAAAAATTGCTCGTTGATGGCATGAAAAACACAAAACAACTGAAAATCTCAATGATAACAAATCAACATCAGTAAACGTTCGGGTGTCGTCGTGCCGGTCTATCTTATCAAGTCATTTTTTTCCAATACAGATAAAAAATAATACGTTTCCTAAAGGATTTTATGCACAAAATCGATCTGAGCAATCATTTAACCAATGAAAAATGAGATCCGATTGTAATATTTGTATTTGCATATGGGGCATGAGTTTCGACCTATGCGATACATCATTGGTCTGAGCCTTACGATGATGGAACCAATATTGTGATCTCATCTCTGACATGAGATCCGACCGGGTTTAAGTATATATGAGTAGTATATGAAGGTTAAAAGTATTATAGGATCTATACTTCTTTTCATTTCATGGTTTACAAGTGGTTTATTAAGTTTCCATGCAGTCAAACTGAGGAAACGGTCTTTAGGTCACTGGTCAACAAAATGTATGATATTGTGTGGGTCGATCACAGAGTGGAGATTAAAGAGATTGGTGACTTAACTTAATAATTCTAGGACGAACGCCTACGAACAAACCTACAGGAACATTTAGGCATGAAAAAGCTATCAGCCTAATGGGGAACCCGTTTTCTCACTGAAGACCAAAAACGGAATCTAGTGGCCAGCTCACAGCCTAGACGTGGATAAGCACTATTCAAAAATTCTGAGGTTATTGGAGACATTTGATGTAACTTGGACTTATCGCTATAAACCAGAAACGACAAAATAGTCGTTTTTACCAGGCGAACGTGCTCTGAACGCAATCACTCTTCTGTTTTTAATTGTTTGGAAAATCGACCCCGGCCTTGGCCAAACTTCCCTGTTATCGTGATGTCAGTGCCGCATTCTTCGTGGATTACAATGCTTTCTTCGAAACGTCCCACTTCACTTCTTGACTGGCATAAATTCTGGCACCTGCAAGTCAATTCTAAAAAGAGTCAGGCGATCATTTTCTCCAAAAATTGCTATCCAAGCGAAGCCAGACTGCTAGTTGACAAAATGCCAATTTTGCCATTGCTAAAAGCAACCTATTTAAGTCTTTATTTCGACCGCTCTCTCCGATGGTCCAGTCAAATCCAGCTTACTATCAGTAGGAGGTACGGAATCCTCAAACTTATGTACCCTTAATTTGCTGATCTAGTAAACTAGATCTCCGACAGTTAAATCCCAAGCCATGATAAGATCCGTTAACTTATACGGTCTTATGGTTTATTTCCGTTGACGCACCTTAGAATATTCGGATAAATCAAATCATGAGAAAAACCGCTGTTCCACGGGTCTCTCAATTTTCCCAAATCTACACTGTTTGTTCAAAAAACTACTTTTAGCGAAAACCCGCTACTTCGGAGTATTCCCAACAATCTATCCGGTTAAATATGGCCAAAACTCCACGTTTTGCAAGCAGAAATGAACCGAATTTTCGGTTCCCATCTTGCGTAAGAACGCTTCGACGACTTCTAGTCCCTAACCTTCCTAGATCAGATGGAGGCCCCTGAACAAAGGTGCCCTTTTAGAGAAAATTGAATAGAAACGGGCAAGAACCGAAAGGACTAGCCCAAAAACCTGGCTAGATAAGTCGAAGTCGAAGGAAAATTAAAAGACGGTCACAGAAGAGTAATACCGCTTTAATGGTCAAATCACGATAAATGTTGGTTAAATTTAACAGTTGATAAAAAAATGCCATTTCATCAAAACAATGCACCCGCCAATTCGTCTACTGTTGCCAATTTACTAGTCATCAATATGTATCCTATTTGCCTAAGTTGGTACCCCCCAACTACTTTCGCTTCAAATCAAATGAAGAGATCATCGTCGAAAAGTTTTCCACAGTTTGATAAGTTATGTTTTTTGAAAGGTGTAAAAAAGTTGAACAAAATGTATAAGGAGAGTAAGGATGTAAGAGAAGATTACTTTGAAAAATAAATGGATTTTCGATCAAATAAACAATATTTCATTTATAAACTGTTCATTCTGTATCTGACTGTTCATTCTACCCTCGTAATTTTCAAAAGGAAAAATTAATCAAGTTATCATTCATTTTTGATGATAATATTAAAACAAGAAATCTACACGTCTTATGATTTACATGAACGGATATAATTTGGATGATGCAAAGTCTGGGCTTTATGTTGGATGTCTACTGGACGGTAGCATCTTTTATAAATCGGTCCGAAATACACTGTCACTTGTTGCCATTAGTACTCGAATGGATGGGAGCAAGAGTGTAAAATGTAACAAAAAATCGCCACTAGTTATGTCAGTTCTGCAACGTATAGTTACTCATTAGTCACTGCCCCAGAGTCTAACAACTCATTTTTATGTTTATTTCGAGCAATGACCCAAAACATAAATTTTCAATTGTGATATATTATATTATTAACAAAGGAAATAATGTTTGAATGTATGCATCTTTCTGACAAAGACTCATCTGCTAATTTTATTGTAGTCTTACCCTGTTCTTAACCATTTATCAGCACCAATTAGTTCTTTTGTTTTTTGTTCATCTTCATAATATCCTAAAGTAGTACAATATCCACGAACGCATAGTTCCCCTGGTGTGCCTATAGGTACAATTTGCCCCTAAGAATATTAAGTTATGTATAACATTATAGTTATGTATGTATAATATATATATATATATATATATATATATATATATATATATATATATATATATATATATATATATATATATATATATATATATATATATATATATATATATATATATATATATATATATATATATATATATATATATATATATATATATATATATATACATATATATATATATATATATATATATATATATATATATATATATATATATATATATATATATATATATATAGATAGATATATATATATATATATATATATATATATATATATATATATATATATATATATATATATATATATATATATATATATATATATATATATGTATATATATATATATATATCTATATATATATATATATATATATATATATATATATATATATATATATATATATATATGTATGTATATATACAATTTTTTTAAAACCTGATATAGCCTAACTTTTTTATTTGAAGTGATAGGCTAGTACTTTCAGACGTAACGTTGTAGAAAATAACTTGACTAATAAATATTTATAAACAATGGTTTACGGCGTTGCCAGGTGTCTTCAGTAGGTACTAAAACACTTTTTTTAAATGGCAACATCGTATTTTTTTAATATAATTTGACAAATCTTAAAATTCGAAATAAAAAATGTTATGTCACATTTCTTTATCGGAGTAGCCGTTTTAGAATAATTAGCAAAAACAACTAAAAAAATCTGCAGTCAGCAGAAACTAAAAGAAGCTGACATAGCAATAGTGTTGAAAATTAAACAAACATTGTATTGTTTGAATGGAACCATCATTATTGTACTGTCATTGTGTTATTTGAAAGCTGATGTATTTGGATGCTAATTGTTCTAAAACGGCTACCCCAATAAAGAAATGTAACTGCATTTTTTTATTTCAAATTTTAAGATTTGTCAAATTATATTAAAAAAATTCGGTGTTGCTATTCAAAAAATTGTTTTAGTAGCTACTGAAGAAATCCGGCAACACTGGAAAGCATTGTTTGTAAATTTTTCTTAGTTGGGTCAGTTCTTATAATTTTGCATTTAGAAGTATTAACTTATCACTTCAAATAAATAGTCGATGACAGGTCCCAAAAAAAAAAAAAAACACTATATACATATATATACAGTGTGTCGCATTTAAGATCAAGAAACCCCCATATCTCCGCTATTTGAAGGAGTACAGATTTGAATTTTTGCACAGTCATACAGGTGGATGGGTCACATTTTTTAAGATACTCAACTGAAACCTGCACTTTAAACTCAGCCTACTATGAATTCACAAACAAGGTCAATCCTGAATATTTTGCTTCGCGTTTGAGACATCGAAAAAGGTTATTAGAAAAAGTTGTTCGGAATATTATTCTAACCCCATATACAGAGTTTCATGATAAAATTCGCATTTTTCATTTTTTTTCGTTTTTTTTTTTAAGTTTATTTGTTTAATTTGATAATTAATGTGTCATGGTGAGTAAAAACTTGACACATTGTCAATAGTGTCATGTATTCAAATATATTAGTAAAATAAATAGCACTTACAAAGGAATAATTATTTTATGATTATTGGAACACAATTTTTGGTAATTGATCAAATTTAGGAAAAAGTATATAGTATATAACAATAATTTTCAATATACAAATAATTAATTCAAATCAAATGTGATCTCTCACAACTAGTCCTCCATCTATTCGAATACATTTTTCGATTCTTTTACGATTCTGTTGTAATAATTTTGTGTACAGACCAAAATAATGACAGAATTAAACATACGAATTTTGTCATAAAACTTGGTATATATAACCCCATATATATATATATATATATATATATATATATATATATATATATATATATATATATATATATATATATATATATATATATATATATGGGCTTAAAATAACATCCTGAACAACTTTTTCTAATAACTTTTTTCGATATATCTAACGCGAAGCAAAATATCGAGAATTGATCCTGTTTGTGAATTCGTAGTAGGCTTAATTTAAAGTTCACATTTCAGTTGAGTATCTTAAAAAACGTCACCATCAATCTGTCTGACTGCAAAAATTCAAATTTATATTCCTTTAAATAGCGAAAATGTGGGGGTGTCTTCATCTTAAGTGCGACACACTGTATATATATATATATATATATATATATATATATATATATATATATATATATATATATATATATATATATATATATATATATATATATATATATATTGGTTAATTTTACTGTTAATAAATATTCCTTATAATTACCTCTTCATCGATAAGTTTACCTTCCAAATGATCTCCAAGGTAACCAACAGTTGAGGTTGCCTCATATTCTCCATCGTCATATAAAGATTGAAACACGACCGCCGTTGTTTCAGTTAATCCGAAAACAGACTGGAAAATTCATTACATTAACTAAAAATCTTCTTTCAATATTTAATTTATGACATTTTTTTTGTAATTCGTACCTTGACTTTTTTCACTTTCAGTATTTCCTTCATTTCTCTAAAAAGATGTGGAGAACATGATGCACCTCCGCTAACTGCAATTTCAGGACTGATATCTTCTTTTCTTTCCTTTTGTCGGTTTACTAAATCTACGTACATTGTGGGTGTTCCATAGATAATGCTGCATCTTGAATAATATCAAAGTATAAGTATTAATTCCAAAAAATCTCTAATTCATAAAAACAGTTTTTGTAAATAAAACTTGTACAATTAATTTTAATATCTCTAGCTAAGCAACTGTGCAACTGTGTGTAATTATGTTGTCACCTTATATCCAGAGGGATTCTTCAATGAATAGGTTTCCCGTATATAATGTCGTTTTTGAAACTGTTCAAACTTTAAATTAATCTAAAACTTAATAAAGTTTTAATCTACAGTACAATTTCCATCATTATTGATAATCTGCCTATCTCTCTAACAAACTTTCTATTTTATTTTTTAAACTAAAATATTATTCAAATGCAGTTTTAATACTTGTTACAGTAGCACTCTATTTTTTTATGAAGAAAATCTTCCACAGGTCTGAAAATAAGGTAATCGGATACTGCAGCATCAAGAGAATATAGTGGATGAAGAAGTGATCACATGAGTGCCATCAATCTTTTTGAAACCCTATTTAAAATAATGTCTAAGATTATCTTAATTTCGCGACTTATTTCACTCATTTTAACGTTTTTGTTAAAAACCGTCGACTGAACATTTCGAAGTCAAGAAATGCTTATTGATCAATGAACTCTGGGGAACATAAACCTTTATTTTAAACAAAGTAAAAACGCAAATGTCATTACATTCTAGTATAGCGCGTTTTAAGATATATCGTTGACCAATTGGCTGCAATAAACTCTTAATAATCGCTACCGTAACGACAGCCGGCAAAGTGACAAGAAAAGTAAACAGGGCCGGGCCTAATAAAATAACAGGTAAAAAGATAAAATTAATTTTATATCTGGTTTAGTAGTTTCGAAGTATTTTAGTTTAGTTCGCATTCTTTTCTTAACAGTGCAGTTCTATAATTTTGATTGTATTTTTAGTTATTCCAAACGTGCTAAAAATGGGGCGTTCTTGGCAAGAACTAATGATCATTGTGCTTCCGGTAGTGCTAATTTTAAAAGAAAACATTTATCGCCTGATGCTAAGCGAATTGTTAAAAATGTGTATGTTTCTTTATTGAATAGGGGGCTTAATGTAAATACAGCCACAGCAGAAACTTCTTCATTAACGAAAACTACATTGTCTGCTGTTAAAGATATTATGACCAAGCCAACTAAAGACGAAAAAGTCCGTAGTGATTCTGGTAAAACCAAATGTGTTGACCAAACCACCAATACTTATTTCGAAACAAACTGTATGCTATGTATGAAGAGCAAAGGCCTACAATGCATTCATTGCAACAGCAACTAAAGAAATATGAAACCAACATTCCTTGTAGCAGAACTAGCCTCCAGACAGTATTATCTCCAATGCGTTTTGCATATCGGACCATAAATAAAAAACAAATATTAATGGAATCACAACGATTGCGATAATAGCGGTTTAACTACTTAAACTCTATATAAAGATACAGATTAGAAAATCATCCCCTTATCTAGCTTGATGAAACATGGGTCGATACACATGAGACGGCAGCAAAAGGATGGGTAGATACATCAAGAAAATGCCAAACCAAAGCCCCAGCGAACAAGGGAAACATGCTGGTTCCGAGGATGGATGAGTTCCAAATTGTTTGAAGCCTTTTGCCCAATGCGCCTAAGGAAAGCGTAATTGTAATGGACAATGCTAGTTATCATAATCGCCAATAAAATAAACTTCCTAATGCAAATGCAAACACTAAATTGGAAATTTAGAACTATATATTAAAAAAAGATATATACTTTGAAAATACAAATAAAAAATGTGATCTAGAATTATTACAGACATTTAATATTAAAAAGGAATATGTATATGATACCATTGCTGCCGATATGGGACATACGGTTTTACGCCTTCCCTCGTATTAATGTATTTTTAATCCAATTGAGCATATATGCCATCAGGTAAAATCCAATGTTAGAGCAGAAGACATTTCTCCGACTCTAAGTACAAGTGCTGCAACATTAATTAGGAAGGTTGTAGATAGTATTCCCAAAAAAGTTGAATAAATTCGATTAACCATGTTATTAAAATAGAAGATTCATATGTATCATTTACTAATAATATAGAACCACTTATTATTAGTGTAGATCAAAGTGACAGTGAGAGCGAAACCGAATTAAATGTATAATAAAATGTAAGTTATAATTTTTATTGTACTAATATATAAATTTATTTATTTATATATTTTTATTGTACTAATATATACACAAACTAATAAACAATGTTTTAGTCATACATAATAATAATAATTTAATCATAATTTAACAATATTTTATTTTTCCCAAAATTATTCAGAAGTTAAATCACTCCGATTCTGGTGCCTTTTAAGAAACTTGGAATATTTTAGGACGTTACCCTAGGAAGGGCAACAAAATATCTTGAAACGGACTATACTGCTAAAGTGGAATAATATATTATAACAATTTTTAAAATTTATAGAACTGCATATCAGCTAATATAAATTGTTTTGAATTAACCTTTATTTTTAAATTTGGAACTGTCTAGAGATATAACTTACTTTTCATCTCTGATGGCGTCTAAAGATTTGTCTGGTGCGTAACTTGGTGATGGTATGACCATTGTTGCACCGTGATTTGTTACAGCTCCGATAGTGATAACGGTACCAAAAGCATGAAAGAATGGTACTTGTACACACACCTTATGATGTTTTTTGTCCAACTCGTTTCTTTTCCCTATGAAGAATGAATTGTTCGTTATGTGAAAATGACTTTGAACGGCTGCTTTCGGTTGTCCAGTAGTGCCCTAAAACTGTTAACTAAAATCGGGTGTTGAAGATAAATGAATATTTATGTTTAAAAGACATCTTTAGGTTTTAATGTAAGATGCTGGAAGTAATCACAGTATATACCGGAGATTTCAACAAGTTTTTGAAGTTTGTTTCTTATGTCACGTATGGGAAAATAGATCGGAGTGAATTATTAGCGGGGGACGAAGTTGCGCCCGTCGATGTAACACATAATATATTATTTTCTTTTTAATATATAGACACCTTCACCAATTGTCAAGACATCATCAAGTTTTCTTATTAATTACGCGAAAGAAGTATAACTTCTTATGTGCGTACATAAGTACACACACGCTTTTTTTGTTTTTAATGAAAGATAATATTTGCATTTATTTAATATAAAAACTGTGTGATTGTTATTCATTTGTAGAACGTAAGGAAGGTATCAAATTTGCTCCCGACTTTTTTCTATAGAGGGCGTTAGCAGTAAGTAGTCGTCAAAATAAATACATCATAGACGACATGCAATACCTTTGGGCATCTTGTAAACATAACCCCATAGAACCAGTAGTTAATTTGTGTTTACATCATAAAATTATTCGGTATTAAAAATGTCAGTTTATGAGCCAAATTTTTGTCATTTGCTTATTAATTTATTTCTTTAATATGAAGAAATCTGCACCTGAGGCTCACCGAATGCTCTTAGACACTTATGGGTAATAGTAATAGAACGTGGTGGTGAGTGAGTGAGAAAAGTGGTGGTTTTCACGTCGAAGACCGGCATAGCTATGGAAGGGCGAAAGTTTTTGAAGATGAATAATTAAAGGCACTGCTTACTGAAGACTCATGTCAAAGTCAAGAAGAGCTGGCAAGATCATTGGGAGTAACTCAATAAGCAATTTCAAAACGCCTTAAAGACCTAGGAATGTAGAAATATGAGTTGAAACCGAGAGATGTTGAACACCGTTTGTTTTTCTTGTGAACGGTTGCTTCAAAGACAAAAACGTAAGGGATTTCTGTATCACATTGTGACTAAGAATGAAAACGAGTTTATTACGATAACCCCAAGCGTGGAAAATTATGGAGATATATCGGCCACGCTTTAACGCCGACGGCCAAACCGAATATTCAGGGCTCCAAGATTATGCTCTGTATTTGGTGAAACCAACTCAGTGTAGTATATTATGAACGGTTAAAATAATCCAAAAAAAAATAACAGGGGATCGTTATCGAATGTAATTAATGCGTTTGAGCCGAGTATTGAAAGACAAACGGCCGCCATACAGCAAAGCCAAGATAAAGCGATTTTGTAGCATGATAATGCTCGGCCCCATGTTGCAAAAGTGGCCAAAACATAGCTGGAAATGTTGAAATGAGAAGTCCTACCCCACCCGCAGTATTCTCCAGACTTTGCTCCCTCTGATTATTACCTGGTTTGATCGATAGCATACGGCTTAGCTTACCAGTACTTCCGCTCTTATGAAGAAGTTAAACATTGGATCGAGTCATGGATTGCTTCAAAAGATTACCAGTTTTTTCAACGCGGGATTCGAATGCTGCCTGAAAGGTGGGAGAAAGGAGTCGCCAACGATGGACAATACTTTGTATCATAAATGTACAACCGGTTTTTTACAATAAAGCCTTGAATTTAAAAAAAAAAGACGGAGCAAAGTTGTATACCTTTTAATATCGATGAAAATTTAATTAAAATTAAATTATTTTGATGGCAATTTCGTTTTTACCATGATTTTTGAAACTCCTCCAGACCATTAACCATAACAAAAAGAGACATTTTGATGATACAATGATAATCCTATAATCGTTCTTGACTTTGACAACTTTCTAAATTTTAAGAAAACTATAAGCGCCATCTATCGAAACAATATACAACCTAACTGTATATATCCTCTATAAAACGAGACCACCATCATTACAATCGATCAACAAGTTGTCAAGTTATAGCGTTTAAAGTGACAGTAATTAGTCACAAAAACACGATGGAATAAAGAGCTAATATTAAATTTTGTTTCAGACTCGGTGAAACTATGTAATTAAAAAAAACTTTGTGATGATGATTGCATCTCCTGCACACGTCTGTTCGAGTGGTATAAGAGATTCCAGGACGATTGTGATGCTTTGGAAGAGGACCTAAAACCAGGTCTTCCAAAAAAAAAGGAATCGCGATGAGTTGAAAAAAAAAGTGCGTAAAATGACCGCTTACGATGCCAATTCGACTTGGAGATGGTTAGTGGAGGAATTAAATACGACCAAAGACATGATTCACGATAACTTAACAAAGGAATTAAACTAACTGAAAATCGGTTCTCGATTTGTCCCTCGCGTCTTAAATAAGGACTGTCACTGTTCGTTCATTTTTGGGGAAAAACAAATCTGTGTGCTTCAACATTCTCCAGATTCGCCTGATTTAACTCCATGTGACTATTTTCAGTTCCCGAAACTTAAACTGGCTATAAAAGGAACGTTATATGACTGTGTTACATAAGTCCAAAAAGTTGTGACGAGGGCCTCTGAGGCAATTTCGATAAACGGTATTAAAAAATCTGTGCTAACATTGTTTGAACGTGCCGAGTGGTGTATTGATGATGAAGAGATATATTTTGAATAAAAATACAACTGAAAGAAATAAAATTGAATAGAAAAGAAAAAAGAAATATTTAAAAAGTTCCGTTATTTTTCCAACATACTGTTTCTAGAAATTATTTTTGTTGTATTTGTTTCCCAATGCAGAATATTTTAAGAATAACAATTTCTAAGCCACCACTAAATTAACAGTAAAAAAAAGACCTCTCATCGAAAACCTTATATAATATAGTATTAATAATAGTGCTTTTTTCTGTTGTTCAAAAGCGTTTAAGCATCAGGAAAAACAAAATAATATAACAATATATTTTTATGATTTTATCACCTTGTTTAAAACGGTTCAATTATTTTTATATTCTCCTGATAAGTCGTATTTATTATGTTACTTATTTTTGAAAACTACAATTTTATTTATTTTTAAAAAATGTTCATTGCCTAATGGCAATTAGATATTATGATCTAATTCAATCAGGTAAGTCAGCTCTATTTGCTTCACAGCGATTATCGCTATTAATCTATAATACCTTATCTCGCTGTAAAACACTATGTGAAGTTTTTAAAAAATAATTAGAATGTGATTTTGTTTTAAAAATGTCTAAAATATTTTAGAATGAAAATTGGGTCAATGGGTTAATTCCAGATTAGAACAGTTCTGTCATACATTTACAGAAAAAAAACAAGTTCCTACGAAATATCTAGATATATATATATATATATATATATATATATATATATATATATATATATATATATATATATAATTTAAATGTATTTTTTTAAGCATATATATATATATATATATATATATATATATATATATATATATATATATATATATAAATATATTTTATACCGTGTGTCGCAGCCAAATGGAATAAATTCGTTAATAAATAAATGGGGGCGTGTTCGAAAAAACGCTCGAACACGTCGATTGGTATTTTTAGATGCGCATTTTTTTCAACAAAAATGTTTTATACAGGATGTGTCATGTAACAGTGGCCAATACCAACTTTCTTATTTTAAATACAACACCCTGTATATTATTTAATTTTTGGGATTCTTCATGAAATTCTAGACATATTTCATGTAAAATATCCTAGACTTATCTTCAACTGTTTCGAAAATATTAAGTGTTTTCAGATTTATAGCAAAAATTAACTGTTTTTTTTCATTTTTTTTTGAAAATTATTTGATTAAAGAAATTCTCTACAACACACAATAGAAAGATGGTATTGGTCTCTGTTACATGACACACCCTGTATAAAAGGTTTTCGTTGAGAAAAATGCGCAACTACACTTTTTTTTAATACTGTAAACAAAATTGTGCAAATTTCAAGACTAATTAGTTTTTGTATAATTTTTTTATTTAAAACATTTGATGTAACAAATACTCAAATTGTGAACCCTGGACGTCCTGGCAACACCCCAACCTCAAGTAAAACTGATTCCTGACATTATTTAATGTTTGTAGCGTAATTTACCTAATGCTGTCGGTAATGCGTCCTCTTAAATAATTCAGATCTTGTGGCTTGGTTTTGTATACGACGCTTTTGAGATATCCCCATCAAAGAATCCAGAGTGAGGTCCGAGGACCTTGGTGGCCATTCTAGTGGCCCTCTCCTCCCAATCCATCGATTTGGAAACACATTATCGAGGTGCTGCCGCACATTAACTTGATAATGGGGAGATGCTCCATCTTGTTGGAACCAAATTGTGTCGGCTAGCAATTGAGGATTTCTTCTATTAGGGTACAAATTTATAAGATTTGGAATGAGCTGATTTTGGAGAAAGTCTAAGTAATTTACCCCATTTAAATTTTGATCGAAAAATGTGAAGTAAGTAATGAAGAGTATGAGTAGATTCATCAGAAAATAAAACGTTTTCCACTCTCAGAAGGTTGTTGTCTATTCTGTGCATCATTTGTTCGCAAAACTCCATTCTCCTGACGAAGTCGTCTTCACTAAGCTCTTGAGTAGGCTGTAGCTTATACGGAAGCATTTTATTCTCTTTGAATATTCTGGCAACCGAAGAGCGACCAACATTGTTTTCCAAGGCAACTTGTCGAGTTGAGGTATGCGGATTGTCTTAGAATGCAAGCATTACATCCATTTTTTTCAAATATTGTATTGAATATTATTAAGGAGGACGACAGGGGTACATAATTTCCCTAAAACTCTTTACATTGGTAATGGAAGATATGTTGAAATGACTAAAATAGGAACAAAAAGGAATACATACATACAAAAAGGAATACAATACAGGTGAAAGACATATACTATTCGTCAATGACATAATTATATTTGCTCACAACAGTATAAAACTAGAGCAAACGGTGAACGATCTCTCAAATGAAGCAGGAAAGATAGAACTGGAAATGAATTTGAAGACAAGACGAAATATATAACAAATGAACATGAAAACCAAAATTATAGATATAAAATAGTAATATATAGAAAGAATAGAATCTTATGTATAAATATGACAACTAACCTCACTTAACAAACAATTTCAAAGGGCGGAAACCAGTAGGAGATAAAAGATAATAAATAAACTTCAAATACACTAAAGAGATATTGAAAGAAAACTACTGGTAGTACCGCAGGTAGATCAAAAACTAATCAATGGGTAAGAGAACAAACCAAGGTGGAAGATGTTGTGAAACGTATACGCACATTAATATGAAATTGGGCGGGACATGTTGCAAGACATTGAAACATTGAAACATTGAAACATTGAAATATAGTGGCACAATCGCTATATGGAGACTTTGGGGAGAGCGAAGAAGAATGGGAAAACTGCCGTATGGTGAATTAAAACGAATAGTAGGTTTAAATTAATTTCAGCAGCCCAGAATAGAGTAAGATGGAAGAATATAAGAGAGGTTTATATCGTTTTTAGGATCGAAAACAGCTAAAATAAGAAGAAGAAAAAGAAGATTAATAAGTTTTAAAACATTTGCGGTCCTCTTCTTTAGAGTAAACTATAGCAGCAGTAAGTAAAAATATTTAGAATACTCCATTAAAATAAGTTCCTCTCAAGAACATTACAGCGGATTGTTGAATGAAAGCCAACTAATAGCCAGTAGAGGACGAGAGAGCTTTTCATCTTAGGGGCTATACCGCTAAGCATAAGTGCTGTGTTCGGAGTTGGACAAAAGAAGCCAATTCATCCTAAACGAAACACTATTTAGAACAGATTTTATGCAGAAGACATAATCGATCTACACTTTTTTGACAGTAATGACTCAATGTGAGTCATATACACGGTTACGTTAAAGAGAAAGTACATGTCAATTATCTAATACAAAATAGTCAAACAATTAACGGGATTATTTTAGTGTTTCCCAACTTCCTATGGGTTCGCTGTCAAACGAATTATGAGTTTGCGCGCATCAATTGTCAAAATTATTCAATATAGACTGACAAATCATGATGGAACGTTTAACATGAGACCAATGCTTGCAAATTGTCAAAATTTATTAATTTTCTGAATTTTATGGTGCACATGATCGCCTAACCGAGCGCTGTATTTGCCGAAATATCGACAAATTTCAAATGCCTCTTACACTGCTCGATATTAAAACAAAAAACTGTATGTTCGGAAGAATTTATCACCACTGTTGCTGACAGTGTTGATGAAGATCCAAATTTATCAATTCGTTAATGGTGGTCGTTACAGAGCTTTGATCAATGATTATTTAATTCTGAATTAAAGCTGCAACTATTGGCGCCTTAAAAATCAAAATATCTCATAAGACTCCAATTGCTTGAAAAAGTGGCCGGAAATTGGATTAACATAATGCAATACTTTGTCAGAAGTAGTGGCGGCGGACATTTATCCGAAATTGTTTTTATTAACATTAATGCAATTGAATGTTATTTTACGTAAAATAAATAGTTTTAAAGTATCTAATTTGGTTGTTGTTGTATTTGAATGAAGTCCGGATGACCTAAGAAAAGGTACCCTATATTAGGGCGATGTTCTATTCCATATTTTACTTACATACCTCTACTTTAAAATACATATTGATTTTGGGGTTTATAATAATTGTAAAACTTATTACATTTACACTAAAATTTGAAGCACTAAACTTACCGATGTGAACTGAATGTGGCAAGGTTGATCTGGTTCAATCTTGTATTGTGTTGTTTGAATTTCCTTTATGCCAGAATTTGTGGCTAAATCTAGTATTTCATGGTATTTATAAGTTCCTCTAAAAATAAATAAAGCCATTAAAGTTACAATAAGCTTTGATATATTTTATAACTACCTGAGATCATTATCAGAAATTACTATAATACTTTTTAGACTTGGCATACGTTTGCAATTTAGTTTACCAGGCTCAGAATTGGATATTTCTGGGGCCACTTCATTTAAGAACTGGTAATAATGTTGTTTTTTATATGAATCTGGGTTAATCAAACATTTAACTCCTACTTTATTGACACAGTATTCTATTTCTGATGGCTGATATGCGGGATTTATATTAACCTGTCGGAATAAACATATAAAATTTTCAGTATGAATAAAATTTATTTCAATTTTGGTGAAGTCAAATACATCATCAAATATAATTATATATACAGAAAAACAAGACCAGTTCAATAAACAATAGACATATTTGAATCAAAATAAAAATCTTAACCTATCGGTATAAATTTATGTTTATTTTTCACTGTGAATAAAACTTCTGCTTAAAATGTATTTCACTTTTAGTAAAGTCAAATACACCATCAAATATAATTATGTATACTGAAAAACAAAACCAATGGAATACACAATATACATATTTGAATCAAACTGTATAGGTACTGTATAGGTACAAACTTATAATAGTTCTTGATTTAGTTTTCATTACATAATACACAAGGTCCATTACAAAAGTAATGCGCATTTTCTGGGAAAATAGATTTATTGATCGAAGTCTTCGTTCCCAGGAACGTTGTAACATGCTTTTGGAAATTTTCTATGGTCTTCTAATGCTGTTCCTTTCAGCTCTCTCTTCAGTCGGGGAAATAAAAAAAGTCGCATGGAGCCAAGTCGGGACTGTAAGGGGGTTGGGGGGCCACCGGAGTGTTGCTCCGGGCCAGGAAGTTGGTAACAATAAAGGACGTGTGGCTGGGGGCATTGTCATGGTGGAGCTTGACCATGTCTTTTGTCAGCCCTCAAGCGCGCGACCCGTCGTTTCAATCTCTTGAATACCTCTAAGTTGCTGAGTTGACAGTTTCTCTCTGCGGTACAAATTCAAAATAAATGATTTCTCGGGCGTCATAGAAGATAATGAACATCGTTTTTGATACCAGACTTGCTCATTCGCTCTTTCTTGGAGCGGGGGGATGATTTTGTGTGCCATTCGCTGCTCTACCTTTTCGATTCGTATCGCTGTTTAAGTCAACGCTCCATCACGCCGTGTTACAAAGTCGACAAAAACACTTCATTTTTACTTCGAAGCAAACTGGTGACCAGCTGCGTTGGAAGGGCAGTTCCCCACAACATTTCCCGACTGGTTTTACCGCGCTGCCATGGATAGTCGCGTCACAATAAAATCATGCGCATTATTTTCATAATGGACCATGTATATAATACTTGTATATCTTGGAAAGAGTTTGGAAAAAAAACCGGAATGAGAAAGCAGATGGTTAAAACACTGAAAAATTAAAAAATATCGAAAATTGGAAAAAAACGTTGGAAAGTCATTGCAGTTAGAGGGCAGACAAAATCAATATGGATGAATAAATAAGTATTTTGTGTTAAAGCACTTGCCTTCCTTTTTGATCATAATAGTAATTGGACATAAATGTACAATTTTAGACACTTTTCAGAAATAAAATTGTACCTTAGTATTGCACACAATGCTAAGGAAAAACCCATACAAAAACATTAAAAAAAGTGTTACGCACCCTGACTTTGCTAGTCTCGTCATGCAAATATTGCAATAACTAAGTGATGAAGGAACTAGCTCAGATGAAAGAGAAGACAGATTATGATCCTGATTATGTTTTGCTGCTTAAGGCCGCAGCGAGGATACGGACGAAGAACTGACAGGAAACTGAGATTGTGCATGAAAATCAAACTATTGATGATGATGGTGATGAAGTTGGGGGTGCTGATGAAATGTTTTTTGAAGAAAAATAAAGTCGATGACTGTCTGATTATATATTTAGTCGGATGAGGAAAAATGAATCTGGACCACCCTGGTGTTGGTCAACTAAAGAACCAAATAGAAATGCTCGTACTTCAAGTAGAAATATTATTCGCGGATCACCTGGTCTTGCAGGTCCTGCAAAAGCTTTGGAAAGTATGCCTGACAATGGCAAAGTTTGGAAACTTTTGTTTATCGATGATATAGTCCAAATGATACTTGTTACTTATATAAATCAAAAACTTTTCTCCGTCAGAAGCTCATTAGGTCCCAATACCGAAAAATCAAACTACCGAGACACAGACATTATAGAAATAGAAGCTTATATTGGATTGTTAGTCCTGTCGAGCATTTCCAAGAGTTCCCAATAAAAAAATGAAGTCATTGTGTTCAAAAGATGTTACAACAGACCTTATTTCAATGCTATAATGTCTCAAAAACGTTTTGATATTTCGACTTTGCCCTTGGGGTTAGATGATTCAAGTACCAGCGAGTTGAGAGAGGCAACAGATAAAGCAGCTCCTATTACCGAAATATTCCCGCAAACTCGCAAAAAGCATGTTCTCCTACTGAAAATTTGACAATCGATGAAATGTTAGTGCCATTTCGTGGTAGGTATGGCTTCAAGGTATAGATGCCTAAAAAGCCTAAGAAATATGGCGTGAAAATAATATGCTTGTGTGATGCAAAGTCATCTTAACTTTATAAAACGTACATTTACACGGGAACGAGTTCTGACAGCATAAGATTGGCACCAAATGAGCTAAACTTGCAAAAAAACCAACTCAGTGTGTTGTACGACTTTGCAAAGTAGTTGAACATATGAACAGGAACATGACATGTGACAACTATTTTACTACTAGTGAGTCTGTTGATGAAGTTGCTAAAAAAGGTCTAACTTATGTTGGCATATTGCGGAAGGATAAGTTAGTTATCTCAAAGGAATTTCTTCCTAGTAACAGTAGAGTTGTATAATCAGCTGATGATTGTTTCAATGGGTCAAACCCCTCTGTTTCTTACATGCCAAAAAAAATAAGCACAAAATGAAAAACCGGAAATAATTTGCTTTTACGACAAAACCAAATGCGGGATGGATTTACTAGATATGAAATGCGCAGTATACGGGTCAAACAGAAGAACTAGAAGATGGCCGATTGCTGTATTCTATAGAATAGTATATATTTGTAGCGTCAATTATGTTATCCTTTACCAAAGCTATAAAGATAGCGAGCAACAAGCAGTTGAAGTTGTAGTTCCTACATATAAGCTCCAAAAACGAAAACTATGTAGCAACTGTCTATAAACCAAACAAAGAAAAACATACGCTAATGGTTTAGAACATAGCAGAAATGTTTATGTACACTGTGCGGCGATGGTTCCTACTCCAGGTACTTCACAATGATATAGAGAATATTTAATTTGATTTACTTTATTTTAGATTTACTTTTTTTGCTCAACTATATTTTAAATTAACTGTCTCAATAATTAATATTTTATTGCCAATTAATTTTCTTTTTATTGTAAATAAATGTTTTTATTCAATACATTTTATTTAACCCCTGCGTCAATTATTTTGGCTATAAAAAAACCAATTAATGAAAAAACAGTATTAAAATTGAATATGGTCTCTCAGTCACCTTACGTAACCTGGGACCGTCTTTTGGTTAAAGTGTTAAAGGGGATTTCAATTTACAAAAAAAAACAGTTATATTTCTTTTTTCAGACTCTATATGAATATTTTTCATATTATAAATCACGGTTTAATCATTGCCGTTGCAATATGCAATTATTAAAAATTTATGAGATATTCAAAGCCTGTTAAAATTTGTCATGTCACTTTCCAATTGTTGGTGTAAGTACTTGGAACTGAAATTCCAAGTGTAATTTTTGAATATTTTAATAAACTATACTGAATGACAATGGTAATAGTTTATGGAGTGAAATGTGAAAGGTTGCGAATTACATACAAATATACATCTTTATGTATGACATATACAGACAATAGAAAATTTCTATTAAATACCTACCGTTATATTAATCTTAAAGTTCAGCCTCAGAGATGATTTTGGCGTGACTGATTTTCCCAATATAAATAGCAATTATGCTAGCACAGTTTCTGTTCTATTTTAGTAAGATAAGAACACTTAAAAATAAAATCACAAACTCTAAAGATACTTAACGATTTAAATAATAAAATTGTTTCAGAGAACATCTGGCTAACAAGATCAGGGGAACATGAAAATGTAAGAAACAAAATTGTTTTCTGCTTAAAAAAAAATAATAACAAGACCAATCTTAACCAATGACTACTCCTCTGTTAACTGTTAACACACCTATGGCCACCGTTCTTAGCCAACTTCAAAAATGAAAACTTTGAAAAACAGATTTGGTTAAGAACTTAAATGGTAAATTCGAAACCACAGCATTGACGTGTGAACTCGTGAACAATGATAGATTACACTTTTTCGATGTTTCAGTGAGAGTAGGAACAATAAAAATAGCTTAGATGTTGATATTTTTAGAAAAAACACCACCACTTCCAGATACATTTCTAACCATTCGAATCATAGCTTCCATTACAAAACGGCTAGTTTAAATTTTATGATAAATTGATTAATCAATTTTCCTTTAAACAAAGATAATTATAACAAAGAATTAGAATTAATTAGGAAGGTGTCCGAAGTGAATGGTTATAATAAAAATATTGTACAATCATTAAAGAATCCTCCACTTTTCAAAAAGACAGAAGGTAATAGAATAAAAATAAATTCATTCATAAATATGTTTACCTCTGTATCTCCTTGATATCGTTGAAAATGATCCAAGTGTTAGTACAAGGTGTATTGCGTCTGCTTGGAGGACTGTTCACATCAATTGTTTATATCCATTTCATTTACAAACGGGGTAATATTTGCATGACGGTGATTTTGCGTTAAACATGCAGTTTTACAACTGGATATATTAAAATTGGAGATTATACAAGTATGTTCTGTTTACCGACGGAGCGCAGTTAACTCGTGATGGCATAAATAATCTTCATAATGAACATCAATGGTCCGATGAAAAACCCTCACGATATGGTTGAACAAATTTTCAACACCGATTTAACATTAATGTGTGGTATGGTAAACTAAAAAATGAATTAATCAGTCCATTCATATTCAATGGTCATCTCGCAGAAGAAGTTTACCTAAATTTTCTACAGAATCATTTGTAAAACCGGTTAGAAAATGTTCTATTTAATGTATGACAAAACATGTACTTGATGGAGCCTGCACACTACAGCTTACAAATGATAAATATATCAAATAACAACTTCCCAAACCGGTGGATTGGACGAAGTGGTCCACACAGTTAGCCAGCCTAGATTACCACCTTAGGACTGGGTATCTTTGCTATATGTAACTAAAGTAGACACTAGAGATGCATTAGTCGACCGAATAGTAAATACAGCATCAGTTATAAGGAACAGACCCGAATCCATTTACAGAGCAACCCGAGCTGTTAATAAGAGAGCTGACCGGTGTTTGGAAATAAATGATGGTATTTTTAAAAACTATAAAACGTAGTCTAACTATTTATTATAAAAGTAATATTAAATAAATCTTAAAAAATTTATTTTTGTTTACCCCTTTATATCCGTAACAGTTGAGAGTAGACTCCATGTTTATAGAAATTTTTATGTTCAGTCGAGCCCCTGAATATGTAGCTAAAATATTGACATTTCCTCCTGAATCACCCTGTATATATAAACTCAAGTGTTTTCATTTATCCCGGATCTAATGTGGACAATGTGTTCTTTATATCTTGTTAATATGGACTTTTTAGTTTGCCCAATATATCTTCCATCTCAGTCTTGATATCTAATATTATAAATCTCCGACTTTCGTATTTATCTACTTTATCTTTTGGATTGGCCAGAGCCATTGCTTAATTTATTATGCGGTTTGTAGATTACCTTAATGTCCACTTTTTCAAAATCTGGTCTAGCATTCGTGTTAATTGGGCATCAAATGATATTAGCATGAATTTATTTTTATTCTATTACCTTCTGTCTTTTTGAAAAGTGGAAGATTCTTTAATGATTGTACAATATTCTTATTATAACCATTCACTTCGGACACCTTCCTAATTAATTCTAATTCTTTGTTATAATTATCTTTGTTTAAAGGAAAATTGATTAATCAATTTATCATAAAATTTAAACTAGCCGTTTTGTAATGGAAGCTATGATTCGAATGGTTAGAAATTTATCTGGAAGTGGTGGTGTTTTTTCTAAAAATATCAACATCTAAGCTATTTTTATTGTTCCTACTCTCACTGAAACATCGAAAAAGTGTAATCTATCATTGTTCACGAGTTCACACGTCAATGCTGTGGTTTCGAATTTACCATTTAAGTTCTTAACCAAATCTGTTTTTCAAAGTTTTCATTTTTGAAGTTGGCTAAGAACGGTGGCCATAGGTGTGTTAACAGTTAACAGAGGAGTGGTCATTGGTTAAGATTGGTCTTGTTATTATTTTTTTAAGCAGAAAACAATTTTGTTTCTTACATTTTCATGTTCCCCTGATCTTGTTAGCCAGATGTTCTCTGAAACAATTTTATTATTTAAATCGTTAAGTATCTTTAGAGTTTGTGATTTTATTTTTAAGTGTTCTTATCTTACTAAAATAGAACAGAAACTGTGCTAGCATAATTGCTATTTATATTGGGAAAATCAGCCACGCCAAAATCTTCTCTGAAGCTTAACTTTAAGATTGATATAAGGGTAGGTATTAAGGTAGGTATAACGGTAGGTACAAATTAACTGGTTTAAACAATGGTTGCTCAGCAGTAATACAAATTAAAGATACATTTTCTCACTCTTTATTGCATTGGCAATCCATAAATATGTTTACCTCTGTATCTCCGTAACAGTTCAGAATAGGACCTATATATATATATATATATATATATATATATATATATATATATATATATATATATATATATATATATATATATATATATATATCCCCTATGTGGATCACACCTTGACGTGGTAAAGGGGTTTGAGTAGGGCAATAACGCATTGAGCTATGCGGTCTGAAGTCTATGCTCCTGGGAAGGTCACCTCTGGCAGACAGATCAAAGCAGAGGCCTCAGACTAACATGATCCAAAATCTGCCAACACGCATTGGACCCTCGTGGCAGATTACAGTTCATACCTTCAACATGCTATTTCAATATATCAGTACAACCTTAAACACGGCCCTCATTCCCCGCAGGCCAAGGGGCAACTACCTATGGCAGCAGGAAGACCTGCCCCAAGGCAGAAAAAAGACGTGGAAAAGTGCATCTAGACTCACAGGTGAAATTGATTACATTATGACATCATGACCAATGATAAAACAATATTGTACAATTGTACTCTCCTTAACAATTTTAATGTTGAAAGTAACCACCGAATGGTACGAGCAAAAGTTAGGATTAACTGTCGAAGAGAACGCTAAAGAATGGTAAGATAAAAGAAGGGCAAAGTGGATTCTGACTGCTGGAGAGAGGCAGCGATTTTGAGACTGCTTTGTCAAACGGCTTTGATGTGTTGCAAGATCCGGAGGAGATTGAAATATCAGTTCAATATGAAGACATCGCCAGCAATGTGCTTCAAACGGCTGCTTCAATAGCTCCAAAAAAATGTCTCAAACAGACAAAAATCTCCAGTAAGCCCATTGATTTAATGAACAAACGACGAAAAATAAAAAATATAGGTAACCATGAAAGAAAACAAAGGAATTAATAAGGCTAAACAGAAGCTGAGAAACAAAAAAACGCAAAGTCATGCGTACGCAAAGTCATGCGTACGCAAATGTTGGAAGTTGTCAGAAAATTTTGTTGCCAGTTTATAAAGATAAGAACCAATCAAAGAGAACAATACCCATAGAAAAACAAATGCCAGATATCCTAGTGGAGGAAGTAACAAATGCGATATTAGCGATGAAAAACTACCGTCTAATAAGCCAATTAGTAGTTTACAAAGTTTTCATAATATCTAAAAGAATTTTAAGAAAACTAAATGACGCACAACCAAGAGAACAAGCAGGATTCAGAAGTTGATTTACTACAATGGATCACACCCGGTACAGCAGGCCATAGAAAGGCACAACGAATTCATCATGCCACTCTCTTGGCTTATATCGACGACGAAAAGACATTTCGTAGTCGATATAAACCACTCTGCTTAGACAAAGCATATGTAAACCTACTAGGATCGATATATGATCTAGATACAGCGAGAATTCACCTTGATGATCTTGAAGTGGGAATTAATGTACAACGATGTGTAAGGCAGGGTGACCAATATCTCCTATTCTTTTCTCGGCTTGCCTTGAGGAAATATTCTGTAAATTGGATTGGGAACAGGATGGTGTAAAGATCAATGGTTCAAACTTAAACCATCTTAAATTTCAAATGATATTGTTCTTCTTTAACAAGACCCAGACGAGCTTCAAAGACGCATACAAGAACTGCAAATGGCTGGTGAACCATTTGACTTAAAAATAAACCTGGAAAAGAGTCAGGTTATGTTCAATAAATTCGCTGAGGAGAATTTCAGTTTTAGGAAGGGATTTGGAGATTGTGGACCACTTTATATATCTTGGTAAGAGGATTTCAATGGAGGGGGATACCGCCCGCGAGGTGGAACGGCGTGTTAAGTGTGGCTGCCAGGTATTTGGCAAGCTCAAGATAGTATTTAAGAGCAGATTGCCACTTTGCCTGAAAAGAAAAGTCTTCGATCAGTGCGCCGTGTCCATTATGACCATGGAAATGAAATCTGGATACTCACATTGGATTCAATTCAAAAACTTCGGGTAGCACAGAGGGGAATGGAAAGATGTATGCTTGGCATTACAAGACGAGACAGAAAGCCCTGCGTATGGATCAGGGAACAAATGAAAGTGGGTGACATGTAGCGAGGCGATGGGACGACAGATGGACCAAGGCAATCCTGGAGTATCCACCGCTTGATTTCAAAAGTTCGCGAAGAAAATTGAAAGCTCGATGGACTGATGACATCGTTAAGTATATAGGATCCAAGCGGCAGAGGAAAGCCCAAGGCCGTGAAAGTTGGAAGCATGCTGAAGAGGCCTTCATCCTGCAGTGGATCGACATGGGCTGATGATGATGATTATACTCCATTCAGTCACCTTTTTTCAATTCATAATGTAACGCTTAGTTAACTTTACGGTTCATTAGATATGATTGTAATATAAATAAACAAAGTTGAGTTCTAGAATTAAATTAAATAATCTTCTGATGATGTTAACATGGTTAGCGAAAACTCGCGTCGAGATGTTTAAAAGAGGATTGGTGTTTAGTGCTGAATCTCTTCTAATGCTGCAAGAGTTTCAGAAGAAAAGAATGCTGATTCGTCAAGGTACGATTCGTCAGATACTCGAAATGAAGAAAAACAGGTTTTGAATAGGGTGAGCTTATAATATCTCTTATAGAATTCTAACTAGATGCAATCAAAATGACTATTGGTAAACTACTAACCAAAAGATAAAAGGATATTGAAGTATGTTTGTGTATCTTACTTCAGTACAGTATATATACGCCACAATTTTGGCATGATAATAAAGAACAAGATTGATGGATTGATAGCAATATGTAGGCGTATTATCGATACATTTGACATTGTATATAACATAAATAATAAAATAATAATTTCCCAATATTAATTTAATGTGTTATTTAGTCAAACTATTATTTACAGCTTCGTTACAAAACTGTTAGAAGTAATACAATAATACAAATAAACAGTATTACAAATTTCTTCATTAGCTCATTTCGAAATAGACTTTTTCCTCGGAAAGTATGAAAAAATACCGTTAGTGGCAGCGCGAGTAGGGGTACAAACATTTTTATTCTGCCATCAAAAGTAATGTTCAAAATAAAATTAAAAGAAGATGGTGTGCCTGGTGCTAAATTAAAATTTTAAAAGTCCAAGACCATATTGTCCGCGATCTAAAACGACATCATATCGGAATTTCCCTGTTTTCGGTAATAAAAGCGCTTTAGCCGAGAAGTTAGTTTTTAATTGACTTGACGTTACACCGTAACCATTATTTCAATACTATGCATGAATGTTATTTATGTTTTTTTTTAAGAGTTGAAGAATGTATCACGGTAATGATAAAAAAGGCTTGTTAGAATTAGTTAAAGTTAGAAATCACGTGGAAGCGTTTTTAAAAACTTTATTTTTGTTTTTGGGTAGTACAAAGAGTAACGGTTCTATTGACAGTTAACTAAAGATTCATTTCTGTTTACAGTTTACAATATTTATATTAAAACTAATGTTAACTAAGGGCTGTGTCAGCAATGACATCATCTGCTGGGGCTGACTCATTTGGTTGAGGTGCGAGCTGGCGATGTCAGTCATATAACTAATTCATAATGGTAAATGTTTAGAAGAGAAAAAACGCATAAAATCACTTTATCTATACACTTCTAATAATGAGCCTGGAAGCAAATGCTATTATGATATGATCAAGAGTTTACAACGTTCTGTCCTATACAATAAATTCGACTAACATTATGAATTATTACAAAGGACCCCGTACTTCACTATGCAATATTTTACAAAATATCTCCTTTTAATTCGTTTTTGTTAGTTGCCTTGAATCTCCATGGAGCTTTGTTTCTTAGTGTTTGTAGGTTATCTATCCAGATTAATAACGGTCTAGCGATGTGATATTACACTTCCCTTTTTGCACTTAATCTCAATAGTTACTTTAGATTGCCTGGCTCCTATTAATAGTTCTCTAATAACACGTAGAGACACAGGGTTCTCCAAAGACATTTGGACTCATTTTCATACTCATTTTTTATGCTTCTTCAGGTTTTACGAATATACTGAAGTACAGACCTCACATTGATGTTGCTTCTGTTTCGAATATCGGCTGAGAATCCCGACTTCGTTACTAAACTACCATTGTTCTAGAATTCTTTCATATCTTCAGTTGAATCACTGTTAATTCTAAAGGTATTATTACTATTCGCCATTAAACTTTTTTAAATTTTTATTACATCAATTTTTAGAATTTCTTTGAAAGTGCTCTCTAATAAGCAGATGTCGTAAATTTAACTATGTCCTCCAGTTTATTAGAGAGATATGGGATACTCGTTTTCCTATTTTGTGATCCAGTATAGTAATATAGAAGATAGAGGCCCTGTATAGCGGTTTTGAATGGATTATGATCGGTTATAATGTTATCGAAAACATTGAGTGAGCAATTATTGGCATATCCGTGTTCTTCGCATGCCACATTTGTTGTACAAAGCCGGTAACTTGACTTTTCTGAAGAAGCCGTTACGAGTTAAATTACTAGATTGAGTTTTTACAGTCAGAAGTGGAATATAAGGGCATGGAATTTATATATATATATATATATATATATATATATATATATATATATATATATATATGACGAGCCCCACCCATCCCTTCAACTGCAAGACATATGTTTCGTCTCTTGATGTTTAGACTCGTCAGGGTACCTACACATGCTCCCACATCAAGAATAGGGAGACCATACCCACAGCCAACAACCAATGTTTTACCAACAACCAAAAATGCTCATTAAGGTGGAGACGCAGGTTGTTGTGTGTTCTAGAAGAGATTGTGGAACCCAACGGTTGGGTGTATGATGACACTCAACTACTGTGGACTCATTGGACGCAGTCCAAGGAAATCTGAAACTGTATATATATATATATATATATATATATATATATATATATATATATATATATATATATATATATATATATATATTAATATATCTCTCTGCCTCTGCCCAACTCTCTCTCTCTCTCTCTCTCTCTCTCTCTCTCTCTCTCTCTCTCTCTCATCTCTGCTCATCTCTCGGGACCGGTTTCTAACCTTTCAGCCGATCATTTGTGGAATTCTTTTCCATTCTTCACAAGCAGCATTTTTTAGTTCTTGCAAAAAAAAAGGAGGATTGGATCGTTTCTTTATGCGTGTTTTCAGAATATCCCAAGCATGTTCAATGATATTCATGTTAGGGCAATTTGCTGGCCATCGTAACTTGGTTATTCCCTCGTCTTCAAAAAAAAATTCTACTGCTTTTGCTTGATGAGAAGGATCTATGAAAACAAATCCGTCATCCAGTACACCTCGGAACAGACGCACAACATGATTTAAAACATTCTCGATGTACACATTACCCATATATCGATGTACACCCCCCATATTATTATTTTTTACAGGATCACTAGAGGTATTCGTGTACCCCTCAGTGTACTACCCCAAAACATTACGGTTCCACTTTTAAATAGGATACGTGATTGAGTTATTTCTAGTTGGGCTTGTTGACCTGGAGCTCTCCAAACTAATGTTCTTCGTGAATCAGAAACCAAGGCAATTCTCGTCTCATAGGACGTGATAGAACATCACGTTATACCAGTTAGGACTATGGTCCACCATTTCTCAATCTCAATGCACCATTGCAATCTTACATTTTTTGTTGAAGGGTTAGTTTGGAAACACGTAAACATTTTCTCCAATACAAATTTATATACCACTTGTAGATTCCAGACGATTTCATCGAGCTATCATTAATATCTGCCGATCCCATGCAGCTATTGTACATCGTTTTCTACCACTTCTAGGGCGACCCTTTACGTCATTTGTCCTTTGGATTTTGTTGTGAATTTTCGATTCAGCACTTTGGGAAACACCTACAATTTTCGCGATATCATTTTGCTTAAAGACCTGTTAGTAAATGCCCTGTAAATGCCCCCTAGGCATTTTAAACGAGTTAATTGAAAATTGAAAAAAACTGAAATAATGTGTAACTAGTAAATATCAACGGAATGAGCAAAAATCGGAAAATATATGTTATCAGCAAAACAATGCCTTTGTTATTTTCATTTTAAAACAGTCTAAAATAAATATCCATCACAATTTTTAGAGTATCATAGGCGTTGATATTTTGCAAACTGTTGGACATTTGTGCATATGGTCACATTTTACGGAAACAAATCATATAGTAAACATGTGACAAAAATAGGATACTCATTTCTGTGACATTCATCGAATGAACTTTTTACTTATTTTATTTATAGAGTAGCAGTAGAGTATATTTTCGGGTAACGGTGCGCGATCAAGTTATGTTCAGACCTTGTTCAGTACACCTTCCGCTGCGAGCCCCTTCTGAGAATACCTTAAACCACCTGAAAACCTAGACATTGTTTCCATAGAATTGATGAAGTTTTGCAAAAGTATCCGTCGCGCTGTGCCCACATCTGAAACAGACCTGAATAACACAGCGTTGAAAGACATTGTTGTCACTCATTTTCAGACCGCACTAGAAAAATCACGAAAACAAATTGATATGGATCACCAAGCGACTCTAGGGATTTCAAACTCGTACAATGCGTATGCACATCAACTGTTGACCTGCCTCCATTCCAAAAGGGAAGCCAACAGTGTTGCCAGATGGAACTCTATGCCATTACTTTAATCCCATTACTTTAATTGCATACCTCGTAAAGTATTAATGAACGATTTTTAATCGTTGCTTTTTTAAGGGTGAAATAAACAAAAAGCTATTTTAAATGAAAACAAATCTTTAAACGAAAAAAATCTTACCAAAACATAACCTCCTCGACCGCAAGCCATATATGTTAAATACCATTCGAATAGATTAGGTGCCCATATACCCACACGATCTCCGGGTACCAGTCCTATCTTTCTAAGTCCAGCTGCTAATTTATCCGCCTGTTGTAGTACTTCTTGAAATGTCAGTTGTTGCTTTTGAGCTCGAGCAATTATAGCAAGTCGATCACCAAACTTTTCTGCCGTTTCTTCAAGCAGTTTACCAATGGTTATATATTTCAATGGTACTGTCCCAGGATTATGAACGTAACTTAATTTATGATATTTTCGAATTACAGCTCGATTTAGCAAAATATTGAGGATGGGTTTGTGAATTTTCCTGAAAAATAGTTCAGTTATCAAATAGAAATAAAATATACCACCTAATAAGGAATTAAACTTCGGCTTTAAAATTGATGGTATCGCTCCATACTCAATTTATTATCTTTATTATAATATTTGTTATAAATATCGTAAAACGAGGTTAAATTAACAATAAGGGTAAGTTTGACAGTAAGTAAGACAATACAGTATAAATGTGTGCGCAGTGAGCTCGTGTGACTTGGTAGCGGGCAGCTAATGCGGGAGGTGGTTAGTTGTATGGTGCATAAATTCGGCTTAATACTGATGGGACCTTTAATTTTCAGTAATTTTATTGTATTACATGTGTAAACATACTTGGTTTGGGTAAATTAAGGTATCGAGATGTACATTTGTGACTTAATTGGTGGTAAATATGGTATTTTAATTTGTTTTAGGTTAAACTTCTGCTCGTTAGTATTCACAACACAATATACAATAGTATACCTTAAAATCTTCAAAGAATATGGAATTCCAGTTGACAACGCTCTTCCTTAGTACCGATTCAAACTACAACCAATCATAGACAACGACATTTAACGCATGTACTGGGATAAGACAATATTAAGAGATAAAGAGGCTGTCCACAACAGACTATCCTAATCCCTGTCCTAAACAAAAAAAAACAAAATAAGCACTACTCGTTGACATAGCGGTGCCAAACAACAACAACATGGCAGAAGAACATCACAAAAAATGAGAAAAATACACCAACTTAAAAAATGAGATTTTAAAGATATGGGACCTGAGGTCTGTAAACGTTGTGCATGTTATATTATCTATGGAAGTAGTACCAAAAACGTTAAACACTTTTCTAAAAACAGTTGGTATTGATAACAGCATCATTATGAAGATCCAGAAGGTAGTAATAATACAAGCGGCATCTATTGGGGGATTTTTTCTTGACTGGGAAAGCTGAAGAGTATTCTTGAGTAATGTATCCCGAGTGCTCTTTTCGAGGCTTCGGAGGCGTATACCGCGAAAAGGCGATGCAAGACGCTTGTGGGCGTTGATTTAGACGATTCAAAAATACGGATTTCGATTTGAAAGATAAAGAACGCCCAGGCCAACCGAAAAAAAATGAATATGGCGAATTACAAGCATTGTGGAGGAAGACGATATGCAAATTCAACAATAAATGACAGATAGATTAAATGTTGGTCGCCATACGATTTGTGATCGTCAGCATGCTATGAAAAAGATTCAGAAAACAGGAAAATGGGTACCACATCAGTCGAACAACAGACAGGTGGAAAGCGCAAAAACGGGGTGCGAAGTTTTGTTTTCTCGGCATGAAAAAAATACTTTTTTGCATCGGATTGTGACTGGAGATGAAAAATGAAGATATTTTGAAAATTCAAAACGCAGAAAATGGTGGGTTGACCCAGAACCATCAACATCGACCGCAAGACCGAATCGCTTTGGAAAGAAGACAAGGCTATGCATTTGGTGGGATCACAACGATGTTGTGTACCATGAGGTTCTGATACCCGATGGGACAGTTATTACCATTCGCTACCATCAACAAGTAATTAATTTGAAACATGCATTGATCGAAAAGGGACCAGAATGGGCTAAGACGCGGAAAGGTGATTTTGCAGCACGACAACGCCCCATCACACAGAGCGAAAGCGGCCCAAGACACCATTTCTGCATTTGGTTGGGAACGCTTGTCCCACCCACCGTACTTACCAGACTTAACCGCTTCCAACTGACATGTGTTTTCAGCGATGTCTCACGCTCTTTCCATGAAACGCTTCAAGGAAAGCTGATAGGGCATTCAAAAATTGTCAGAGAGATGAGAAAAATGTTCAGCTAGCGATGGCACATACTTTGAATAAATAATTTTTAACCTTTCTCCCAAATTAAACATGTTTTTAATTTTAATTATTAACCGCCACACCCGGTTAGATATTAACATATTTATATAAAGAAATTCTGATATCATAAAGGTATGTATTATTTCCTCCCTTTGAAAACTTATTCGAAGCAGATATTTCAGTAAATAAAATATATGGAAACAATGATTTTACATTATATGAATGTTATTCTCATTTTATTACTTGATTACTACATTACTTGATAAATATAAAACACAATCGTTATATCGTTTCAATCGAAGATTCATTATTAAACCAATTTTGTGTTTGCATGGTCTTAGATTTGAGACACATTTAAATGTATAACATTCTTCAAAGAAACGAATATTTAAGAAATTATTATATAGCACATTGAAAGAAACAATATTATTAATAAAAAAAGTTAAATAGTTTTAAAATTTATGTAATATACAGATAACAGTTATTTGTTTATATTTGAGTTATCCGGTTCTTGGATCTCTCCGAATGTCTCGTGTGACCGATAGACAATTTTCGAAGAAATCGTTCGAGAATTTCTTAGAAAATGATAAGGATGTTACAAAACTTTTCAAAAGACATTTTTGCAATATTTGCGATAATTAGAAGACAAATTAAAATACATAATTTGACTACAAAGTTCAATATAATAATAAACTATTAATTTTATTTTGAGATTGCTTATCAATAACGATAAATAGCTAATAATTAATATAATGGAAAAAACATGCATTGTACAAAAAAAACATAACTGCATTTTAGCAATAAAATATTTGAATGGATTATATTTTTTCTCCTTTATTTGGGTTTTTCGCCCACTGTCTAAAACTCAAAAAATATCAAAAATACCTGTTCTTATTTAAAATAAAATTTATAAAGGAGAAAAAATATATGAACACAATTTAAGTAACCATTAAAGTATTTTTATTTTATTTAATATTGTCCTTTTTCAGTTTTAATTGTTTGCTTAGCATTATTTGCAGAATTATTTCAAGTCTTGTATTAGAACTATGGCCAGGAAAATTGTAAAAACCTCTGGCCTGTCTTCCTCAGAAATAGCTACATTTTGGATAGAGGTTTTAAGGATTTATGGTAAAATTTACCCAAGTACTACAACCGTAAGATTAACTATTGTTCTTCTATCCAAAGCGATTCGGTCTTGCAGTCGATGTTAATGGTTGTCATGGGTCAACCCACGATTTTCTGCGTTTTGGGTTCTTAAAATATATCAATTTTTCGAACAGAAGAAGTAAAGCACGGGAAGTATATTTAGCATTTTTGGATATGAAGAAAGCTTTTGACAGAGTGTCAAAAATAAACTATGGGCATGCTTAAATAAAAGAAAAATTAATTAAAGACTTTTTGGAACCGTTTAAAGCTTGTACTAAAATGCATCAAACGTAGTAATAAGATCAAACGTAGTAAATAAGGCACGGAAGAACAAATGCCAGATATCCTAGTGGAGGAAGTGACAAATGATATGGAATCGATGAAAAACAGTAAGGCTACCGGAAAGGCCAGTGTAACTAATGAAATGCAAAAAGCTGGTGGTCGGACCTTACATAAAACACTGGCTAAATTATGTAGAAAATGCATCAAAGAACAAAAAGTTCCTGACTTATGGAAAAACGCCAGAAGTGATTATTTTACGTAAAAAGGGAGCATAAGAAGATTTAAAGAACCACCGTCCAATAAGCTTCCTATCAGTAATGTACAAAGTTTTCACCAAGATAATATCCAAAACAATATTAAAAAAAACTGAATGACTTACAACAAAGAGAGCTAGCAGGATTCAGAAGTGGGTTCAGTACACTGGACACATCCAGATGGTATAGCAGGCCATAGAAAGGCGCAACTAATACACCATGCCACTGTGCTTGGCTTTTATCGATTACGAAAAAGCCTTTGACTCAATCTCAAAGCAGGTCATAATGGATGCATTGATTAGGAGGGGATAGTCAAAGCATATGCAAACCTATTGGAATCGATATATAATCAAGCTACAGCGACAATTAATCTTGATGATTTTGAAGTTGGAATTAATATAGAACGATGTGTACGCAGTTGGACGCAATATCGCCTTGAAGAAGTATTCCGTAATCTGGATTGGGAACAGGATGGTATAAAGATCAATGGTGCAAACTTAAACCATCTTATATGTACACATGATATCGTTCTCCTTTCGCAAAACCCACGGGAGCTACAGAGAAGCTACGAACCACTTGGCTTAAAAATAAACCTGAAAAAGAGTCAGGTTATGTTCAATAAATTTGGGTCAATATATCTTGGGTAGACGATTTCAATGGAGGGGAATACTGCCCGGGAGGTGAAAAGGCATGTAAAATGTGGCTGGCAAGTATTTGACAGACTTAATATAGTGTTTAAGAGCAAACTCAAACTTTGCCTGAAAAGAAAAGTCTGCGATCAGTGCGTCCTGTCCGTTATGACATAAGAAAGTGAAACCTGGACACTCACATCGCAATCAACTTAAACATTTCTGGTAGCACAGAGGGGAATGGTAAGATGTTTGCTTGGTATTACAGGACAAGACAAAAGGCCATACACATGGATCAGGGAACAAACGAAAGTGTGTTATATCATTGGAACAGTAAATCAATTGAAATGGAGATCAGCAGGCCATATAGCGAGACGATTGGACGACAGATGGACCAAGGCAATCGTGGAGTGGATACCGCTTTACCGCACACATCAATGAAGAAGAGCCAAAGCACGGTGTATTGATGATATTGTTAAGTATATTGGACTCGAGTGGCAGAGGAAAGCTCCAGACCGTGAAAGTTGGAAGCATGCTGAAAAAGCATTCATTATACAGTGGATCGATATGGACTGATGTCGATATCACATGATGATGATGTTGATGGTGTGATGATGATGAGATTATGATGATGATGATGGTGATACATTTTTAATTTTAAATGAGAGTCATTTTAATCTAAAATATTTTTCAAATGCAGTTTTGATAGCTGTCAAAGTAGGACATTTATTTCCACGACGAAAATTCCATTGATCTGTAAAGATTATAATCTAACGTGCCGATTTCATAAACGGCGGTCTTCTTGGCAGTCTTTTATTTGGCATCAACTATTGTTTACGTAGACATACTAGTTTTACGTACTAGTACTATTTTGTCACTGTAGCTCCAAGGACGTATTAGTTGTTTACAAGTGTGATACACCATTTGAAAAGGTATAAAACTGAGATGTTTTTAAAACGATTTGAATATCTGAGACCACTTTATTTTAAAAATGAAATATTTTAAAAACCACAAGTTGCTGCTAGATGGATTTTCCTAACTGAAACGGCATTATTCAACGTCTTTGTTACTGAATATGTTTGTTAATGACATTAACAAAGGATTTTCAAATTTCGATTTAAAAAATAGGTCCAACTATGTGATTTTCCAAGATCCTTGCCCACACGTGGCCTTTTTCCGGAAATTGTGTATGGTTCTTACGAAAGAAATGAGGATTCAAGTCACTCCAGTACCTTACATTCTAAGTATTCACATTGGCATTCAGATAAAATGAGTATTTATCGATAAAATAAATTGTGTTTGAATATTCAGGTTTTTGGACTATTCTTCCAGATATCACTTCACAAAATCATTCAAATCTGCGATAGGGGTCATCTTCTGTGAGTTAGTGAATCATTTGTAATTCGTTGGGATGAATTTTTTGTTTTTTTTTTAGTTCTTTGCACAGTTTTTGCTACCCGAAATAGAAATATAACATTACTTATGGGTAGTCCTAGTTTTAAAGCTTAACAATAAAAATTCCATTTTTCTCACACAAGTATTATTATATCATTAATGTTTATAGACGCACTATATGTTTATAAAACGTAAGCATGTTATGCCTTTATAGCAAACAATTCATTAAATAACCATAATAAGCTTTCATTTTTATAAAATTATATTACTTAACTATTGTTTTCGTCGTATTCTGTTATGATTGCCTTATATCGCCATAAAAATTTTATTTGAAATAATATTAACATGGATACGTATTGTATTTGGAAATTATGTTGCACGAAAAACAAAAATATTATTAAAATAATTATGTTTCGCATAAATTGTTAATTAACTTGTCATTTGTGTTATATGTCTTATTAAATATTTTGCTTTTTAATAATTCAGAAAAATTAAATAACAAAAGTATTCTTCTATTAGTATATTCGGTGTTCATTCGGTGTTCACCAAACAACTATGACGCGCGTTTCGTTAATCATATTAGCATCTTGGTGTTGGTTGAGTTTAATATAAAAATATCTTGTAAAAGTTCAAAAGCACTATTTTTAAAATAGATAACCTGTTATAATATTAATCTATTAGGTAACCTATTACTGGTAAACCGACCGACATTCTAATAGTGTGATAGACACTATTAGAACGTCCGCTACCATACTCGCCTAATGAAAAGAAGTGGTATTTGTTATAAATTATTAGAAAATAAGTTTTAATTAGTTTACGGCCTGCTATGTATATTATACCTGCTAAGTTACGTATCTATTGTATGTGGCGAACTTCTTGATTATTATTATTATTCTTAAAAAAAATAACCCAATTTCTTTTCCTAATGTTAAGATGAAGTCAATGTTAAGATGTGTCATTTATTTATTGTATCAGAAATAAATAGCTTTTCACTAAAGTTTTTATTGCAACGAATAATTTTGATTAGAAGAGGATATGGTCCCAGACAACTTTTGAAGATCCCAATAAGCCTCAGGACATTACATGTTCTTGTGTTGTTCGGGATAAATAGTTTGTGACAATGAATCAGCTCCTACCGATCGAACGGTTGAAAGGACGTGAAAATTTCGATACGAGGAAATTCGCGGTGCAAACATCTCGAACATGAAGAACTGTGGAGTGCAGTGAAAGGCCCGGAGACTGATACAAAAAAGATCACCAAAGCGAGGTCAAAAATAATGCTCCTGTTTGACCCGATGAACTATGTACATGTGCAGTTGATAACAACACTAAATAAGTTTGGAACAATCTTAGAACTGCTTTTGAAGATTCTGGGTTGACGGCACGGACTTTTGCGTGTTTTAATAACTACGACTTTGAAAATTTCTAATTTGGTAGGAGAGCAAGTAAACAAGATCATCATGACAGCTAATAAATTATCTGCAGTTGGAATGAAGGTAAATGGTCAGTGCATAGGCACTATTTTGTTAGCTGGCTTACCAGATACCTATCAGCCTATAATAATGGGCTTAGAGAGATCTGGTATAAAAGTCACAAGTGACTCAGTAAAAACAAAGCTCTTAGAGGATGTTAACATAGTCAAAGGACCAGATCAAAAATCAGTTGCCATGTATGAGGCAAATTGAAATAAAAATAATTTCAAAGAAAAGTTGTTTTCCGGGAATAATCAGAAAAAATTAAAGGTTATCAGTCAAAAGGATCTAGATGATTTTCATGATATAAATATAGTCATTTTACATCACAAAGCGACCAACAGAAAGACAAAGATAAGAAATATAAAGATGCAGCATTGAATTGAGTATTCTCTGCTACAGTAAATGAAAATTCATGGTATCTCGATTCTGTCAGCTAAGTTGTTGTCTATAAGCACTGCAAAACATGAGAAGATGATAACAGAGAGGATCGGTGATGCAAAACTGAAACTGAAGGTGTAAGAAGACTTATTAAATGTTGACATAAATAACATTTACTATGTTCCTGATTTAAAAGTGAATTTACTGTCGGTTAGCTACATTGTAAAGAAGGGCAACTCTGTGACATTTAATTCAAAAGGTGCAAGTATTCTTATTATTGATTGATTTGTCCGTTACTTTGTGATAGTTCATTTTTTAAAAAAGAATAAAACAATTTTTTGCTTTGTTATCTATCTCTTTTATTTTAAAACAAAATTTGTGTGACTATAGTTTCGTAAACGATTTTACATTCTCAAGCACTACTTTAAAACTAAGGTTTTACAGCTGTTTATCTATTCTATGTACCTAATTTTTGTACTTTTATTGGTGTTAATTTTTTACAATATTTTAAATAGTGGGGAATTTCGGAGATCCGTCTGATCGTTTAATAACTGTCTAGACGGATCTTTATTACATTTATAAATTTCAATAGCTTCTAAAATGTTTAATTCTTTGCTTTTGGGCGCTGTATGTAAAATTTTCAAATTTGTAATCTCGGGAAATATATGTCCGGTACCTATGAAATGGTTCGCAAAATTAGAGTGTTGTTTCTTTAATATGCAAATTTATGTTCTTTGTATCTAGTCTGAAAATTTCTGCTGGTTTGTCCAATATAGCAGCTACTGCACTCGTTGCAACTTAACATATAAACTCCAGATTTTGTATTTGCTGATGACCACCCAGTCAACCAGTAAATTAATGTTTGCCATTAATCTAGTTAGTAGATTAAATCATCTCCTGATGATGCTAACATGGTTAGCGAAACGTGCGTCGAGCAGTTCAAAAAAGTGTTTTGGTGTTTAATGGTAAATATCTTCAAGTTTAGTGCATCACACCAAAGGTTCCAATAGAAGAATTGATCATTGAATAGTAAATGGGTATTCGTTACCAATTCCTGAAAGAGAAGATTAGAAACAAAATTTTAAAGTTGGAATATATGTCAACTCAAGACATGATTGCAGACTCTCTCACGAAGCCCTTGGATAATGTGAAGATTTTAAATTGTATTCAAAATTAAGGACTTTTTTAAATAGGGGGAGTGTTGCAAATTATTCGAAAATAGGTTTTAGTTGGTTCACGATCTGCTATGTATATTACATAGCGTTAAGTTACTGATCTTTTGTATGTGGCTAACTTCTTGATTATTATTATTCTTGAAGTTTTTTCCTAGTTTTAGGATGATATGATTTCTCGGTGTTGTTTTTGTATTATATCGGAAATAAATACCTTTTCACTAAAGTTTTTATTGCAATGAATCATTTTGATTACAAGAGTATTAAATTAATTACATCTTGTGTAACAAATTACGTATTTGTTTTTATTATGTGTATTCTCGATAAGAAAGTTCATCTATGAAGAATTAATTAGAAATACTTGTACGGGAGTGTATATTATAATTATCAAGAGGCATGGGGACACAACTGAGATTAGATACCAAACTTTTTACAGTAAACTAATATATCATTATATAGAGATTAGATATACCTTCTTGCATCACAAATTATCTTCTGTAACACTAACAATCAGTAATGTATAGTGGTTAGAAAATGATACAGTGGGTGCACATGTACATTATTTCCTCATACTCCAGATTTAGGAATCAATAACTATCTGGAGATGCTTCTAAATATGACAGTTTACACCGAAGAAAATTCATAAAGTCAAAAAAGCAAACATTTTTATAAATATCTCGCTACGTAAAATATTTAAATGGAAGAATTGTCATCAGGTCAGATTAAGAAAAGATTAAAGAAAGACTAATGGAAGATTAAAATAGATTAAATAAAGATTAAGGTTCAAAAATATTTGACGGTTAAAGTTACAAAATTATAAACAGCATTCTTATTAAAAATAAATAGTTACTATAGTTATCTTCTTAAAAATATTTAACTAAAAACCTTTTAAATTAAAGAATTTTTCCATTTTGCCGCATTGTATTGCAATTTTTAACAGTAACTAAATAAAAGTAATTGATTACATTTTATCAGGAAATTTTTTTCAACAAAGAAATTGTCTCAATATTTAAGTTATTTTTTTATAATACCATTATGGTTTTTCTATTAATTATCTAATTACTATAGATGGTATTCGTGGCGGACTTATCATCTATTGTCTTTGTATTTAGACATAACCACACATTTTAGCGTCACTATAGGTTTCCAATATTTTAAAATTCTTATTGACAGATCTCAATTGACAGATTTGAGTGATTGTGATTCTACCCATTTCTAGGCCAACATTTCATTCCGGGACAGTTGTTTTCGTTCAGATCAGTCGTTCCACAGAATTTTTGAATTCACTGGAATTGCCTGGACTACCACCTCACAATTTGCAATTAAAAGTACGCTCAGTCGTCATCATGTTGCCTAACATTAATCAACCTCGACTATGCACTGGAACGAGACTGACTGTGAAAAAGCTAATGAATAACGCCAGCCAGGCAACGATCATCAAGGAAAAATATAAAAGAGAGGATGTTTTGATTCCACGTATCCCGATGATCACAACGGACTTGCCATTCGATTTTAAGCTGCAATTCCCCGTGCGTCTGGTCTTTGCGATTACAATAAACAAATCACAAAGCCAGACGTTGGAAGTTTGCGGCATTAACTTGGAGTTTCTGCATTTCACGCATGGATAACAATGTGTCGTGTGTCGGAAAGCCATCATCTTTGTATGTTTACGCACCGGAAAACAAAACAAAAACGTAGTTTATCAAAAAAGCTTTACACTGAATAACTTTATCTTTCATGTAAATAAAAGTCATTGAATTCATTTGAACTACAAGCAAGTTTCATTTAATAACCTAACGAAATTCAAACCGTACATGATGCTGCCACTAGTCTCAATGAATTGTAATATATATAATAGTACCTGATACGAAGTTCTCCGGGGCATCTAGTATATATATATTTATATATAAATATATATATATATATATATATATATATATATATATATATATATATATATATATATATATATATATATATATAATATTAGCTTGCAATTATTCATTTATTTATCGTTTTAAACAACAGTTTTGTTAATAATTATTTTTTCTTATATTTTAGGATTAACATCATTAAAACACAAAACGCAAAAACATGCACACAAAATCAATCCATGGACACACGAAAATTCCATTAGATCAAACCAACGGATAACGAAACTATTATTATTAAAGAATATTCTCGTTCGAATGTTAACCATGAATATACAATTTTAATAAAGAGTACGCAAATGAATAAAAAATGTTGTTATTATTGCTCTGTTACAAACTAAAAATCTGATTCTTTATTTATAAAACATGTTAATATTATGATTAGTATTAGTATTAGTATTACTACTAATTTACTTAATTAAAGTATTAGTATTAAAATAATAAGTATTAGTATTAAAGTAGAAAAATTGATTCAAAATGATAAAAAAAATATTACACAAGAAAGAAAAGTAATATTAAGAATGGTAAACAGCGAAAAAATTTTTTTCAAAATTTCAAAAATCAAAAAAAAAATTAACATAATCCAACGATTTACGTGAGCTTAAAATTTATAGAATTGATAAAGGTTTTCCACCAAAAATTTTCAAGAAAAACGAAGAGTTCATACAGTTTAGAAAATGAGATTTAAATTTTAAAACTTAAAAATGGCATATTGAAACAGTTAAAGAATTTTTTGTATTTTTTCTCATAAAAAAACAAAAATTAAAAAAAAATGTTTGAATGTATACTATTTGTAAAGACTTTATGTGTAAAAAACCGGAAAAAGCGCGATTTTTTTGAAAATTCGATATATCTTGAATGGGTAATCAAAAAAATCTCAAAATTCACCAAGTAGGGTTTTTCGACGAGTACTAAAAAATATCAAAAAATTGAGAAAATCAAAATTTTTCAAAGTGTGCGATTTGGCATGGAATGCCCCATATGTAGGGGGGGTATATGTAGGGGGAATATATGTACATACATATTTTCATATTTTTAACGAACTTCTTATATAAGTTACCGATTATTACGGTCCTCTCCGGTAAGTTGTAACCAAGTTTTATTGTATATATTATTTGTTTTACATGGGGAATATTTTCTAGATCAATATCATTTCTTTGATTGACAATGTTCAGTTCTTTATATTTATATAAACTTTTCTTTAAATAATACTTTATAAATTTGATATGAATAGTCGAAGTCGATCCAATTGAATTATCTCATGATGATGCAAACATGGTTAACGAAACGCGTTGACAAATTTCAAAAAAGTGATTTAGTGTTTAGTGATAAATAGTGGTTTCACACCCAAGACTGAAGGTTGACGAAAGATGAAAAGTTATTTGGTGTTAGTAGTAAATATCTTCGAGTTTAATGGTCGATAGTACTTCGGTTATAAAGGTTTGAAAGTTGTATGGCCATGAACCCTTTTTACAGGGATACTATATAGCAACTCCTATATTAACTAATTATTCAAATAAATAGTATAAAAATAAAAATTAATTTATCTCAATTTTAAGTAAATGCAAATAATACATATTAAAATTAATAAATACTTAAAGAAATAGTGTAGAATTTCAGAAATTATTTTCTTCATTTGTCGATCAAAGTGTGTAATATTAATATTTGTAATATTAAGTAATCAATAAACCACTTTGATATATTGATCTGCTGAATTATATTATCTCCAAATTATGAATTACATAGTAGAAATATATTAACTTACTTTTCCACATCTTTGAAATGCTTAAACATTCTCTTTGAACGCACTAACAGCATGCTTTATCACAAGTATCACCGAATCAAAATAACTGATTTTTAACAATAGTGTAGCAGTATTTGACTTCTATTATCAACAGTCCACACATTAACTTCGTAATTTCGTTTATCTTTTTTTCGAGCGAATTTATATGGTCTACCGGGGACTCGTTAAAGTATGGGTCAAACTCCAACTGACAATTTAACGGGAATTTCCTAATAATCAATTTAATTTTTATAAAGAGTGGACCCATTATATAAGCAATAATTTTTTTAGACTCTCACGAGTTGTATAAGCTTTAAAATATCTACAATATTTATTAATTAAATGTTATAATCAAATTATTTTGTTTATTATTATTGTTAATTCTATATATATATATATATATATATATATATATATATATATATATATATATATATATATATATATATATATATATATATATATACATTTATTATAAATGTATTTATATATTTATTTAAAAATTTTAAAAAAATTGACACATATTACTTAAAAAATTGAAAAAATTAATTGTTTAATTGATATTGAAGTATTCTGATGATGGTTCGTTGTAGAATCGAAACGTAAATAAAACAATAAAAAATTAAAACTTATTTACACTGACCGGAAATAATAATAATATTAAACGGTCACGAAAATATATGTAATAATATATATATATATATATATATATATATATATATATATATATATATATATATATATATATATATATATATATATATATATATATATATATATATATATATATACGAATTCGTTAGTTCGTATGTATTCGTATTGTATGTATTAGTGTGTATTCGTATCTCTTACATTGGAAGATACATGTTTCGTTTGTTGGTTGTTAGACTCATCAGGGTACCGACATATGCTCTCTCGTCAAGAATAGGGAGTCCCTCTCCACAATCAAATACCCATACCTTTTCGCCGACTTCTTGTCGAATGGCTTATACATGCAGTTTTTGATTTCTTTGAACTGCGTCCAATGAGGCGGAGACAACCCATGTTGTCGCCGACTTCCCGTCGGATGGCGTATATGTGTAGTGTTAGATTTCCTTGAACTGCGTCCAATGAGACAGCAGTAGCTGACTGTCTACTATACAGTTAAAGACGTTTGTTGTTGTTTGCCTTCCTTTGCACTTTCTTCTTTTTTCTTTTTGTCTTCTTTTTCTCATATCGCTATGAATATCTGTGTATTGTTTGATTTCTTGGTTCTCTCGAAGTCGGTATGTTGTGATATTTATTTGTTTGGGGCCTAAGAATTTTCTTATGATTTTTCTTTATTTCTTTTCAATCTCCTTGATGTCTTTCTTTCTATTCAAAATGAGCATTTCTGCATCATATAGACACTCTGGCTTAATAACTGTGTGATGTCTCAGTTTTGTATTTTTAGATATGCAGTTTTTGTTGTAAATATTTTGTGTAAGTCTCAAAGTAGTTTCCTATCTACAGATATGTACCCTTATTGGCCGTTTTCCATGATTTCCGTTGCTAACCCGTTTTCCATGATTATTTCATCAAAATATTTAAATTGAGAGACTGATCTGATGTTACTATATTTTGTTTTTAGAAATGGTGTTCTTAGTCTGTTGCAGGTCATGTATATACAGTCTGCAACTTTCGTAAATTTAACCAACCATTCTTTATGTAATATTCATGTTAATGTAATATTTATATAACTATTTATTCGATGCGTTTCAACCGAAATTGGGAAACTTGTTCATTAATTTCATTTAATGCCAAAGCTGAAATTACTAGCACCAATTTTTCAGTTTTAATACCTTAACACTTTTTAATCGATGCACGTGTGGACATTGTATACACATTATTTGTTGTTTAATTAAATTAAATGTTCAAAATGTTGACAATTTGAGTCTATGTAAACCAGACATCGTTCTAACCAATTTTCCCGATCATGTTAAAGAGTCCTAGAATATTTCTAATATGGTCGGCAGCACCTTGTCCGTAAATAAGAAAAATTTAGTGATATCCGTGTACAGAATACAATTTTGGGTTTAAATAGAATTTAAATATACACACTGAAATCATTAAATAATTACCAGTTATTATTTGCCTTTTAGGCTTTTACATATATTTGCTTAAAATGATCTTGCTTAAATCTTATCATAGCTTTTTAATTAGCGATTTAATAACTTGATGAGAACTGACAATGATAAGAACCATACATATCGACTTTTTCGAATGAAATCTGCAATACTATGCAGCTGACGCCATCCTAAGGTGAACGTCCGCAACAGTCAGACTATGTGCAGCCGTACGTGATCTACCCAAGTCCTGTCTAGGTAGTACGAGGTATGCTTGTCTAAGTACCAGGTATTCTCCACAAACCCACTTACAACTTTTCATGTTCATTTTCCAAAAATTATTCCCCTCATTTACAATTGGGTTTTTGAATAAAAAATAATTATCGATTTTTTTACATTATTTTAAAACTTTATCATAAATAATATAGATAATCGATGCGAAAAACTGTATAAAAATTTGTTACAATTAATTATAAATGAATTAAAATTTATAAAATAAAAAAAATCCCATGACTACGAACGCGCCGCGATTGGCTGCCATTTTTGTGACGTCATAATAGTAAAGTGTTTTCCCGTCAGTACTGCCAATGGTTTCTACCTATATATATATATATATATATATATATATATATATATATATATATATATATATATATATATATATATATATATATATATATACTGTCAAAATCATTGTTAATTAGGTGCAAAATAAAATATTGTTTGTTACTAATTTTTGATTTCTAATTCTAATTCTAATTCTGATAATATACCTGCTGTGGGTATTGTTTTGGTCACAGAATCTCTCAAAAATAACATTCGGTTCAATTCAGCCGAAATTCGAGGTGCTAAAGCATTATGTTAGTTTTTAATAAAATAATAATAATGTAAATGTAAATAAGAAACAAAATATGTCTATTACATATAATTACACTATTTGTAGGGTGTCACGAGAAAGTTATGGTGACAAAGTTAAAGGCTATATCTGTTCAACTTAACTGCAAAATTGGTATTTACACGGTAAAAGGACGTGTATGTCCAGAGCATATAGTTCGGAGTAAAGCTTATAATGTACATATAATGCTTATAAAAAAACAATATAAATTATAATTAGAAAAACAAAACACATACATACTGTTTAAATCACTAATTTTATTTTAATAAAAAATGCACTGTTAAATATACACAATAAAATACAATATACATAATAGAATTTCCCCCAATTAGGATAATATGGATAATATATTACAGTAGATTATAATATGTAAACTACATTAATAATCAATTCAAAATAAAAACAATCACTACCCAAAATTATATACATATTTGTTGGATTGCATAATGCTTTGATTGCTTTCCACCACACTAAACTCTATTAACAATATGTTACCCATACAACATTATTGCTTAATTAAGAATTTCAGTATTTGTAAAACGATGGCGATTTTTCGCCTTACATGGTTTACAAACCATCGCATTAGACTCTTGATTTAATAATATTTGCAAAATCTGGCTGCTAACTAACTCTAATGCATGACCAGCCAGAGATTTCCCAAATAAGGCACCTAAAGCATTTTTTTTTGAGTTGAAAGCTTTCATAGTCCAAGGATGGAACTCTCCTGTTAAGGTCTACCCACTTGAAAACTACTATGTACCACAACAGATCCAGGAACCACTATCAGCCTACCATCAGTATTCAATGCCTATAATAAATTTCTAACTTATATTTAAACATACCCTATCAAATTAATTGTTAATTCAATTGTTCATTTAATAGATGAAATTTACGAAAATCCTGGAAAATACTAAATATTTTAACTGTTTTGTTTTATTTAGAATAGAAATATACCATTTTCTTTACTTTTTGTTTGAATAGTAGGTTTGCTTTTCTATTTCTCTTTTTTTCTGCATATTCCTTCAGATGTTTCTTTTGATTCCATAAAACTGCTTTGTCAGTCCTTAATTTAACTAGATGATCATCCAACTGATCATACACATTTTTGTACTCTTCGACCATCTACAAATTAGAGTATCCTTTTCATATACGATTACCTTCCAAATTGGTAGTCGAATGTTGTTCTTGTCTATTCGCGTTTTCTTGAATATTATTATTCGTATCCTACAAAATAGACGATCCTGTAGGGCTTTCTCATTGTTACTACCCTCGGTTATATTCTTTGTCTAGTCTTTTCTAGTCTTTGCGTACAAGCAGGAATATTCGTTTTTATAAATTTGGCACGTTAATTTGTTTTCCCTACATTAACTAAATAATATGAATAAAATTTATAAAAACGAATGTAAAAAACTAAAGGAATCCTAATCTAATTTCAATATTTCATTCTAAACTCACCTTTGAGTCTCCAAATTTTATGTAAAAATATATGAGTATAATGTCGAAAACAGCACCGAAAGCCTAAATAACAATTAAAAGCAAGTATATTTTCAAATTGCTAGCAGACCAATAAATGCAATAAAATATATAGGTTAAATTATTGATTGATTTGTTCGTTACATTGTGACAGTTTATTTTTTAAATCGATTAAAACAATTTTATGCTTTCTTATGTATCACTTTTATTTTTAAATTTGTGTGACTATAGTTTTGTCAAACAATTTTAAATTTTCAAGTTTTAAAGTAGTGTTTGAGAATATAAAATCGTTTTACAAAACTAAAGTTACACACATTTAAAAATAAAAGTGACAAATAACAAATTATAAAATTGTTTTGTTCGATGTAGATTAAACCTACAGAAAAATTACTAAAATCGATTAATTGTTTTATTTGCCCAAAACTCCGATTCTTTTCGGAAAGAGTGCGAAAGAAAATTTTAGTCTAACTTGCGAATTGTTCCGATCCGGCCCGATATTGCCTATATTGGGCTTCGTTACCGTTGTGAGATCAAATACGTTCAGGGTTTTTTCGGGAACTGTCGGCGGGTCGTCGGTCCTAGGTTTAAAAATTTAGTTTCAATTTGATATAACTTTTTAATTATAAGGAAAAAAATTAAAATAAAAATAGTTTTGTTATAAAATAAATTGTTATAGAATTTTGTTATACATGATCTTTCCATTTATTACCAAAAAAAATTGTTAAAAGCCCCCAATAGTAAAAACGTGAGCTATTAAATTTAAACGTGGTTAAAGATAATCGGGATGGCCAAAAACCAGTAGGACCCATAAAATCGTCACAAATATCCACAATGTCGCATTAAATGTTTATTGGCATTGTAAACATTGTAAACAGAATCACATAATCTACACATTAGCTGCGAGCAAGTGAAAGTACACCAAAGAAACCGAGAACAATTAAATGTACAGGAAAAGTCAAGGTTACGGTTATTTTGGATTATCGGGGTGTGATGTTCATAAAATATCTGGCAAAAGGCAGGACCAGTATTACGTTTCACTGTTAGATCAATAACCTATCATTTGAAGTGCTTCCACATGCCCCGTATTCGCCAAATTTGGCTTTCAGCGTTTACTTGCTCCTACCTCAGTTAGATAACTGGCTCGCTAGATAAAGGTTCACTTTAAATTAGAAGATTCCAGCTGAGACAACCACTTATTTTGCAGAGTTGGACAAATCGTACGATACTAATGATATTAAAAAGTCGAAACGTTGTTGGTATCAATGTTTTAAACTGAAAAACGGGGTGGGAGAAAAAGCTTACAAAATTTGAAAAATCTTGTGTTGTGCGAAGTGTTGTGACAAGGTGAAAACTTTTCGAATATCGTCCGTACATTACCAAATATAATAAAAATATTCTTACAGCTATGTAAGACACACAATATTAATACGAGCACTTACAAAATAATTATGTGCAAGACGTACCATTCAATTATGCAGTCGAGTAGCATAATAACACATAAAAAAACAAGAGCGACGATACAAGTGAACCTGCACCAAAAATAAACTATTTCATTTTATTTGCCAAACTAATACACAATACACCTAATTTAAATGTCCAATTTTATTTGGGACGCTGTATATATAATTATCAAATTTCTGTATTAGCAGAAACTGAGAAATATAAGCACAAATGATTTGCTAAAAATATTTCATTTATAATGGTAATGAATTTTGGGAAGATTATTTAATAATAAAACAAATACTGATTATATATTTTTTATTTATATTTGATAAATTTAAATATTACATATATTCTCCAGACACATTTTTTTTTAAATACAATGTTCACGTTCACATGAAAAAAATATATTTACAATTAGACTATTGCTGTTCATAGTTTAAGTAAATTATTTAATATCCTTGAAAATGATCCATAGAAACACGCAAACTGCAGAAAATTACCGTCAAAAATACACGGTCTGTCCAAGAACGCGACGCTATATTATGTTGCTTCCGCCGATTTTTTCAAAATGCAATGCTTCCTTATAAAAAACAAGTTATACATTTATGATTCAAATTATTGTCCATCGTTAGCCACTTTTCCCATCTTTCAGGCAGCATTCGAATCCTGCGTTGAAAAAACTGGTCATCTTTTGAAGCGATCCACGAATCGATCCAATTTTTGACTTCCTCATAAAACCGGAAGTACTGGTCAGCCAGGCCGTGTGCTATCGAATGAAACAGGTGATAGTCAGATGGAGAATACGGCGGGTGGAGTAGGACTTCCCATTTGTCATTGCTGCAAAATCACTTTATCGTGTCTTTCGCTATATTCCGGCCGTTTGTCTTTCAACGCTCGGCTCAAACGCATTAATTGCGTTCAATAACGATCCCCTGGGATTGTTTCAGACGGTTTAACAACCGATAATAGACTACATCGAGCTAGTCCCACCAAATACAGAGCATGACCTTGGAGCCGTGAATATTCGGTTTGGACGGCGGCGTGGAAACGTGGCCGGGATGTCTCCATGATTTTCGACGCTTGAAGTTATCATAATAAACCCATTAATTGTTGCCAATCACAATGCAATGCAGAAATTACTTCCGTTGTTCTTTCAAACAACTATTCACATTGGCGTTCAACATCTCTGGGTTTCAACTCATATGGCACCCAATATCCTTGCTTCTGGCTCATTTCTAGGTCTTTGAGGCGTTTTGAAATTACTTACTAAGTCACTCTCAATGATCTCGCCAACTCTTCTTGACTTTGACACGAATCTTCATTAAGCAATGCATCTAATTCTTTATCTTCAAAAGCTTTCGATCTTCCACCGCTATGCCGGTCTTCGACGTGAAAGTCACCGCTCTTGAAGCATTGAAACCACTCACGACCTGTTCTTTCACTCATAGCGACCTCACCATAAGCGTCTGAGAGCATTCGGTGAGCCTCACCAACAGATTTCTTAATATTAAAGAAATAAATTAACCCTCAAATGACTGACATTTGAAAAATAAAAAACTGACATTTTTAATCGCGAAAACTTTATGATGTAAACATAAATCGACTACTGGTGCTATGAGGTTATGTTTACAAGATACCCAAAGGTATTGCATGCTATCTATGATGTATTTATAACGACGACTACTTACCGCTAATACCATCTATAGGAAAATGGCGACTTAATTATAATTATTGGCGAGTAAATTATATTTTTTATTCTGAATCCAATGACATGTCACATTTAATATTTATTACACGTTTCCGACTAAGGGATGACATTTGCATTAGTTAAGATTTGCAATTCTTTCAATAAATATGTGACATTTGACAGTCTGTCAGTTTTAAATTTGTTAATTATTATACTTAAAATAATGGAACATTATTCTACCGAAGAAAAATTTGATGTGATTTGTTGTTACATCGATAGTCACATCAGTCGCATCAGTTAAATCAGTCGCACAAAGAATACTTAGTCAAGAAGGATACCGTCCTTATAAATTCCGAACCTGTCATACTTGATTTCTGGCGATTACGAGCGCAGAATGATTTTTTTGCGAATGGTTTACTAAGCAATGCTAATAAAATCGTCATTTTCCTAATAATGTTCTCTGGACGGACGAATGTTATTTTTGTAACAATAGCATCTTCAACAGAAAAAATCGTCATTATTATTAGTCCACTCAAAATGAAAATCGTGTTCGAACATCCAGCCCTCAACACCGTTTTGGATTTAACATGTGGGGCGGTATTTTGAGAACCGGAGTTATGTAGTTTATATAACCACTAAATTCTGAAGGATACATTTGCTTTTTAAGAAACGATATCGGAGATATTCTGGACACTCTTCCTTTAGCGGTAACCAATAATATGTGGTTTCAACAAGATGGGGTTCCTACTCATAATTCCAGAAATAGTATGGAATATTTGAGAGACCGCTTTCAAAATAATTTAATTGCTTCTCATGGTCCCATAAAGTGGCCTCCGTAATCCCCAGACCTTTCACCGATGGACTTTTTCTTTTGGGGATTCCTTAATGATGAAGTTTACTGGAAGACTTTTAAAAATAATGATGAGCTGACAGCTGGGGTTCAAGCTTCAATAAGAGAAATAACTCTAGATATGTTAAACAATATTAAGGAAAAAATTGTTTACCGATGTTATTTATGTTTGGAGAATGAGGGTGGAATATTTGAAAATACAAAATAATGTTGTATTATAAAAATAACTCTTTGTATTAAATAAAATTAAATATTACTTGCTGAATTTTTTAGAGAACTTTCTCCGATTTCAAAATTGTTCATACATTCATAACAGTTTGTTGTTACTTTCTATTTCTGTAATAAATTTGATACTATTATCAATAATGTAAAGTAAAAAAAATGTTTTGAAAACCAACGAGATTTTAAATACAACAATAAAAATATTTTTTCAAATAAACTTATTTCCATTAATGATGAGTTTCTTAGTCGGAAACGTGTAATAAATATTAAGTGTGACACGTCGTTGGATTCAGAATAAAAAGTAGAATTTACCAAATATAAAATATACTTTTCAGACTATTTAAAAAAACAAAGTTGATGATGGTCGAGAACAGCCGAAACGTTGGATCAAAAATCTAATTACACCACCTTATAGAGGAGAAAAAGTGACCATAATAAAGTCAAATTTATTATCACATATCTCTTTAAATAGAATAAGAAACGCATAAAACCCAAATCGCGAAAATTCTGTTTTTCCCACGTCTCCGGAAATATTCGGAATTTTTAAAATTTGAAAACGTGACATTGTAGAGTTCAGTAAAGTGCAACTTTGTCTAATTTAATCATCTCTGTATCTCTTATGATTTTCGAGAGCCCTGGAGGATGCATTCTTATCTGGGACACACTGCATAGAGATATTCAATGCGTTAAGTGTGGGAGGTTTATTATCATACAAGGATAATTTCAAATACTCCCAATGTTAATAATCACACATGGAAATGTCCGGTGATTTGCTTGATTGCTGGGTTAAGAAATGCAGCTAGAACGACATTTATAAAAACTCTGATGGTATGAGTAGTGGCCCTATCTTGTTGAAACCACACATACCTTCTATTAATTCTTTCTCTTGGAAGTTCTAGTTTCAAAATTTTCTGAAACATGGCTACGTCGCGAGCTAAATTATTAGTTACTGTGTCCATATTCTTCGAAATTTTAGACAGTGCAATGCAATTTAACGGAATTTTCTGAAGTCCAAATGGTCAACTCTTCCTTTCAGTAAATGTGACGCTTGGTATTTTTTGGCGCTGGATAGTTTTACATTCACAAAAGAAATTTCAGTGAGTATTTGGAAAAAAAACATTCTGTTATTCGGTGATATTTTTAAAATTTTGTTAAGCATTAAAAATGGGCGAAAATAATGAGATTTTTCAATATACCTGTAATCCCTTGTCAACCGCGGTTTCTTCAACCCTGGTTTTGATTATGCGAGGTTTGGTCTTGCGAAATCACTTAGATTAAATTTTCAATAGAATTATGTAGCAGCGGGGTGCATTTTCATCGTAATCTCGTGCGAACTGCTATTCTAATTTTTCAGGAATTGTTTTATTGCTTTTTTTGCATGATGCACAGCCATTGTTACTCATTTGTAGTTTATATGTATTATTATTCAAACAAAGTTGGTAAGTAGAGAGAATTTTGTCATTTTCTGAGAGCTTAATAACGTAGTTATATGTACATGTCTTAATTTTAAAATCGAATGGCGTCCACAGGCCAAGATTTTGTTAAAAGACGGCCAAATGTAATGACTATTGATACAAAAATTCAATTGTTCGACTGTTTTGCTGCAAGTCAAACATATGCGAGTGCCATGAAGAAGTTTAAAATGAATGAATTCACAGTAAGAACAATAAAAAAGAGCGAGCAATCCATTCGGGTCAGTGTTTCGTACGGTATTAGTACCAGCAATAAAGTTAGGTGTTTCTCGCGACTTCTAACGATGAAATATATGGAAAGAGCGCTCGGCATAACAGATCAACAAAAAGAAGAGTGCCTCTTAACAGCCGAATTATTCAAGAGAATCCAAAGTCAGATAAGGAAACTCGAAGCTTTCACACCAGTAAAGGTTGGTTTGAAAATTTTAAAAAGCAATTTTTGCTACACAACGTAATAATTATCAGGGAGTCGGCTTCTGCAGATCACAAGGCAGCTAATCGGTATTCGACTGAATTCTAACAATTGCTTCAAAGCAAGGGTTATCAACCAGATCAGGTATTTAACGCCGATGAGACAGATTTATTTTAGAAGAGGATGCCTGCTCGAACATTTGTGTCTCAAATCGAAAGATCCGAACCAGGACTTAAAGATGCAAAGGATAGGATTACACTTCTTTTTTGCTCTAATGCTTCGGGTAACATGATAAAGCCACTATTCGTATATAAATCTTTTAACCCACGTGCTCTAAAAAATAAAAACAAACATGATTTGCCATAAACAACCGTTTAAAAATAATAACGGAAATATAAAAGTGCGAACTTTTAAGGTATGTATTTTTGTTTAAACATTTTGTGTGATTTCAAATAATGTCGGGAAAAATGGAATTTGGAATTTGGTCGGAATTTGTGTTCAATGTTTATGAGTATTTTGAAATGGAAAAAAGGACTGAGGGACCGCTAGAGTCTCTTTCATCCATTCAAGAGGCAAAGAATAATTAATTTGATCACGTTTTGCAGCAGTATTAAAAAAAAAATTCTTCTCCTGGAGCAAGCAGACCTCGAGCGAAGACCAAAACAACAGACTTACCTGAAGGAAATAAAATGGAAGTTCAAAATACTTTGTATAATATGTACAAAGAAAGTAAGTAATTTAAGTATAATGAATACATATTAATTGTTTGCCAGTTGTACCACATATGCTTTTTAATTTTTCACATTCGCAAATATTTTGGCTTTACAATTTATTAGAAAACTGTAAAATCTTGAGCTAACACCTATTTTACCTATATCTAGCACAAATATTTTACATATCCTGCTATTCCTTGTGAATAATAAAAGATTTAGGTATTAGCAATGATTATTAAAATACCTATAGTATCAGAAATTACTAATTTTTACCAAAAATAAATCAGCTTGAGGTCTACTTGTATATATAGTGGACATACAACTGTATTGACTAAAACTAGAATATGATATAGCTTAATTTTCAAAAAACAATTTCATAAACAAAAATACAATTCTCATAACATATTTTTTTTTATTTGTAGGGAAGGATGTCACTATCAAAAGTCTTAATATGGAGTTAAGAATAAAAGAAATTGTTCGTACGGGTCGTACATCACTCAATACTCTCCTGAAGGAGCTAGGTTTTAAGTAAAAAAGGGATGATAATAGGAGATTATTCATCAGAAGGCAGCAAAAGAAATTCTTGGCAAGATAATAGTGTTAAAATATATGACAACAAGCATTGGAACAGTGTAATGAAGAAGTGTGGGAAAAGTCTGTAACACATACAGAGAAACTAATTGAAGACTGTTTTATCCGAGAACAAACAATGTCAATAGTCCATGTTGAAGTTGAGCCTATAATAATAAATGCAAATGAAATTTCCTCGTCTGAATCTGATGAAGATATATAGCTATGTAATTAATGTGGTTGATTAATGAACATATTAGTATACCTAATTATTTAGATATAGGAAAAAATATTTTTATTTATGTGTTATTGTATTTATTTATGTACTGTAGTATTTATGTATTAAGTACTCAGTATTTAACACTATGTTTAGACAGCTGTTTTTGTATGCTTTATATAATTATATGAAATATTTGAAATTATATTTGTAATAAATGTGTAATGTAATAGTTTAAGGACCTGTATATTCCCATACCTTGATAACGTTTTCGTCATATAAAAATTATAAAAAATGTAAAAATCGATCGAACTACTTTTTATAATTTCATGTTGTAAATATATATAAATAAATGTATCTTGAATTTAAATCATAAACGTAAATAACCGTCTTTCTAGGCACGAACTACGTCCATTATGAAATTTGACTAATAATTTTTGACTTGGGTTCCACAATCTACCTATTACCTGAAATTCAAACTATTAATTTGGAGAAATACTGTTCACAACTAAGTGAATTATAGTGAACCATCGACTAGAAGCGGCCTGAATTAGCCGAAAGGAAGGGTATTAGCAGTCATCGAGATATACTAGATCAACCTTGTATTTGGACACCCCGCATCAAATTTACATCTTTACTGAAAGGTGTTCTTCTTAATCGTTAATTAGATCATATGATCTGTTTATTTCTCGATATCTTCTTTGTCCACATCCCCATCTTTGTCTTCCCCATCTCACCACATTACCGATGTTATATTTTTTTCCGTATTGTTTCATTTCTTATCCTATGCCTATTGTGTTGCCCGTAGTGGCTTTCAAAGTCTTCATCAGTGCCGTTCTTAATATGGTTCTTGTCTTGTTGTGTCAAATCTTGTTTCAATGCCGTAAGTCATAATGGCCTTTATATATATTCTGACCTTGCTATCGGTTCTCATATGTTTGTTTTTCCATATAGAGCTTCAAACATCCTGACATAGCAACAGTTTTGTCGATTTAATGCCTCAGTTCCATTGATGGGTCATTGCAACTACAGATGTATATTTCAAGATAGTTAAATTGCATTATTTGTTCAATTGATGAGTATTCTAGAACCTACTTCTTATTGGTTCCCTGCCAAACGTCATGGTTTTGTTTTCTCGATTGATATATTCATGTTGTGTGGTTTAGATGCTTGACAGAACTTCGTCTTGACAGAAAGTCGTCGTTTCACATCATGGCGTCAGTGATAGACCTAGTTTTCCTGAAGCCTTGTTGCTCATCCCTATTTACAATCATTTTTTCTAGCTTTGTTTTTCGAAAAATGGTAAATAGTTTTATGATTAAGCCTAGGAGCGTTATTGCTCTATAATTTTCTGGGCAAGTTTTGCATCCTTTTTTAAAGATAGATAAAGTAATGCTATTTTGCCATTATTTCGGTATGGTTGAATTTGTTAATATATTGTTAAATAGTCTTGTCAATTCCGCTACCAGCTGATCGCCACCATATTTGATTAGTTCGTTAGATGTATTATCTACACCTGAGGCTTTTATATTCTTTAATATTTTGATTGCAGTAGTAACTTCTTCTTCGTGGATGATTTTTTGGGTTTCTGTAATTCTGTCTGGGATCTCTGTATCTTCTTCGGAGCTGTACATTTTTTAAAAGTATTCATCCCATTCGTATAGTATGATTGGTTTGGTCTGAACGTATTCATTCACCAGTTTTTACAACATTTTATCTTCTTAATTTTCATTTACACTGTTTTTCACTTCAATGAAGCGCATATATTCTTCTTGTAATGGTGTGCTTCTATATTTCTGGTGATATATTCTGTTTTCTGTATCTAATTCATTGATTTTCTGGTTGAACTAAGGTTTGGTGTAGTTTTTTGTTAATGTTTACCTTTCGATTGTACCTATCAATTCTTCGATAGGCACAAGAAACCAACTCATATTATTTAGATCTCTTCAATACAGCTTAGATGATAAAAACTTTACTTCCTTGCAACACTTGAAAAATTAATTAGATTATGGTAGCTCTTTAGCTAGAAACCTCCTATGAACGCCGGATTGTGCAGCTACCGGAAAAACGAAGATAGGTGGTCGAACAGAATGGTACACGCTTTATTAATTAAATGTACATTTTAATAAATAACATTTATTTTATTTTAAATAAAATAGAATAACGAACGTTTACTTCAAGCTATTATTTCAAGAGTACCAATGCAAATGGCACTCATTAAAATCTAACTCTTGTATAATATGTTATATTGTATGTTGTATATTATGCTGTATGTTATGCGTAGACTTTATTTTTCTCATTTGCTTTCATTTATTGCTTGACCAAATTTGACTATATTTTTATTTCATTTATTTATGTTAAGGACAATAATTTTTGAAACGTCCTGATATTTTAAAAACAATATTGGTATTAATGTTTTATTTTATCTCAAGGAGTATTAGTTTTTATGATTTATTTTTACAACGTGACATTATTGTCAATGAAACAGGGGAAAAAATTCACACTATCGTCAATTTCATTATTTTGGATACCTTTCCACGAGAATGCTGAGGTAATTGACCCATTTACTGAGATAAACTGAAGTTATGTAAACCATAACTTAGTTTTATTTGTGTTGCTAAAGATCTTGCTACGTATTAAGTAATATAATAAATATCTATCAATATATTTTTTTATCAATGATTGATAGTACTTGCCAATAACACCAAAATGTTTTCAACAGCTAACTTCATATAAACACTATTTTCAATTATCAGATATACGGAGTATGTCCCAAAAATAAGGGAACTTCTTAAGTTTAAAAAAACTACTAGTACCATCTATTGAAACAGTATATAATCTGAAAACTGTACATATCCTTTATAAAACGAATCTGCCATCATTAAAATCGATCAACGGATATTGTCAATTTATAACGCTTAAAGTGATAATGCCTTTTATCACAAAAACACGATGCAAAAACTAGGTAATATTAAATTTTGTTTCAAGCTTGGTAAAACTTTTACAGACTTATTTGAATTTATAAAAATATTATGGTGATGATTGCTTATCTCGTACACGTATATTCGAGTGGTATAAGCGATTCCAGGGCAGTCGTGATGCTTTGGAAGACGACTCAAAGCCAGGCCGGTCAAAAATTGCGATTAACTGGCGGAACAAGTGCGTGAAGTGATCACCTACGATACGAATTCGACTATGAGATGGATAGCGGAAGAATTAAATATGATGTAGAATTGAAACAAATGGCTCGATTTGTTCATCACAGGACCATCACCCTTAAGGAATTTTTAGTGAAAAAACAACTCTGTATGCTTCAACATCATCCGTATTCACATGATTTATACCCGTGTGACAATTTCCCGTTTCCGAAATTCAAACTGTTACCAATACTGCAGCTTTGAATATAAGTTCTAGCCGTGACATAATTTATATTATGTATGAATACTGTAAGTTTTCGTACTAAGAATTGCAGAAAAGATTGTTCTTAATTCCATATGTAGTTTATACTAGGTACTCAAAGTTTAATTCTCATTTTCAGGACAGAATCTAACTTAAAATTCCTTACGTGAGGAATTAAAAGAGAAAAAACTGTTTGATAAATACTGTGTCAGTGTGCAACATATTGAAAGAAAGTAGGTTTTAAATGGAAAAAAAAAATGATCCAAGACGAGAGCTTATGGAACTTAAATGAAAGAAAGAAAAATTGCTTTGAAGAAAAAATAATCAAGCTTACAGAAAATCAAATAATGAAATTGCATGACGCAGACACAGATTGAAACCTGAATGAAAATATAAGTGCATGCACATATTTGATTTTTTTTTTCTATTTTATACTTGCATGTTATATATCAATAAATGTCATTGGTAATTATATAATCTTTTTATTTTAATAACCATTCAAATATTTAAAAATATCGATAGTCTTTGAACGAAGCATTTTACATATGCTGAATCTATTTAGAGGTACTTAATCAACAACACTTATATTATATTTTTTTAGTTATTATTATTTGCTTAGAATAATTTGCATTTAATTTAGAGTTGATTTTTTTAATTCTTATTAAAGTTTAAATCGTAAAAATGATTCGGTAAAGTAAGATTATGATATTTAATAACAATCTGGCAACAGAGCAGTTAAAATATTGATCATGTGCTTAATGACGGGCAACTTTATTTTGTACGAGCTATATACTGGTATTGGTTGAACGTGTCCAGTGGTGTATTGATGCAGAAAGGATGTATTTTGAATAAAAATAAATAATTTTGGCCAAATAAATAATTTTAAAAGTTCCGTTATTTTTCTGGCATACCATATATAAATATGTACTTGGAATTTTTCACTGTAATTTATAGCAGTAACGTTATTAGATTAATACTACTAATAGCTAACATATTAGTTCGTCGAATATATTATTGTACAAGTTCTTTACACAGTGCGTTTATAAAATTTTAAGAATTACATTGAAGTTAACATTATCAAAAAAGAAATCACATTTTAATTAATTATTTATTAAAATACGTTGCTTCAAAGTAAATACACCGATGACCTTAATCGGCATGTTAATTTGCTGGAGAGAAAACAAATACCAAACAAACTAAATGTTAATTCAGCATAATTGTTTTCGTAATTTTACGATTATGCCTAATACGTAGAACGTTGGGCTGATATGCCCGATCTAGAAAAAAGGAGATCACGAGTCACTGGGAACTACTGGGTTTCTGCCCAGAAAAATCCACAATTGAGACACTATTTATCCTAAGACAGATTGTTTTTTATTTTTATTATGAATGGGTGACGTTGGGTATATCGTTATAGCGACGGCAGTCGTCCGCCTCAGACATTTAGGTCGTAGGTCAGGGATGGATTGCTCAGGCACGTGAACGGAGCGCCACCCAATTCTTCAAAATTACTATATGTAAAAATAAACCCTAAAGCTGGGAAAAGGTTTATTTATATCAAAAAGACTTAATAACAGTACTAGATAATTAATAAGCCCAAGCCCAATTTACAGAACAGAGAGGCCATATAGAACAAAATGGACAACAACATACAGAACAAAATAAACAAATTAAACAGTTAAAACAAAAAAAAAAGAGTCTAGCCGTGGTGTCCACGACTACCCTACTAAACTGAGCATATAATGAGAAAAGTTCGATCTTAACAGATATTCTTATCATATAAGAGCTCTTGTCTAACTTACAAAATAATTTAAATTAGATCATCTTAAACCAACTTAACTTATACTAAATTAAATCACATTAATCCAGATCGCATTAATCCAAATTAAAGCAAATCAAAGTAGGTAAAATCAAATTAAAGTAAATTAAATCAAATTGAATCAAACTAAATCAAACTTTATTAAATGGTGGTAGGGAGATAGTGAGCAATCTGGACTGCCCAGATACCAAGATGGTCGATTACTGAGTAGTTCTGTGTTCGGAACGCGGGAATCCTAAAAGGTCTGGAGTCTACATTGATCGGAATCTACAATGACCAGGCTCTAAAATCCTCTACAAAAATACAAAAGAATAAACCTGACTAGGGCTTGGCCAGCTAATCAACATACTTCTGATGGAAGGATTACACACTCAGGAGCATTAGATGGAATAATCAAAAAAGTAGACATAAAGGGAACTATAATAAATAAATTCGTACAGGTAATAGGTTACGTAGACGACCTCACCATCATACGCCAAAGATAAGAAAATTCTACAAGAAACACTCACAGAAATAGAGAGAGAAGCCCAAATTAGAGGTTTGTATATAAACAAATAACAGGCAAAATATATGAAATGAAGTAGATTGATGGCAAACAAATACACACAGGTAACTAAAGGACAGAAAGATGGCACAAAGAGCAGAATATATAAAGCAATCATAAGATTCATTATAACGTACGTAGCAGAAACGATGACCTTATGTATTATGGTAAAGGCACAGAGAATCAGATGGTATGGATAGATCAACCGGAAGGAACAAGAAAGTGTTCTACTGGCCATCACCAACTGGTGACCGGAGGGTAACAGGCTGAGGGGAAGACCGCAAGGAAGATGGAATTACAGGTTGTAACAGACATAAGACCAATATAATTACCATTACGGTGGACTTCGAAAATGAAGGACAGAATGGAATAGGGAATAATTTTGGACAATACCAAGACAGACAGCACACCATAGAGGTAACCTGAAGTAGATTCGAAGTGATTTACCGCAACAAAAAGATCAGATGAATCTTCAATTTTGGACTCCAATTCCGCAGGAATGCACAGACGTTGATGATGACGAATTTTAAATTATTTACTACTTTAAATAACACATCGGTCAATAAATCTCCGGTCTGACAAAAACATCATTGTTCTTGTAAATTTCGACTTTATTCGTCAATGTATTTTCCTTGACGAGCAATACAATCATTGCAATGCTTTTTTAACATTTGTACGCCTTTTTTATAGAACGATTTCTCTTTGCCTTCAAAATATCCTTTAGTTTCAGCAATTGCCTCTTTATTGGAGCGAAATTTCTTTCCAGCGAGCATCTTTTTGAGGTTTGAGAACAGGACATAGTCGCTGGAAGCCTGATCATGAGAATACGATGGATGAGGAAGCAATTCCAAGTGCAATTCATGCAATTTAGCTATCGTTGCCAACGTTTTGTGATTTGTAAAACAGCCTTTCTTGCGATCTCGCCCTTCAATCAAGATAAATGGGCATGCGGTTGCAATATCACTAGAGAATCGTAGAACGGTCAATTCTGAATGGTATACAACCATTTATTTGCCAGAAGTTGCTGAAGAAATAAGAAAAAACAACCAAGGACGCACGATCATTCCTCACTATGAGTAGGCGAGCTCTCACACCTCGGATCGAACAAGTCAATATTTGACCAGTCAAAACATCGAATTGATGGGTCATCCGCCATATAGTCCTGATTTGGTACCCATTTTTTTCCCGTCCGTGAAGAATAAACTATGTGGTCAACGATTTTCGACGCCTGAAGAAGAGGTTGATGCATTCAAAATACATGTTTTGGAGATGCCTCACTCGGAATGGAAAAGGGGCTATGAAGATTTGTTCAACCATATGCCATAGGGTATCGATCATTGCGGAAAATATTTTGAAAAACAATAAAACCATTTTCTAATGGTAAATATTTGTTTTTATTTATTATTCCGGATTCATAAATAGTAACTCTCGTAAGTATTGATAGTTCAAACGGGGTATTTAAACTAACCAGTTCCTATACTTTTTAATCCAATTAATGTAATATAAATTACATGTTCCATATTGAAAAATACAACATTAAATCTGTGTTTTCGCTTGAATTAGTTATTTATCCGAATTGACGAATTGTATATTGTTTGTCCCTGAATATTTTTTGATGTAATTACAAAGCATTTATAGTAGTTAAGCCTATTATTTGCAATTTAAATTTTGAATATTGCACGACATCAGAAAATGACATGAAACATTGATATGTATACATATTATATTACATGTTATTTTCTCTTAATTTATTTCTGAATTTTTTAAAAAAGATATATGCAAGAAATAAAAGATGAAGTTTAAAGTTATATTATTTTTTATCACTTTTTCTTGTGGAAAGTTATATTATTGATATTATATGATAAAATACTTGAAATGTATTTATATTATTTCTAGGATTTTCTGAAGACCTCAAAGATCTGAATACGACCGAGCTGCTAAAACTGGCCCAAGATATATCTCAAATTTTACCACTTGACCCAAATCCTAGAGGAATTCAATTTTACTTGCTTGTCAACCCTGAAAGTGATTCGTTACTGTTAAAATCAGACAATATTGATTTAATTGATTTGGAAGAAAATACAAAAATAATCATACATGGCTGGCTAGAAAACCACAAACGGTGAGAATATAATTTTAATTTGAAGTTAGAGCTAAACCAAAAGTTTAATTTAAGCATGGACATATTTTCACATTAGAATATTCAGTATACTAATTGACATATAACTTGCAACATCTAAAGAGCTGTTCGATTTTAAGATTTTTTTTTTAATAATTACTATAGCAAAGAGTAAATGATTAAACTTTTTCCATAAAATTGTAAATGGGCTCGTGGAGAATATGGGATTTATTTCCCTGCTTCACGTAATAATTGTTCAATTATGCAACCGACCCCCAAACGTGTCTGCCAGAAACCGTTCTGGCCTTTTGGTCCCAAGGGTACGCCCATATACACGGTGTTCCAGGTAAGAATCGCATTCTACGGGGATCTCGGAAACCATAAGAGATACAGAAATGTTTATTAGAAAAAAGTTGCACCTCACTGAACTCTGTTACGTCACGTTTTCAAATTTTAAAAATTCCGAATATTTTCGAAGATATGGGAAAATTCGAACTTTTGCGATTTAGATTTTATTCGTTTCCGATTCTATTTGAAGAAAGATGTCAAAATAAATTTTTCATTTTCATAGCCACTTTTTTTTCTCTTCTATAATGTCGTGTAATGAGATTTTGATCAGACGTTTCGGCTTTTTTCGACCATCATCGAATTAGTTTTTTTAAACAGTCAAACATTTTTATTTTATGTTTAGTAAATTCTACTTTTTATTCTGAATCCAAGGACATGTCACACTTAATATTTATTACACCTTTACGACTAAGAAACACTTTGTCTGACTACAGTTTCGTAATCAATCAATAATACTTTATTGTTTTATTTAAAATCTCGTTGGTTTTCAAAACATTTTCTTTACTTTACAAACAAAATGTTATGAATATATATATAATATATATATATATATATATATATATATATATATATATATATATATATATATATATATATATATATAATATATAATATATATATATATATATATATATATATATATATATATATATATATATATATATATATATATATATATATATATATATATATATATATATATGAAGAACTATGGTTTTTAATATTTTTCCTCTAGAAATTGTACTAGGAAATTTATAACGTGTTGAACTAAATATTTTTAATGTTGTAATCGTATCGTGCGCAGTGAAATTTATGTTAAGTTATGTGAAGGGTATATATTGCTTCTTGACTTTTGTAGAAAATCCTCGAATGCAAAACGTACTTATGTAACAACTAAAAGGAATAATACAGGAAACTATAAAAAAGACACAATATTAGAAGTATAGGTGGGGATCAATATTATATAATCATTTAGAGATTTATCAAGACATATCCTATAAAAATGAGGTTTATAAGTTTATAAAAAACATTAATAATTTTCTCAGACAATTTATTAGAACGACTCATAATAAAAGGTCTACATTATAGGAAAAGTAAACTTATTATCAGAATTATTGTTTTATTTCACAATAAAAGACTTAAAAAAAAGTAACCACAACGGTGCAAAACATTATTTAGATTTCTAGGTATAATAACTGCATATACGAGGTGTTACCATTAAATAACGAGACTGACACTGTAAAACATTTTATTTTGATTTCATACATATTTACTTATTATTCAATATAATCCCTCCTCTAACCCTACAACGCTCCATGCGATTCTTCCATTGTTCGAAACAGTGCTGGAAGTCTTCTTCTGTCAGCTCCTTCAGCACGCGTGACGCTTTCTCTTTCACAGCTTTAACGGACTCAAATCTTGTTCCTTTTAATGCTGCACGGCGCAAAATCCGACGAATAAGGCAGATAGCCCTACGCTGGGATGCTGTACTTGACTAGAAACCTCTTGACTGACAATGCGGAATGAGCCGGCGCATTGTCTTCTCCTCCCACAATTCGGGTTCGTTTTTTCCTTATTCTTTCACGAAGTTCAGCAAGAACGTGAAGGTAGTAATGTTGATTAATACTTTGACCTTCAGGAACCCAGTGCAGGTACACAATTCCATAAATATCGAAAAAACAATCATCATTGCTTTGAATTTTGATTTGCTTCGAGCTTTTTTGGCTCTCGGTGAATTGGGGCTCCTCCACTGCATAGATTGGCGCTTCATTTCAGAATCATAAGAAAAAAACACGATTTGTCACATGTTATTATCCTTTCCAATAAGTTTGAGTCATTTTTAATGGCAATCAAAGTGTCAGTATAAACATTTTTGAGAGCTTCTTGTTCAAACGTAAGAATTTTAGGCATCATTTTGGCACGCACTTTTTGCATGTCAAAAATTGTTATGTAAAATTTGCCGTACGTATTATTTGTCAATAGCTACAGCTTCAGCAATCGCGCGAATACTTAACCAACGCGACGGTCATATCGAACAAGAACTCGAACCATCCATTTTTGACGTGGAAGGGCTACCCGGGCGTGAATCATCTTCAACGTCTTCTCGCCCATCTTGAAAATGTTTAAACCACTCTTGCAATAAATTATAAGTAGCTGTTTTTCCAAGTTTTAAGTGAATTTTACAATTCGTTGATCTATTGTTACAGTTTACATTTTTCTGGCGAAACAAAAAAACAACTGTAATGCAAACGAAGGCTACGGGTATACGGATTCGTTTAAAGAGCTTGAGGTACTGCATTCGAAAGAGAAGGCTTCACGCTAAACAGTTGTTGATCGCTGGCGTTTGGCGCATGCGTACTTCTTCTGTAGCAGTGTCAGTCCCGTTATTAAATAACCACTCCTCGTATACCAGGGTAGGGTAAATTAAATATAGTTTCCTTGATCGAAAATGGATTTATTTTTCGATGTACTTTGCTTTTAGCTCGATTCACCTCGCCCACCACGTTTCCAACCCTTATATGCCTTCCAATAAGTATTTAAGACTAAAGTAATATCTTATTTTGATGTTCTTCCAACATGCCACTTTTTCATATTTGGAAAGGAAAGAAGACTGAAGGGCCAGGTTCATAAAATAGGGTGGGTGCAACGGCGGATAGATTAGGAGGCACGTATATTGTCGTGGTAAAAAAACCCTTTTTCTTTGACAAATGAGGCTGTCAAAAAGAGGATGTCAACTCTGTGAAATTTAATTATTAATGAAGTAGAATATTCTCCTTTGATCGTCATTTTCTTTTCCAAATAAGCCGGTCGCCTTGCTGCGGGCGGTAAGAGCAGCGGGCTGCTGTATTGGAGCGGTAGTTGGTTCGATTCCAGCACCCGGATGGTTGTTTTCCTTCCTTTCGTATGTCTGTTTACTTCCTAAATATTTGTGATTGTTTCTAGGCGTAAGTGAAAATACCCTACAATAAATTACCCCTCAGTCACCCCAATTAAAGGCTGGATACGGTCGGATGCCTTCTGAGAAGTGTTCAACGTTGGTCACTTGTCAATCGGTAGGCTTCCTGATAGACTTATGGGTAAACACATAACCAAGCGTTGATAGTCTAAGGAGGGTGCTGACCTGGGTTGTCAGTGGCTGATGAGCGTGGTTTGGGACCCACGTTAAGCTGTAGGTCCAGTTGCTAAATGACCTTGTAGTTGGTGATGCGTCTGTAACCATAAATCATTTCCTTTCCTTTTTTCCAAATAGTCGATATAAATAATGTATTATAAATCCAAGAAAAAATTGACCACAATTTTTCCAGCCGGTGAAAGTATCTTCTTCGGATAAAATACTGTTTTGGCTGTTCGTTCGCTTCACGATAATTTTATATCTACTGGCACAAGTAGTAGTTAAGTGCAACAGTTCGAATCAAATATTAATGTTCAAATTTGTATATCTGTTAATTCAGAATTTTTTACACGTTAAATTAATTTTTCATATATATATATATATATATATATATATATATATATATATATATATATATATATATATATATATATATATATATATATATATATATGTATATATATATATATATATATATATATATATATATATATATATATATATATATATATATATATATATATATATATATATATATATATGGACATACAGGGTGGTAGGTAAACATGCGGCAAAAATTAAAGGGGTTATTCCTTGACTTATTCCAAGAATATTTTGTTGTATGATGATTTTTGAAAAACCCCTTTGTTTCGAAGATACAGGGTGAACGAACAAAATTTACGACATTAATAACATTTTATTTTCAAAAAGTACATGTAAAGTTGCTTAATCTACAATAAATGTTCGAAATGACTTCCTCCAGCCTTGATACAAGCATTCAATCTTTTCGTCATTGACTGCCGAACTCTTTCAAACACACCAGGGTCGTTTCTAATTGAGTTACACCCAGCAATTATCCGATTTCGCAAATCATCCAAATTATTCAATGGAGTAGCGTAAACTAATGACTTCAGATATCCTCAGAAAAAATAATCCAGGGGGTTTAAGTCTGGGGATCGAGCAGGCCATGCGTGTGGCCCACTTCGACCAACCCAGCGATATCCGTATGTTGATGTTAAAAAATCACGAGCAACCAAACTGAAATGTGGCGGTGCACCATCGTGCTTAAACCACATTTCATGCCTTGTTGCCAATGGTACATCTTCCAGAAACTCAGGCAACGTTGCTTCCAAAAAGTTGCGATAAACCACGCCAGTAAGTCTTTGTGATAGAAACACCAGTCCAATTATTTGAAACTATCCAATTATCCAATTATTGAAAACTATCTTCGCATACCTCATGCGGATTTTCATCTGCCCACACATGGTTATTATGAAAATTCCTTATTGCGTTTCTTGCGAAAGTGGCTTCATCGGTGAAAAGAATTTGTGTCAGGAATAGAGGGATGCGAAGTAAAGTTTGCAATATCCATTGGCATACTGCAATATGTGGAGGAAAATCAACAGGTAGTAGTGTCTGAACGCGTTGAATGTGGTATGGATACAACAACTTATCCTTAAGAATTTTCCAAACTGTCCAGTGAGTCACATTCAAAGTATTTGCAATTTTTCACGTAGAACTACCAGGCTCTTCCGCTATCATGTCCAGCAGATTCTGTTCCAATTGTACCGTTCTTACAGTCAGTGATCTTCCTGACCCTTCAATTCGTTTCAATGTGCCTATTTCACGAAGACGTCGTCAGGGACATTACGGGCTGGAAATCGTTCACTATACAATCGCCTAGCTTGTAATACATTACCACCAGCAAGTCCATACATGAAGTGCATGTCAGTCATCTCGGCGTTTGTCTACATTATGATAGAGGACTTCACTCACTATTTAAGATATGTCAAACAGCCAAACATCACTCAATCTATGTAAACAAATACGACCTATGAAATCCACTTACTAGATAAAACAGCAGTTCCAAGTGATCGAGATCGAAAAAAAAAATTGTACTTGATAAACTCATTGACGTACAGCCTACTTTTATTTGCATTAATGATTTCAACAAATATCGAATATGGTTGTCGCAAATTTTGTTCGCCCAGTATCTTCGAAACAAAGGGGTCTTTCAAAAATCATCATAGGACAAAATATTCTTAGAATAGGACAAGGAATAACCCCTTGCATTTTTATGGACTGTAATTAATTAATATAAGTATGGACAGTCAGAACAATTATAAAAAACAAAGAAAAATGTGTGAATAAAGAAAAATCTCTGAACAATGCTGAAATTATAGTGAAATAATCAAGTAAGAGTGAAAAACTGTCCTGATGCTCAGAACACGGTGTGCTCTCAAGCTAAGCTGATTGATGAGATATTAAAAGAAGAAACTAGGGAGGCGGCCAAAGATTAAATCTTTAAAGCTAGTAACGGGTAGTTTAGCCGATTCAAAAATCGGTGTAACTAGCATAGCATCGCGGAAAGTGGAGAGGCGATAAATCCTGATAAAGACACTGCGACTCTTTATCCATAGAAACTCAAGGCTATGATAGAAGAAGGTGGCTATAAAAGCCAACCCGTATTCAACATGCATGAAACTGGATAGTTCTGGAAGAAGATGCCTAAAAGAACTTTTATCGCATGTGAAGAAAAAACCTTTACAGCTTTTAAGGCCTCCAACGATCGATTGACAATGATAATTGGCGGGAATGTAGCTGGTGACTGTAAGTTAAAACCTCTTAGTTTATCAAATCTAAAGCTGGTTTGCCCGTGATTTGGAACCCAAATCTTAAAGGCTGGGTGACAGCCTTCGTTTTTGATAAGTGGTTTGATCATACGCTACATACCCGAAGTCGAATGTTATTGCCAATCAAAATAAATCCTATATAAGGTTATGCTATTAATCGACAAAGCACCAGGCCATTCACTTGCTACTCTCATTAAATTCGACCCACATGTGAGAATTAAATTTTTGCCAATAGGGCAGATACAACCAGCTTGCTTCAACTAATTGACCAGGGTGTTGGTCAAACATAAAAAAAAATTAAATTATTAAAAATTAAATTTAAAGTTTATTACACGAGACGATCATTTGCACATCTCTATAAGGTTATGAAGGAAAACAATGTGTTTTCTGTAATAGGTTTTTGGAAACAATTTAATGGTTTAGATGCCGTGACCATTATTGGAAAATCTTGGGATGAAATTTCACACAAAAATGTAAATGGCGTCTGAAAAAAACTGTGTCCATCTTTTTTCACTAGTTAAACACCAACGGAATCAGCGCCAGAGCGTGATCAAGTTGATCATGTTATTGAAGTCGTTTTCGATCTTCACATAATCACGAGCTGATAGTTGATGAGTTGAACATTGAAACATTGAGGAACCTGATTATATTGACCTAGTTTAATCGGAAGATTGCAAAGCTGAAGGAAACCTTCAGTTCGATTAAAAAAGGTTACACATTTTAGTAATCCTAGATTTCAATGAAGATGCATTTCAGTTACAAAACAGGAAGTATAAAATTATTAACGTGCTATGTCGAAATTTTGTTTGAAAAGAAAACATTTTTGACCCGTCAAACAACTTTGTTGGACTTTATGAGGCCCTCTACATCAATATAACATCAGTTTATGTTCTTGCATTAAATTCATAAATAATCTCATTTCCAGGTCCTGGTATAAAAATATAGCAGATAAATATTTAAAACTGAATAATATAAGTATTATAGAGGTTGATTGGGGTACTTTTGCTAGGCAGCCATATCTATATTCTGCAAAAAATGCAAAATATATTGGTAAGGTTATGAAATAATCTATATTTCCTACTGTCGAGTCTTTTTGCAGGGGAAGTAATTGCCCATTTTATAGAGACTTGCAGGTTACCTTACGAAAAAGTCCATCTAATTGGTCACTCGCTGGGGGCACATATTGCAGGATTTGCGGGGAAAGAAATATATAAACGGACATTACAAAAACTAGCTAGAATATCAGGTTTAGATCCAGCTGGCCCTTATTTTAGGTATGTAAATAAATCGTATATAAACATTTTGAATTATCAGGTTGTCTGGAAAGTTCGTAGGGTTTTTAAGAGAAAATGAAACGCAAATAGTTTATATAAATATTTATTTAATTTATTATATGATTATTTACAACTTTTTATCAGCGAAGTGGTAGGTTCATAATGCATTTTGTCCTAAATTAGCATTATTATTACTAAAAAATGTTAACAGGTTGTTTTTCACTTCTTCTTCACTTTTAAAAGATTCGCCATTTAAAACAATTTTGGAGTGCGCGGAACAGTTACTGATCCAAGGGTGTGATATCCAGTGAGTAAGATGAATAGGACAAAATATCCTAATTGAAATTCAACATTTTTTGCCGTGTCCTGATTGGAACGTTTGGTCGTGCATTGTCATGATGAAATATGACGCCTTTTGTTTTCTCTAATTCTAGTAGGCTTTCTTCGATTGCTGCTTTCAGCCGATCAAATTGTAAACAGTAAAGGGCGGTGTTGATGATTTGATTTACTTTTTGTTCATTTGACTTTTCTGATAGTTTATGGAGCATGGATCTGTGGCAATTATTACCTTTATTTACTGATCTTCCAGGTCAAAATCTCCGTCACTGAACAAACCAATCCATGTTTGCACTGTGGTCTCCCCAATAGAACCCTCTCCGTAAACGGTGCAAATCTTATTTTTTGTTTGGGCAACGTTCTTGCCCTTTTTCAAATAAAAATGGATAATTTGGCGTAATAGTATCGATCGACATTTTTAAATTGAATCACTTTGAACAACTTGACTAACTGGAGGCAAATCAAAGTGAATCCGAACGTAAACCTTGAAAATGCCATTATTTATACGTAAATAAATATTACTAATACAATAGACATAATCTTGGTGACCAATTAACATCACCGTTTCTTGCAATAACTCATCCAGGAAATGTTTCTCTCAATAAATCAATTGTTTCATTAGCAAAGTGAGATATAGTGCCATACTGTTTGAATCAACTATACTCCAGATCAATATTATTCATTTCAGCCCACAAAAATGTAGTTATCATCTCACGATATCGAACACCATTCACAGTTACAGCTTCATCAGCAGCATTCTGAAAGAAATACGACTCAATTGCACCTCCTGATCATAATGCACACCAAACAGTGTCTCGTTTAGGATGTGAAGGTTTTTCATAAATCAATCATGGATTCTTCTCAATCTAAATGCGATAATTTTGTTTATTAACATATTCACCAATTTTAAAATACGCTTCATCGGACAGGATGATTTTTTGAGAAAAATCATCTGTTTATTCTTTGAACAGGTGAATTTTGTTTGTTTTGAATGATCCAGTGGCTTTAATTGCTATGTTATTTGAACCTTATATGCCTTCAGATCTAAATACTTTCGTAAAAAATTCCATGTTGTGGATTCAATGAGTCCAAATTTTTGCGAATGTCGACTAATGGAAACTTATGGGTCTTCAGTAACACTTTCACGTACCACATCAATATGCTTTTGTGAAACAACCACTAAAACTATAAAATGATCTTCTTTTATCTTTCACCTAATCAGTTTCTTGAATTTTTTTAACAATTCGATTCATAGTGCTTTTAGGGGTAATTCATCGTGAGGTTCAGAAAAATATTTTGAAATAAAACATAAAATTGAATGTGATGAAAAAAACAATCAATACCAATTTTTTTTCTGAAGATTATTTCAGTCAAATGCTGGCCGCGTCTACGCCTTTTGGTTTACAGTTGGTTTTGGGTAATGGGTAATGATTTATTCTCAAGCTCCAATTATTGATCACTTGTTCGATCGTAATGAGCGAAATGTGGCTAATAACAGACTTAATGTTTGCTTCCAAGGCTTCAATCGAAGCTGAATTATCCGAGTAGATTTGAGACTTCACGTAACCCCAAAGAAAATAATCTAGAAGGGTGATATTACACAGCCTATGCGGCCTATATATATATATATATATATATATATATATATATATATATATATATATATATATATATATATATATATATATATATATATATATACCCCTTTGTGGATCAGACTTTGACGTGGTAAAGGGGTTTGAGTAGGACATTGAAGCTTTGAGCTATGCCGTCTGGAACCTATCATCCTGGGAGGGTCAGCCCTGGCGGACAGGTCAAGGCAGAGGCCTCAGACTAACATGATCCAAAATCTGCCAACCCGCATTAGACTAGCGTGGCAGATTACGGTCTATGCCTTCGATATGAAAGTACAACCTCAAACATGGCCATCATTCTACGGAGGCCAAGGGGCAACTACCTTCGGCGGTGGGAAGACCTGCCCCAAGGCAGATGGTGTTAAGGATCATCGGGTTAGATCAGGCTGCCATTGGACTTTTGACATTGCTACTCTGAATTTACGGACAACGAAAATGGATGCTCGACTGCAAGAACTATTGATCGAACTTGATAACATAAATTGGGATATTATTAGGCTATGTAAAACACGAAAAACGGGCGAAGAGCTGATCCAACTGCATTCAACTAGTCACGTACTTTACACTCGGGGTACGGAGAATAGACGTTGTGGTGGAATTGAATTCCTCATCAATCGAAAGCTGAAAGACAGTATAGAAAAATTTTAAAGTATATCTAACCGACTAGCCCAATGCGTCATTCAGCTCAATAAGAAGTTTACGCTTTAAATTGTCCAAGCTTATGCTCCAACTATAAGCCATAAGAATGAGGAAATTGAAGAATTTTATGATGATGTGACCCAGGTTTTATACAAGGAGAAATGTACGTACACATTCCTAATGGGTGATTTTAATGCCCGAATTGCAATAGCAGGAATTGGTGAAAATGCAACTGGCCCATATGAAACTAGTAAGCGGGGCAATAAAGGTGACAGATTAGTTGATTTTGCTGAAGGACAAGAACAATATATTATGAAATCGTTCTATAAGAAAAATATTAGCAGGAAATGGACATGGAAAAGTTGATCTGCTCTCACAAGTGAAGTTGACTAGATCATGACCAACGATAAAACAATATTTACCAAATGTACTGCCCTTAACAATTTTAATGTTGGAAGTCACCACCGAACAAGTCACCACCGAAGCAAAAGTTAGGATTAACTCTCAAAGAGAGCGCGAAAGAACGGTAAAGTCAAAGAAAGCCAAAGTAGATTCTGGAAAATTGCAGGAGAGGTCTGCGATTTTGAGATTACTTTGTCGAACCGCTTTGCTGTGTTACAAGATCCGGCGGAGATGGATATCATCCATCAGATGAATTTGAAGATATCACCAACAATCTGCTTCAAACCGCTTTAATAGCATCAAAAGAAAAAGGTCTCAAACAGGCAAAAATCTCCAGTGAGACCATTGATTTAATAAAGAAACGACGGACAATGAGAAATGCAGGGAGTCCCTTTAGCAAGGTCGAGTATGCTGTGCTCTGCAAAACGTGAGGGTGGCACAGTGTGCAGGGCACGTACGCAAATGTTAGGGATTGTCAGAAAATTTTATTCCCAGTTAAATGAAGATCAGAACTAATCAAAGACAACAATACCCACCGAAGAACAAATGCCAGATATCCTAGTGGAGAAAGTAAGAAATGCTACAGAATCGATGAAAAACGGCAAGGCTTCAGGAATGGACAGTGTAACTGTCGAAATGCTAAAAGCTGGTGGTCAGAAGTTACATAAAACACTCGCAAAATTATACTCAAAATGCATCAAAGAACAAAAAGTACCTGACTTATGGAAAAATGCAGAAGCGATCCTTTTACATAAAAAAGGAGCACGTGAAGATTTAAAGAACTACCGTCTAATAAGCCTCCTATCAGTAATGTACAAAGTTTTCACTAAGATAATGTCTAAAGGAATATTAAAAAAAACTGAATGACGCAGAACGAAGAGAACAAGCAGGATTCAGAAGTAGATTTAGTACAATGGATCACATCTAGGTTGCACAGCAGGTCATAGAAAGGCACAACGAATACACCATGCCACTGTACTTGGCTTTTATCGACTATGAAAAATTACTCTCTACTAAAACTACATCTCAAAGCATGCCATAATGGATGCACTGCTTAGCCAGAGGGTAGATAAACCATATGTAAACTTATATGGATCGATATATGATGGAGCTACAGCGATATTTCACCTTGATCTTAAAATGGGAATTAATGTTCAACTAGGTGTACGGCAGGATGGTGCGATATCGCCTATTCTTTTCTCGGCTAGCTTTGAAGAAGTATTCCGTATACTGGATTGGGAACAGGATGGTGTACAGATCAATTGTGTAAACTTAAACCATCTTAGATTTGCAGATGATATCATTCTCCTTTCACAAGACCCAGAGGAGCTGCAAAAACGCATAAAAGAACTAAAAAGGACTGGCGAACCATTTGGCTTAAAAAAAACTGAAAAAGAATCGTTATGTACCACTTTATATATCTTGGGTAGAGGATTTTAATGGAGGGGAATTCCGCCCGGGAGGTGGAAGGGCGTGTTAAATGTGGCTGGCAGGCTCAACATAGTGTTTAAGAGCAGCCTCCCGTTGTGCCTGAAAAGAAAAGTCATCGACCAGTGCGTTCTACCCATTATGGCATACGGAAGTAAAACCTGGACACTCACATTGCAATCAATTAAAAAACTTTAGGTAGCACAGAGAGGAATGGAAACATGTATGCTTGGTATTACAATATGAGACAGAAAGCCCTGCGCATGGATCAGGGAATAAACGAAATTCTGTGACATCATTGGAAGAGTGAAGCAATTGAAATGGAGATGGGTAGGCTATCCAAAATCCAAAAAATGGAGATGGGTAGCCAAAATCAATTTTGAAGGAGCCAAAGAAATAGCGAATATTGACAACTACAAGGTCCGAACAATCAGAGAAGCCCTTGGAATAGAAGAAAAGGGTGAGCTAAATACGCGAAACAACGCTCGCAACATTCTAAAAGTATGGAAATCCCTTCCGAAAAAGAAGAAACGCGGCAACGTGGCGGCGAGGTAGAAAATCCAATAAACGGACGCCCGACAGCATTGCCGAACGCCGCAAATAGTCATCTTATTATCCCGATATAATCTGCGCAGTCGCAGGCCGGCTATAAAAGCGAGCACAATGACCCGTGCACGTCAGTTGGACTCTTCAATCGAAGTGGATAACACTTGACTGCTAAATAAAATTTTTAACATAAGATTTACAAACATTATCTACCATCCGTGAAAATATTAGATTATATATATATATATATATATATATATATATATATATATATATATATATATATATATATATATATATATATATATATATATATATATGAGTTGCTATTTATTTTAACAGGTTGTAAAACTCGTGAAAATAAGTAATTTTAGCAAAAATCATTTATAGAAAGTTGCAATATAAAGAAGTTATAAACAGTTACACAATTTGAAGGTGTTTTTACATCAGTACAACAAAAGTGAAAATTTTATCAAATTTATTTTATCTACCGAAGAGGTACATTAACAAGAAATGGAGTAAATAACTTTCACAACCATGTTTGGGCAGTAGACAATCCGCATGCTGTGAAAATAATCCATTTTTAGCACAGATTTTTAGTAAATGTTTAGGCTGTCGTAGTAAATGGCATGATTATTGGGCCTTTCTTTCTTCCAGGTCGGCTAACAGGTGAAAATTATTTAAATTTTCTTCAAAACAATCTGCCACAGTTATTATAAGATTTTCGTTTAAGTGTTAGATAGAATGTGTGGTTCCTACATGATAAAGCCCCGTCACATTTTAGACGAAATGTTCATGAACATTTAAATAATGTATTTCCTTACAGAAGGGTGTAATGGGCCCATTTCTTGGCCGGCACGCTACCCGAATTTAACGCCCTGCGATTTTTCCTGTGAGGCTATTTAAAAAAGTTAGTATATCAGGATGAGAAGTAAATACTATGGAAGAACTAGAACAGCGCATAGAAAACGCTTGTGATGGTATCGTGGACACCGGGATATTATTTGTGATGCATGGGTATGCCGAACAAGATTTTGTGCTAACCGATCTAATGGTGACAATTTTAATCATTTTTTTAACATGTAACATTTTTGTTTTTGTTATTTGGCAACTTTTATATAAATGATTTTCGGTAAAATTGCTTCTTTCTGTGAGTTTTACAGCCTGTTAAAATAAAAGACTTAATTTTGAAAACACCCTGTGTATAGGTATATGTTTTGAACTGTGGTTTGGTGTTTATACTGTTTATAGGCTTGGCGAGTGACCCCGAAATCAAGAATGAATTTTTTGGGTTTGGAGGATTATTTGCCACAGATATCGTTGAATGTTACTCTTTAAAAGGGTGCCTTGCCTTCATCGAATATTAGGGATTGGTTTTGTCAAATTTTGGGCCGATGATCAAGCGATCATCTATGGTCCGCCATTTAGCGAAAATTATTGGAATTTTCAATTGCGAAACAGGGAGCAGGGTTTAAGCAAACCTAAGATCCGAATAGATTTTGCATCATGTTAATTTGACGGTGGGATTTTGGGAAATAAATTTCTGGAATGTAATGGATTCAAGAACATTTTGAAGCATTGGGCTCTACTGGGCCTAAATTATGCGCAGTATTTGTGCTGAGAGTTACAGCAAACGCTTTGAAAGAGGATTTTCTTGTGAAGCAGCGGATATCACAGGAACTGAGTTGCTTTAATACCCCCGAAGAAGTATTGGCGGAGGTATTTTCACGGATGATGATATTAGAATGGTCTTTGAAGACTGTTGAGGAGGCGAAACCATCGCGGGATGGCATCGGATTGGTCTTGCTTTGAAACCGGAGAAGTTCGCGGTATGCGACCCTCACGGTTACTGGGAAATAGCGTCTGGAAAATCCCAATCCTTTTTACACGTCTTTGTAGAGTTACTTCCCGGACATATTACACAGACAAAATCTTTTATGTCAAGTGATTAACCTTTTATATTGATCTTTTTTTTATATTAAGGAAAATAATTCTTGAAATTCACTCATATAAGCAAATTATCTTTTTTATTTACTTGAACAGATATTTTCTTACCTTCAGAGACTCTTTTATTTCTCCTAATGAGCGCCTTGATAAAAGTGATGCAGAAATAGTTGACGTGATTCATACTGATGCTGGTAAGTTCACACAATTATAACAGTTGTTAATAGATATAATTTTACTGCTTTTAGGGTTTTATGGTTATGAAAATCCCATTGGTACTTTAGATATATATGTTAACAGAGGTACACGAATACAACCTGGTTGTTTTGGTGAACTAGTACCAGAATTTCTAGGAAGTATTATAGAAACATGTAAGAAAATATTAAAATTCAAATCTATTCATTGTGTTTATAATTTTTTAAAGCATTTTGTAGTCATGCCCGATCAACAAAGTATTTTGCAGAGTGGATTAATATTGGAAAGTTTAATTGCAGATTTTGCGATTCGCTATTAAATTATAATATTATAACAGATCGTTGTACTATACCTCAAGGGAATATGACATTTGGTTCCGAAGAAATAAATAGCAACATAACAGGAATCTGTTTTGCCACTACCAATAGATATGAACCGTTTTTGAATTAATACATTTTAAAAAGTATTTTTTTTTTAATTATATACCAATAAATGTTTTATCAAATATATACATCGTTAATCTACATATAGCTCTTCTTAAAATATTTCAACTAGTTCGGGGGTCCACACAGGGTGGTCCGCGGGAAAAGGATATTTCTGTAATGTGTAGTGCTTGGCTAGTCGAGCATTGCACATTACTCTCCTTTCGATGTTGTTTAATAATGGAGACGTCCATAGGTTGGCACAGTACTATTTCTGAATTTTTTTCGGTCAAATATCATCGCTCATAATAGATAGGTGTTTCAGTCTCTTTTATCATTATCAGATTTTAAAAAAACAATATAAATATCATAACAATATAACATTATTTACAAAATGTGTTCAAAGTATCGGCAAGTAATCGGATAAGTCGGCGAAGCTTTAAATTTCATTGAAACTGCTAGTTGAAGACTTGCTCTAGCTGCTATTATTTTGATTGTGCCACCAATACCATCTCACGAACCTTTCCGTGAGCAGTAGAAAAAAAAGCCATTCAGCTGGCATTCCAAAATCACTTTTGTGATAGTATAAATTGACAGATTTTTAAAATATTTGAATTGCGCAGGAACTGTTAACCGAAAAATAATACATTTTGCTCAACTCATCCAAAAATACTTTTCACAAAATCAGTTAGTTATTTTTTGATAAAATCATTTAATGCAACGACGTCATGATTATGAAATCTGTAATAAATACTAGACTTCTGTATTATATAAAATTATTTATAGGTCTACAGAAAATAAAATCGTTTGCTAAACTGATACAAAAAAACTTGATTGCTAATTGTATTAACCGTGAAATAACTAATCATTAATCTAGGTAATACATATAAATTAAGTATAAAATATCTCAGAACCATTCACTTGGATTTATTTATTAAAATATGAACAACAAAGTTTTTATCATAGAAAAAATAAATGATAGAAAAAAATACAGATTTTTTTTTTCAATGCAAAACAAAAAATAGAAACAGTCGGTCCCACTCTGGGATACGCGATAAGCGATAAGTATTTTTAGAAAAAAAAATGGCGAACTATACAAAAAATATGGTTTCTTCTCAAAAAAAATCATAAAACTTGACATTCTCAATTTTTTTGTTTTTAGTGGGATTAAGCAAAAAAAAATAAAACAAGCATGCAGCCCAAGTCCCAAGGGGTCGGGTTCAAAATTGATATGAATTAATGATAAGATTTATGAAATAAATAATAGATTATACCAATAAGCTTTATTAAATATATGTTAATTAGTAGAAATTATTTAAAAAATAGTTCCAAGGTTGACTGTTATATAACCATGACTTTATGAACGCACTCTACTCATATGGATCGTGCGGAAAAATATAACGATGTTTCTCGGAGTTAGGAACCGTTCTCTAACAACAAAAAAAACAATTTAGTTAGATCAGTTTAACCCAATCGATGATGCATCATTTGGGAGCAGGATTAGGTACAGTTTCTTCTTCATCTTCTTCTTCGTCCTCTTTAGATGAATCTTTTACTTCTTCTCCTTGCCCCATCAAGGCCCTGTACTTTTTAGCAATGGCATCCCAATCTGTAACGTGCTCTATTCTCGTAGTAACAGCAGTTAAACTGAGTTGAGATCCTAAAGGACTCATTTGACCAAGAGATAGCGCCATACTTTCTTTGGGAGCAATTTGACGCCCTTTTTTGACTTTTGAAAGCCATTTTGCACCAGCTTTTGATCTGGGACTGAGTTGATTGGTGCGTTGGAAGCTCCCCATAAGGTGTACCAAACTTTGGCGTTTTTTCGATTTGACTAAAACAAAATCTAATGTTTCGGCAGCTTAGCAAAACCAATTTACGCGTAATTGAAATTATACTACCTCTCTTCTTGCATATATCAACCAAATAGAATAACCATGTTGTTATCAGATTGATAGGGGAGGGAGCAGTGGTTGTCCGATGCATGTTGCGAATAAGCTTGCTCAAACCAAACTTCCATTCGATATCTGATTGTGCCTAAAACATAATCAAAGACTATAAAAATATGTTCTTATTAAATACTGAGATGAATGGGGTTTCATATTACCTAATAGCTGCCCAAAAATGAGATATTTTTATTATCTATTTTGTCTGTTATGAAAATAGCTTTTTACAGAAATGTCAGTAAAAATATACCACAAAAATGAGCATCTTGATTTTTTGAAAAATATTCAAAACATGCAAAACATTTCTAAAAATACGTTGCATTGCTACCAACAAAATACAAATCAAAAATGCAGCTATGCATGCAAAAAATACTTTAAAAATTCGTGTCGTTATACACTAATGAACGATATGTCATTAATAATATATTCCTTTAAGAAAAAAATTAACAATATAACAATATACTGTATATTAGGTTGATGTAAAAGTTCGTCCCATTTTTAGAGAAAAATTAAAGACTATAACTAAAAATTAGATTTAATCAATGTGCCATGACTCTCCCCATCTTTCCGGTAGCTACATAATTCCATGTTAATAGAAATTTTGAGGTTTCTGGCTAAAAAACTGATCCAAGTAATTGTCCGAGTCTTCCAAGTAAAGTTTTGACTATATAGTTAGATTGCTTCAAAACACCTTAGATATAGCCTGTCCAAAACTAAAACCGTTGCACGTCATCGATGACGTTTAATCGTATGAAAGAACAGCAGGAATACCAGTACAAAAATTAAATAATAAAATAATCAAATGGAATGTATTCAATAAATTTAAAATTTAGCGACTCGGTTGGCAGCATATGCGACGCTGTCGGGTTTAAAATTTGTCTTGTTAATATGTATTGACACGTTTGAAGGTTAGCCCATTTGTATCTAAACGTCTACTTTCATTTTTTACCTTGCGACCGAAAACAGTTTCTTTAAAAACTTAAGTCGCGCCAAGTAAAATACCAAATCATTTAAATCGTCGTTGTTAAGAGTTTGTGGCATCTCTGATACACTATTTTGAATAATAACGAGACAATAATGGTCCATTGTTACCCTTTGCGGCTGTTAGAGAGGTATGTTAAGTTAATTGCTAATACTTGGATCTGCTTAGTTTAAGTCGTATTTTTTTAGCGTGTTGCAGCAGCTTTAAGGTTGAGCATGTCCACTATTAGTACTATTTTGCAAAAAGTGAAAAACAATGAAGTTTTAAAATCGCCTAGAAAAAACGTAATTTTTTACCAATACAAGTTCTATTCGTGACACCATTTACATCATTATGAACACAGTAAGTATTTGTAACCTAAGAATTGCAGAAAAGACTGTTCTTATACCCATCGTAAGCACTCACAAATTAGTTTTAAATTTAAGGACAGCATGTAACTTTGAATTCCTTACATGAGCAATTAAAAGAAAACAACTGTTTGACGGATGTCGTATGTCATTGTGCAACGTATTGAAAAAAGTTGGTTTTAAATGGAAAAAAGTTGATCCAAGACGAGGCCTTATGGAACTTCCCAACGTTGCCCTAAAACATATAGAATTTTTGAGAGGTTATATGAAAGAAAGAAAAAGCGCCCTGTACAAATTTGTCTTCTTATATGAAACTGGATTTTTCAAAATGGTACTGTAAGTCATTCATAGCAATATAATAAGAGTAGTGTAAAAACCACTAAAGTTGATGGTAAAAGGTAAGTTACATAAATATGCAAAGAATATGAAAAGTTTTGATCGAAAATTTTTATTTTAGATAGTGGTAAGAAAGTTCTTCCCTTAATTATAAATACTGCAGATGATAGTAGTGATTCCAGCCAGTACTTTTCAGACTCTGATTAATGAAAATAAGTGCATGCAAATATTTCATTGTTTTTTTTAGTACTTGTATATTATATATCAATATTATCTATCACTAATAATTATATAATATTTTTATTTTAATAACCATTCAGATATTAAAAAATGTTGTCGATGGTCTATGAACGAAGCATTTTACATGGGTTGAATCTATCTAGAAGTACTACATCAACGACACTTGCAAGACTTTCCACATTTATTATAATTTTGTAATTTACTTTGTAATTTGGAGATAATCGGCAACAGCGCAGCCGAAATTTTGACAACGTGCTTAATGACGTGTAACGGTTTTAATTTTGTACAAGCTATATATCTACGGTGCTTTGAAGCAATCTAACTAAATGGTAGTCAGACGAGGGCGCAAGGCATTGTAAAAGTTTATGTTGGGTGGTCAAAAACTCGCATGGACTAATATTGTCTTGATAAAACGCATTGCCGTTTCTGTTGGTTATATCAGGCCATTTCTGGCCAATTCCGCTCTTTAATTCACTTAATTGTGAACATAATTTATTCGAATTATTGGTTTGGTTTTAAGCTAACAGCTCATAATAATTAATTACTTTTCAGTTCCATCAAATACATAACACAACTCGGATATAAACTGGCTTTTGCGTTGTCTGAAGCGGCAACTTTGCGTTTACACCATGATCTATTACGCTTAGAATTATTATTATACACAATCTATTTGTTACACACTTTAACTACTTACTAGTTACACACTTTATACTCTCCTCAACGGAGAGAGAATCGCAGGAAGTTCTAAAGTATTGGGCTGATGCAAAAGTCCGTCCCGTTATTGCCGGGTTTAACACATGAGTCAATAGTCCCAGGTCTGGCAAATAGTCACAGTCTTCAAGAGCAATACAATCATTCCAACGCTTTTTTTAACATTTCTACACCCTTTTTATAGAACGATTTCTCTTTGCGTTCAAATATCGAGCGATATTTCTTCCCAGCGAGTATTTTTTTTTTAAGTCTGTGATCTGGAAATAGTCGCTGGGGGCCAACTATGGAGAATATGGTGGATGAGGAAGCAATTTGAAGTAGAATTCATGCAATTTAGCCATTGCTGCCACGATTTGTCGGTCACGCTGCATTGTCTTGGTGAAACAGTATTTTTTTATTATTTGCAGCCTTTTTTGAGATCTCGTCCTTCAAGCTCTCCAATATTGCTACGTAATATTTGCTATTGATGGTTTTTACCTTTCTCGAGATAATACATCATCATACCTCCCAAAATACCGATGCAATAACCTTGCCTGCCGATGGTTCTGTTTTTAGCTGCTGTCCACTCAGCTGACTGTCGATTTGACTCCGGAATGTAGTGATGGAGCTATGTTTCATCCGTTGCCAAATACCGCATGAAAATATCATTTTTATGTTGCTTAAACAGCTCCAAATATTGCTCATAATCATCAATACCTTGTGATTTGTGGTCCGCTGTTAACAAATGCAGTACCCATTTCGATAGCAATTTAACCATTCCCAAATGATCATGCAAAATGATGTAAACACTTCCTTTCGACATATTCATGATATCAGCAATCTCTTACACTTTTACTTTACGGTAATGTAAAATAATTTCGTGAAGTTTTCTGATACTGTCTGGTATAAGCATCTCATTTTGACGTCCACAGCGTTCAACATCATCTGTGTTAGTAAATCACCTTTGAATTCAGCATACCAATCAACTATGGTTTGGTAACAAAAGTAGCGTCACTTAAAGCAAAACAACTCAGAAATTCTAAACAGATTATTATGAAATTTTGACATTAGACTTTTAAAGGTTGAAACAATCGACCACTGGTAAGGATTTTTCGTAAGTGGCGCCATCTATATGTCAGACCACGGACTAGAATCAAATGACTTCTAATGAATTCTAATATTTGCGATTACATCATTAATATCAGTAAATTCCATATAAACAATATAATCCATGGCTATACACTGACAAAAGAATTCATCTAGAATAATGGTCATGTTTAGACCTCTGACTCAAAATTTTTACGCAATAGGAATATGCTAACAGAGTTGCTTTGGCCTAAACTGATAAATATGAATATAAACAATGTTTTCTTTCAACAAGACAGCGCGACTTATCACATATAAGTAATCGTTTTATTACAAGAAAAGAGTCCTAGACGTATCATTTCGCGAAATCATAATGTCAACTGGCCACCAAAATTATGCTACGTCTCGCTCTTGGATTATTTTTACGAGGTTATATTAAATCTCTTCTATGCAAGAGACAGAGATTAATAGAACTGGACTGATATATAAAAGAAGACCTCAATGCCTCTCATTTGTAGATGACCTTGTATTATTGGCAAAAACTAAACAAGAAATAAAGGAAATGGTAATGAGACTAGAAAAAGATATCCAAAGGAAGAGATTATATGATTATATATCAGTGAGAGCAAGACTAAGTATATGGAATGAACGGACGAAGAATTCAAGCAAAATAGGCCTTTAACAGTGAAATTAGACAGATGGAAAGCCTGTAGGTATGAAAAAGTTGACCAGTTCACAAATTTAGGAACTAAATTTACCAGCACACCAAATATAAAAGAAGAGATAGAATCACTAATAATTGAGGAAAATCGTTGCGTTTGAACACTACACGTATTGATAAGCAAACATATTTCCAGAAAAGCAAATATAGGAATAAAATGGAACAAACAACGTTGGAAATATAGAAGAGAAAAATATTACGAAAGATATTCGGAGGGAAGAACATGGTAGGAATTTGGTTCAGAAAAAGTAATCTCGAATTACGGGACTTGTATAAGATCGATAGACCACCTGGAAAAATTCGCCATGGGGAAGAATATCTAAAATGTTACTAGCACATCTATTAGGAAGGAAAATAATGAAAGGGAGAACAAAAAAAAACAAAGAGCGATCGAAAACAAGTGAAGATCACCGGATGAAGAGAAAAAGCAAAGGATAGAAGGAAATGGAGAAGCATTGGGCCAACCAAGCCCATGGATCAGCTTGGCTGGGAGAGCGAAATTTAATTAAATAATTAATTTAATTATTTTATTATATCTAGTTTATAAAAACAAACCCCGAACAATTGTTCAAACCTTAAACAAAAGTTTCAGGCCACCATTAAAAATATACTGCGATTTGTGTGAAACAGTAATCAAAAACTGGGTCTTCAGAATGCATTTCACCAGACAAAGCCGAAGAGGACATTTGAATGATATTATTTTTAAAACATAATACCATTAATTGTTCTTCAATATTGCGGAATTACCATATTGACCAACCCTATATTTCTACAAGTCGTGCAAGAAACTTTATATCATATTTCAACAAAACAAAAAATTCAAGCACCTGCTTTCAATCCTATATTGTGTAAAATTATTGATAAAACAATCGGATAAACATATAATTGATATTGAGAAATCAGTGGGTTAATTGTTAAGAAACCAAACCAAAAGAATTCGAATATCCGAAATTGTATGCTATGAGAAAATTGAATGGAAAGCAATGCAACAATACCTACAAACAACAACAAATATTTGGGAAGAAATGTGGATATCTAAAAATGTTTGTAAATGCCATAAATGGCTAAGTTCAAATTACGAACAATTTTGATCGAACTCAATCAAAAAAACTCACCATGATAAATAATGACGCTTTACGGGATATATTACTAAACCAACCCCGTCCTTGTCAGATTATATAAGAATTATTTGAAAAACTTAACTCACCTTAGTCAACAGATCAGGAATATTTAAAACAGATTGGTAGAGCCAAGAGAGAATGTATACAATTACATGTAATCTGTTATTACCAACTAAACAGAACAACACACAGAACAAGGGCTATCTCTAACATGAACACGAATATATAAAACAAAACGAGATGTATGCTTTAAAAACTTCAAACCCTTATAGAGAATTATTAGAATGCGTAGACTTAGGTTTGATCAATAATATCCAACCACCATAATATAAAAGGTGCGTGATTATATAACGTGACAAAGTAGCAGGATAAAATCAAAGCATTGTCACAGAAGATGTTACCACATCCGCCAGGTGTTATATTCTTTGATTACTATTTATATAAATATATATAGTAATGGGGGATGACAAATAATATCCTTATTTAATGTATATTCAAACTTTAGGATTACTATTCATTCGGATCTTAGCAGCACTTCCACACAGCAGCACTAAAATCCAGAAAAATTCCATACTACAGAAGATATCAAAAATACCCTTTAATTTTTTTAATTCAAAGTTAATTTCCTTCTACAAACTCGAAATTAAACCCATTAAGTGGCAAGAATATAGAAGTTGAACCCTTTATATAAAAGTTGCAAAATAAAGAAGTTATTAACAGTTACTACCGTTTAAATTTGAAAACAGATCTTACTTATTGATATTCTCGACCACGGCGTTGTAGACCGCGCAGAGAAGGCAATTTAGCAAAAATCATTTACATAAAAGATGCAGAATAACAAAAACAAACATCTTACGCGTTACAATAATTGTTTAAAATTGTTACCATTTGTTCGGTTAGCACAATATTTTGCTTGGCATACCCATGCATCATTACACGCGTAAAAAATAAAAGCCCGGTGCCCAAGCATCACAAGCGTTTTCGATAGGCTGTTGTAGTTCTTTCACAGTATTTACTTCTCCATCGTGAGAAATCAATTTTTTTAAATTGCCTCACAGAAAAAAAAATCGCAGGGCGTTAAATCTAGGGAGTGCACAGGCCAAGAAATGGATCTACTGCGCCCTATCCATCTGTTAGGAAATTCAGTATTTAAATGTTCGTGAACTTCTCGTCTAAAATGTGGCGGAGCTCCATCATGTAGAAACCACAAATTCTGTCTAACATTTAAAGGTACATCTTGTAATAACTGTGGCAGATTATTTTGAAAAAAGCCTAAATAGTTTTCACCTGTTGGTTGACTTGGAAGAAGGAAGGTTCAATAAGCATGCCATTTACTACGTCAGCCCAAACATTTACTGAAAATAGAGTTTTTTTTCAGCATGCGAATTTTCTACTGTCCAAACATGGTTGTTATTTATCATGGAAATTATTTACTATATTTCTTGTAAATATGACCTCGTCGGTAATAAATTTGATAAAATTTTCTTTACTATTGTACCGTTGTAAAAGCCACTGACAAAATTCAACTCTTCTAGGATAATCTTCGGATTGTAAATCTTGTACCCGTTTATACTACTTGTACCTAGTACCTAATACTACCTAGTAGTACCGTACTACTTGTACCTAGTGCTCCTTGTTAGTTAATATTAGGTCCTCTAGTTCATTGTTTTCATAAACGTGTGGTATTTTAATCTCTGAAAGTACCCAAACATTAAACACGCATTATTAAGGAATTATTACCACTGGTCAAATCGAACATCGCACTCAAAACAAATATCGTACAAGAATACATACTAAAAATAAATAAAAAAAAGTATACCCAGTATTATAAGTAAACAAGTCTGGTCTGTTTTCAAATTTTGTTACTGTTAATAACTTCTTTATTTTGCAACTTTTATATAAATGATATTTGGTAAAATTACAGACTTTTTTTCCGATGTCTACAACCAGTTAAAATAAATTACTCAATATTGAGAACACCCTATATATATATATATATATATATATATATATATATATATATATATATATATATATATATATATATATATATATATACATATATATATATATATATATATATATATATATATATATATATACATATATATATATATATATATATATATATATATATATATATATATATATATATATATATATATATATATATATATACAGGATCCGGCAGGAAAGTATGGTGTTTTTGAAATTACTGTTACGCGCGGCAGTGTCGAGCGAATGATACCATCTGGATGGTTAATGCCATCTCAGTAGCCATGGGGCCGTGGTCTGTGGCACATCGCGTGTTTATTTGCAACACTTTTATTGAAACTGTATGTGAAAGTGGGTGAACAAATTTTAAACAACAGGATCGTTGAGATCTGGGACTGCACGAGGAGGAGATCGAATAGTACGAACCAGGTACAACAAGCTGTGGAAATTAGCCCTCGCCGTTAGCGGTACGTCACCCTCACGCTCTTAGAATATTAGACAGGTCAGTTCGCAGAATCTTACACTTGGACCTTCATTTCTATCCGTATAAAATTATGGTTGTCCAATAATTGCAACAAAATGACTTTGTGAGACGGCATTGGTTCGCAGAGAGGATGTTGAAATTACTGGATGTCATCATCGTTTTGTTCATGAGTGACGAGGCCTATTTTCATTGATCGAGAATGGTAAACAAACAGAACTTTCGATACTGGGCACCTGAAAACTCCCGAGAACTATATGATCAACCTCTGCACTCCGGGAGAGTAACTGTTTGGTGTGTCAGTGCACATGTGCTATTTCGCCATGTTGCGTGATTATTTAGCCAGAACTAAGAAGACGACGCATTGGAACCAACAAGATGGGGTGACTTGCCATACGTCAAGAGCAACAATGGCCTTTTTAAGGGAACATTTCCTTCGGCACATTATTTCATTGCGTGGGAATGTGGAATGGCCACCTCGGTCACAAGACTTTTCAGCTTGTGACTACTTTTTATGGAGCTACTTAAAATCAAAAGCTTACATAGACAAACCGGGAACCCTTGAAGCTCTTTCCGAAACAATAACGCGCGAAATTGAAAGGCTTTCTAGTACCATGCACTAAAGTACCTTTCTAGTACCATGCACTAAAGGAATATGAACGATTTTGCTACCCGTCTACAAGAATGCCTCGGCAAATGGACGCCACTTAACTAATATGATTTTTCACACCTGACTGTGTTATGTGTACTTTAATGGCAATATACCACTAATGTATAAAAGCAATACATACATTTTGATATTCGTTTAAAAATTTTTTTCAAAAACAAATGTACCTCCCTCCGGATCCTGTGGAATATATATATATATATATATATATATATATATATATATATATATATATATATATATATATATATATATATATATATATATATATATATATATATATATATATATATATATATATATATATATATATATTATTATTATTATTATTATTATTCTTATTCACGTAGAGGCGTTTGTTGTTAGTTTTCCTTTGCACCCATACTGCTTTCATTCTTTCACTATGAGCTTGTTTCCTTTCGTCAGACTAAGCTGTTCCGGTCTTCTTACATTTTTCTCTCTGGCTAACCTCCCAAACGTTAACCTTGTGCCTGAAACAGCATCTATCCTAAATTTCACTTTGTGTGATATTTGCTGATATTAGGTCCTCTTTAATTGCAGGTATAGCGTCGCCTAGTATGGACAGGGGCGTCATTGCAGATGAAGAGAGAATGAACAGTAAACCGATCCCAGATATCTGCTGTACGAACATCTGCATGGACATCAACCTGCACCACAGCGACTAAAATCCAGAAATAGCTTTATATGAAGGAAACGAGCCATGGGAAGGACTGCAGACTGTATTGTAAGATGGGAAAACCAGCTAAAACATCCAGCCACCACCAGGTCAGGGTAGGCAGCGGACAACCTTACGCAGTGTGGAGAACACTTAACCGATTGAGAGTGAGCGAACTACGATGCAAGACCATTTGCAGAAATGGGGACTGTTATCGGATGGTGCGGGTGTCCTGTGTAAATGTGACGCTGCCCAGGAACCCCAACACCTTCTGATTTGTCCGAATCTGGACCAACCTTGCACAATGGGTGACATTAGGTGAGCGAATGACACAGATGTATCGGTTATAATTCACTGGAAGAGTATTGTTTGACCCGACACAGAAAGTCCGTAAGTAAGTGGCAAGAGGAGAGTTATTATATTTTTTGATTAAACATAATGAAATATTAGAAAAAATTACAGTTTACAACATAGAAATATTACTTTCTAATACACTTATCGAAACGTTAATCATAAAAATTAAATTATTATTTTAGATTTGAAAAGTTAATTTCTATTTTTACCTTTCTATTCACAGTAATTTCTATTTAGAATGAATATTGTTCATTAGTGTATTACTTTATTAAGATCGAAGAAATTTTAAAATTCAAAAATGTTCTCTCGATACAATAAAAAATAGATGTTTCAAAAACAGGTACGATCACAACAAAAAGCCAAAAATACATCGTCTAAAGCTATTTTCTAATTTCCACTAATATCCTAATCTAGACCGAGTATCCAGTACCACTAAAATCACCATTACTTAAATGCATACAACCTCTAATGTTTTTGATAGAATATAATGATATTAGATAATGAAAACAAGCTCATTGAAACCGTTAGGAACATGTTTAGATGAAATGTGTTTTAATGGCCGATTTACTGTGACCGATACATATTGGTGACTCTAATTTAGGTGAGACAATAATGCTACAATGATCCAGCCCAGAAGAACTGGTGCGCGAGAGCAGCGTGAAATCTGGTACGACAACGTAGGATGATTTATTAGCTTAAAATATAAAAAAAATAAATCTTTAATATGCACCGATATCTGTTAAAAAAAAAGTTGAACTTTTTTATAATATGATTAATCTGAAACTTTGGACATATTATACTTAAAAATAGAATAAACAATACAGCCATTAACATTTGGCGAAGTTATCAATCGCAATGATGTTTTGGGTTGGCCAAAATATTTGAAAACTACTTCAGTTTCTTAATATATATATATATATATATATATATATATATATATATATATATATATATATATATATATATATATATATATATATATATATATGTTACATGTAATATTTTCACGGATGGTAGATAATGTTTCTAACATTCCGGGTTTTAATCCGTTCGTTCTGTGAAGAGTCACGACGTTTGAAGAGTTAAACAGTTGAACTCTTCGCTCGAAGCGAAACACTTGAAAATGTCAAATGAGATTTTGGCGAAACGTCGTGACTCTTCACAAAACGAACGGATCAATACCCGAAATGATTTAGAAACATATCTTGATTCAGTTGGACTTTCCACTTGCAGCGAACAACACTTGAAAATGCCAAATGAGATTTTGGGGAAACGTATATACTATATATATATATATATATATATATATATATATATATATATATATATATATATATATATATATATATATATATATATATATATATATATATATATATATATATATATATATATATATATATATATATATATATATATATATATATGTATATATATATATATATATATATATATATATATATATATATATATATATATATATATATATATATACAGTGTCAGATCTCCTTGGACTGCGTCCAATGAGACAACAGTAATCGTTAGGTTACATAATCTCATGTGAAACACACAACAACCTGCGTCTCCGCCCTAATGCCTAAACCACACACACCAAGAACAGGGAGACCCTATTCCATAGTGGATAGGGCTCGTCTCCAGTCTAGCAATCAACAAAAATGCATGTATATATATATATATATATATATATATATATATATATATATATATATATATATATATATATATATATATATACATATATATATATACAAATGAGTTAAAAGAAAGAAATTGAACGGAAATAAAATATGGTGTTTGGCCCTGAAAGATTATTTACTGTGATAAATGGTGGAGGGGCGGCACCCCAATGCTCTCCATCACGAGCCACCACTGATACAGACGGTCTAAAACAGAAATTGTCACCCACACCCATACTTCACGTGGGTGCTCCGTGAACAGCAACAAAATATCAGTAGAATCTCCTGCGTCCATATTCTTAAGAAGAAAATACTGTTGATATTCTGGTTGCGGCAAAACAAGCAACAGGACATACACGTGGAGTATGTGTAAAAATTTCTTTGTTTAGTGCATATACAGGGTGTCCCATAACTTATCCGCCATAGAGCAACTGGTGGTAGTAGAGATGAAAATAAGAGGATTTAGTCAATAAATGTGTTGGCCAATGTTAGTTATTAAAAAGATACAGGGTATTGAAAGTGAAACTAAATTTTCGATGAGATAATTTAAAAACGCTTGAAGGTATCGAGTTCAAAATCGATGTAGTTGGGTTTTCAAAGGTGACAAATCCGAATTTGGAACTAGTTTGAGCCTAGTTCCTAGAGGGCACTTGCTACCTACTTTGTGAGGATAGGAAAACTCGCTCATATTTTTTTTACTCTATAAACCTGGGAATATTTTGACTTCAAAATTGAGAAGAGTTATAATTCCCACGTATTCGAATATTCCATTGCAAATATTACCGATTGGCTGAAAAATCTGCAATTCACAAAGTGTGCCTTGAATGTTGTGTACAAATTATTACGTCTCGATGACAACTGTCGTTGTTTTCTATCTCTCCTATTAAATGTAGGTGGACACAAGTTTCTCCAATCTTCAGTTGGTATTAAACAATTTGTAAAAAATGCCCAGACTTAATCAGTTTCCTAGCCGTGATTTAAGGGATATGCTCTGCGTTTATGCACAAGTAAATTACAATAGTCGCGCTGCACTTAGAAGGTATGACGAGCTCTACCCAACCAGAATCATCCCAGATTGTCAAACTTTTCAAAGAATGTTCAATCATTTAGGCGAAACAGGGTCGTTTTATTACAACAATCCTGGTGGACAACCGAAACGTATAACGGTAGAACAAGAATTGACATATTGGTCAGTATATTAGTTTTCCAGCACGAATTTTCAATTAACATTTGGTGCGGCACTATCGACAATTTTTTATTCGGCCCATTTGAGTTTCCGCAAAGACTGCATGGAGATCAATATGCGCAGTTTTTAAAAAATCATTTACCGCATTTTACTATTGCAGTGCGAAATCATTTGAATCAACGTTCTCCACATCGATGGATTGGGCGCAGTGGTGAGTTTCCTTGACCACCTCGTAACCCAGGCATTAATCCGTTAGGTTTTTATTTATGGCGTCATATGAAGTCTTTAGTTTACAATGATGAAATCAATACATACAATACAAGACGAACTTTAACAAAAAATTCAACAAGCGGCCAACGTTAATAGAAATGAAAAAAAAAATATTCTCAAATGTGAGGCGACACTTAACAAAGAGCCTGTGAAAGTGTATTGACGTAGACGGTGGACACGTGGACGTGGACAAATAAAGTCCGTTGTATTTTTAATATCTTAATATTTTTTTTCCTGGTATTCAAGGCACGAACTCGAATATCACGCAAACTGCGTGAGATATCAATATTGACCAAAGATATCTTTTTTACGTGAATATTATGACTGTTCTCTATTTTGAAGTCAAAATATTCCCAGCTTTATAAAGTAAAATAAAATGAGCGAATTAATTCCTCACAAAGTAGGTACCAAGCGCCTTCTAGGAACTAAGCTCAATCTAGTACCAAATTCGGATTTGTTGCCTTTGAAAACCCAACTGCTCCGATTTTGAACCTGATATCTTCAACCATTTTTAAATTATCTCAATTTATGACTGTATCTCTTTAATGACTAACATTGGCCAACACATTTATTAACTATATCCTCTCATTTTCATCTCTACTATCACCAGTTGCTCTATGGCGGATAAGTGATGGAACACCCTGTATAGTGCAGTTTATCATCACATATATTTATGTAAAACTTTTACAATTTTAAGAACTTATAACGGTTTATTATAGTAAAGGTTTTAAAAATATATTGAAAACTAAAGAATTTAAAAATACTTTTGTTGAAAATAAAACAATGATTGGCTAAGCAGAAATCGGACTTATGTTATAGAATTTTTACATCTAACCTTACATGAAAATAAATTAATAATTTATTACTTTTGCGAATTTGAACTCGATTCAGTTGTATTGCAACATAATCAGCCATCAACGAGTCAATACCAACAAGTCTAAAATACCACGTTTTAAATTTGGATATAACGTAGTCAACCTCAAAGACGCTAAAGCTCGACTATGTTGAAATAAGAATACAATTTTTCGCTAACCTAAACTCCATAAAATTAAAGAAATCATACAGCTAGATCATAAAGACGACCAGGGGTCAACTGAAGAAAGTGACAGTATGAAACACTGAACTGCGCGTTAAATATTGGGTGGAGGTTCGAATATCCTCTGTATATATTCAAAGACTCCTCCAAAATGTTTCGATATCATTTGGACAACCGTAAGACCACAAGGAAAGATAGCAAGACTAACTTTCATCATGTTCAGCATACCATCAAAACATTTACGTGTAATGGTATGTAGTGCTTTTACTGTGATCCAACAATGAATGTAGATCTCCTACATAGTTATATAGTATATTATTTATAGGTGTTTCGGTTAATTGTCAAAATTTGAGCGTTTATTTCTATAACAAAATAAATGACCTTCATAATCAAAGCATTACTCATCGTTAGCTATTACTTTTTCCCATTTTTCTGTCAAAGAATGGATTCCGCGCCAAAAAAACTTTTGGTTTTTTGAGGCCAACCATTCATCAAACCAAATTTTCGCTTCTTCGTCAGAATGTAAGTGTTGTTCTGAAAGTCCGTGTTACATCGATCGAAATAAGTAGTAGTCCGAAGGGATTAAGTCCAGTGAATATGGCGAGTGAGGTAGGACGTCCCATTTAACGTTTTCCAAATAGTTTTTTACAGAAATAGTTTTGGCAACTTGGGGCCGAGTATTGTCATGTTGAAAAATTACTTTATCGTGTCTTTGGGCGCATTTTGCTCATTTTTCCTTCAATACTCGGTTTAATGTTATCAATTGTTGTCGGTATCGGTCGTCAGTAATCGTTTCATCAGATTTCAGCAGTTCGAAATACACAGCTTCCCTACTATTGCACCTAATACACAATAAAGCCTTCGTACCATGTATATTGCGCACTGGTTATGATGTTGACCGCTGGCCTGGGGCTACCCATGATTTGTTTGCACATAGGGTTGTTAAAATATATCCATTTTTCATCATCGGTCACAACTCGATGCCAAAAAACTTTTCTTTTATGTCTGGCAAGCCAAACTTCACAAGTGGTTTTTCGCCTTTCAATGTCTCTTTCCTTCAATTCATATGGAACCCATTTTTCTTCCTTCTGGATCTTTCCCAATGCGTGTAGACATCAGTAATTATTTTACCAAGTTTCAGCAGTCCATAGTACACAGCTCCCTTACTATCCCATCAAATACCCAGCAAAGCCTTCTTTCTATATATATATTATGCACTGATTATGATGTTGAAGGTTGCCCTATGGTTTTTTTGCTGTTTGGGATGTAAAAAAAACCTTTTCTTCTATATCTGGTAAGCAAAATTTCCCAAGAGGTTTTTCGCCTTTCAATGCCTCATTCCTTCAATTCATGTGAAACCCATTTTTCTTCCTTCTGGATCTTTCCCAATGCGTGTAGACATTCGAAAATGGTGGATTGGGCAATATTAAATAATTTTGTCAATTGTTTGAACATATGAGTTAAGTCTTCTTCCAATAATGCTTGCAAATGCACATTTGCAAAAAAAGACGCTCCTTGTCTTTTATATCAAAATCACCACTTTTACAGCATTTAAACTATCATTCACAAGTTTTTTGGGTTAGAAAATGTTCACCATAAACTGCAACCAACAATCGATAACTTTCAGTAGCCGTTTTCTTCAAATGAAAGAAGGTTATTAAATTTCTCCGCAAAACATGTTTTTCTGGAACATAATTTGACATAATCAAAGCTATGCAAAACTATGTTTTTTTACACAATGACAATTAATGACGAACTGGCTTTTGACGGTGAATATTTACCCTCCAAAATGCCATACAAACAAATGTTTTAGTAACGCCATCTCCTAGCAACAGAGACATTATTAACCGAAAACCTATTATTTAAGCGATCATGCACAAAGGATTCCTTCTAAATCATAAAAAATGTATCAGGGAATATTGTTTAAATCTTTTTGGAACCTAGTTTTACATATAGGGCATCATGCTTAAGAAAGGAGGACAATACTGCACGATAATGTAAAAAACCATCGTAAAAAACCTTAGCAAAAAAGCATCTTCTACCTCCCATTCTATTCACTCTATGTTACTCCACGTAACAATTTTTTGTTCCTAAAACTTAAAAAAAATATGTATTAATGAATCTTGTATATTTAGGATCAGCATAATTTTGAAAACGATGCCTCACACTTGTTACAAGGTTAAAAACACTTTCTTGGGTCTTTTTAGAAGGTCACCTCTTAGCACATCTCACTAGCATTTGTTTAGACCAAGTATTAGATATTATCTGTTGGAATCAAATGATCACATTCTAGTTCTAGTTTCTGTTCAGTAGAAACAATTAATTCCGTCAGTGTCCAAATAGTCTGCAATAATTCTAGTATGGTAAGGTCTAGAAGGCTTGACACCTTCAAGAAGACTTGTCTCTAAGAAGGAACGACACCTTTCTACAATCTAATAAATGGGTATAAAATATTCTTAATATATAGGATTTTACAGATTTATTGATTGTTGCAATATAATATCATTAATTGTTATTGTCACACTCAGTAGTCTCTCGGGACCGGTTTCTAACCTTTCAGCCGTCATCAGCCGAGCTCGTCAGCCGAGTCATCAGCCGTGAGTTGTGTGCTATCACGACCCATCATCAAAATGGCCAGTTGACATGGCCTGGCCCCGATCGTCTCTCCCAACTGCTTTCCTTCGTCTGGAGCTCGGCTGATGAAAATATCAGCCAGGATAGTTGGGCGAACGCGATCGGTGGCACCACGTGGAGAAAGGATGAAATATTTCTGTAATATATGTATATATATATATATATATATATATATATATATATATATATATATATATATATATATATATATATATATATAAGCAGCATATCATAGTCTTGTACATAGACTGATCAATATTCCTTTATCAGACGCAGATTTTAATAATGAACTAAAACACAATCAAACAAATTGCCCTAAACAACGGATATTCAGAGAATAATTGACAACATTCTAAAAAGAGATTTGTACAATAAGACTGTCTGAAATATATCTACAAATGAATGAAAAAGACCATTCATTCGAATTAATAACAAACTTTGGAAAATCTTCGGAAAAAATTAAAAATTCTTATATATAAACAATATATGCAAAAGTAGCCTTTAAAACCAATAACAGCTTTGGAAAACATATCTAAAATTGCAAGGCAAAAACAAACAAAAATGATAAATCAGGGATATATCTATTGTATATTGTATTGTGGATCGTGTATAAAAAATTACAGTAGATAAAAAATTACAATTATTAGTGATTTTAAAATATTACACATACACAACAAAGGCAAAAAACTAAACCATCTGTAGCGTTTAGAAATAAACCGTCTCAAAGTTGCAAAAACCCTTCTAACTGACCAAATAGACCTGAACAAATCCCCTTTACTGAATTTGTACAGACAATAAATAGCATCTGTGTGGATTTCTTTAAAAATGTATATTTTTATTGTAGAAACTTTTTGTATTTATATCTATTTTAACATCAAAAATTGCCAGTTCTGATGAAGCTACAATGTTAGCAAAACACGTCAAATATTAATAAGGTGGAAATATAGACGAAACAGTCTTTCATTAAAAATTCTTATATACAAGATAGTCCATGTTTTTTTTTAAGAAGTATGGCTCTCTATTAGTTTGTTGTAAACAAGATATTAACATAAAAATAATCACTCTAACACACTACTTTCCATGCTTAAGTTTTTGATTATAGGGGATACATCTCGAATAACATACACACAAGCTCTAGCCGTAACAACTGGAGTGGACTCTTGTTGACTCTTCATCTCCAAAGTTCTGGTTTGAAAAAGTTTTCAAACCTAGTTACGTGGCGAGCCGAGTTAATGCATACTGTAGACCCATCCTCGAAAAAAAATTGCCCGAAAATTACTCAAGGAAAATTATGCATGATGTTCGATGAAATTCTCTGAGATTTTCTGAGACCCAAAACAGACAGTTTTATTTATTAATTACTCTATTTAAAAATAATCGAACTTCATTATAAAAATAAGTGAACTTCATGATGATGATTACATCTTCGTTTGCTTGAAACAAGCCATATACAGTTTGAACAATCATCAATTTGTACAGATAAAAGCCAAAATCCTTATGTAAAATATGTTTTATATTTCAAATGTACCATTTCAAATATGTGCTGCCATACACCGCGAGTGGGACTTTGTAGGATCGCCTCCCTCACCATTCTGTGGTGGTCGGGCTGATACAGAACGACCAGGTGACTTTATTTTCATTAATAAACACTTCGTTTCTTTGAAGTTCCATATTGATGTTTAGCTATCTGAGAACTTGATGTTCAGGCTTTGAATCTCACCAAGAAGTCTGATGTTGAAGTAACATCTACAGCCGTAGGGTTTTTTTTAAATCACGGGCCCTTACCACTTTTGACAAATGTATTCTATGTAAACACGAGTGCTCACAGCACACAGCGAGATAATGGATACTAAACAGCATCATAGAAAAAGCCAACAGACACCTTCCTCAGGCCTCCTTTCTTTCTACTAACCGAGAATGATAGCAGAAGTTTCAAAAGCGTCCGTTTCGCCTGGACTACCTTGTATAAATATTTAGTAAAATTTCAGAATAATATAGAAATTTCAGAAAATGTTTCCCGAGGAAGATATTCTCTCATTCATTAGGAAAATCGAAATAATTTTAGTCAACCCAGTAAATCAAAATTTAGGAATAAAATTACAATAGTAACAATTCCGAAACAAAATCAAATATATATTTATGAAATTAAAATAAACTAACAAATATTAATATTAGAAAATGTACTATTTTCTACATTACTTTTTCTGTTATTTAGAAAAAAAACATTTTTTGATGGTGATTTAAAAAAATATATATAGCGTCCTTCGCTGTCGTACCAAAAAGCGGCACTCTAGCATTTTCATATCGCCTGCGCCACCTGCCGGTGTTACCTGAATGCGCTGGTAAGTGTCAGTCATCATAGCGATCAGTAAGTTTATGAGCACCACCACCGACACCAGCATGTAAACGCCAAACACGATTTTGAACAGCACCTCCGTCCAGTAGGGCTGGTTGTTGTGGTTGGTATTTTTGTTATAGCCAGGTATTTTGAGTAGATCGGTCCCTGTCTGACCGAACACGGCAAAAAACAGTAGCTCGAAAGCGCTCACGGGGTTCTTTTGGACTGGAATCACAAAGTACCACAATTACCTGGATGCGCTGGTACGTGTCGGACATCATCGCAATCAACAGATTGATGAGCACCACCACCGACACCAACATGTAGATCCCGAAAACCACCTTGAACAGGTTATCTGTCCACAAAGGTCGATACAGAGGCGTGCTGCTTCCTCTGGGAGGCTTGACAGTCAGTTCATCGTATGTAGTCTGGCCGAATACGGCGAAAAAAAGCAGCTCGAAGGCCAGAAGGGGGTTCATGATCACTGAGAACATCCGAGAGATGAGTGATGCGATTCAGCTCGTACCGACCGAGCGTGTTTGTGTCAACGGTTGCTCAAATAGACCAGGAGGAAATGATCTCCTTTTTTGGACAACCGTTGCTTCACTAACTTTTACATTATGAGCTTTAATTTACTTCTCGAAAGTCACAATAACAACAGCCTTGTGAAAGGCAAGCTGATAACTAGTAAACTGCTTCTAAGACACCAACAGGACTGTTTGTACACCTACAAAAATGCATGGCCAATATATTTTAATCAGTTAACAGGTAAAAACAACTAATTGAAGTTCAGTGTGAGTATTTTCAGTATTTCTGTTACTTGTTTCATAAAGAGCATAATACAGGGTGGCGTAAAAAAGTATCCCCTTTTTAAATTAATATAACTTATTTCCGTATTAACCTTTTTCCTTTTTAAATTTTAAAATAAGCTAAAAAGTCAGATGCTTTGAAAATACAACAGTATTCACTTGCAAAACGAAGAAAAACAGTTATAATAGTTTACTTGAAAAGTGGAAGAGGCATTATTTCAACTCAATGGCAGTATTGATGAATTTTTAACGTTAGATATGCCCCTTCCAAGCGCACAATTTAATAACCAAATTAACTGATACTAAGTCAGATGGTGATATTAAAAGATAAAGCAGACCACGAACAGCAAGATCAGCTGAAAATACCCACCGCTTCAGGGAAAGTCTTCGAAAAGCTCCATTTTCAATAACCCGACGTCACTCAGCTGGAAATAAGATGACAGTCCTCACTGTGTATTGTACCATGTACATTATATTTACAGGGTGATTCAGGAAGAAATGTCTATATTTTACCTACATATTCGGGGACCGAAAATGAATATAAAAGCTTCTATAAACATGAGTCCAATCCTGAATTGTTGCAGAGATACAGGGGTAAATATATTTATGGGTGGCAAAAGTAATAAACAGTGAGAAAATGTACCTTTACTTTTTTGACTGCTTAGCAACCATTGTTTATACCAGTTCATTATTAATATTTCATTTTTTGGGGGGTCCCCCGAAATAAGCCAAATATTACCTAATATTATACCGAAAAAATACGAGGAGTGAAGAGAGTTAAATTATTACATTTAAATTGAATATATATCCGACTAGTGGACGTTGCGCATAGTAACGCCATCTCTTGTCGAGTAGTATATTTTTGTTGTTTTATTTACTTCAAACTAACTCCCCCCCAAACTAAATCCTGGCTACGCCCGTGATTGCATCGATCAACTCACTTCGACTTTTGGCGATGAAGCACCATCTAAAACCACTGTATATCACAGGCAAATTTAAAGAAGGTCGTGCAAAATCGGTTGTTTGCCAGGTAATATCGATACTGTGCACTGAACTGATAAAGCAAGACCATCATGTGACATACCGTGAGATTGAGGTATCCCTGGGAATTAGTATGAAAAGCATACACAAGATTTTACATGAATATTTAGCCGTGAAAAAGATTTGTGTGCATTGGATTCCGCATAATTTGTCAATTACAATTAGAAAATCGTAGAATGGTCAATTCTGAATGGTACACAACCATTTGTTTGCCAGAAGTCTTTGAAGAAACAATAAAAAACAACCAGCGACGCAGGATCATTCTTCACTATGACAACACGAACTCTCAGACGTTTGACCGAACAACTCAATATCTGAGCGGTCAAAACACCGAATTGATGGGTCATCCGCCATACAGTCCTGATTTGGCAACCAATAATTACTTTTTGTTCCCGTCCGTGAAGAATAAACTATGTGGTCAACGACTTTTAGTGCCAGAAAAATCGGTATTGTGATTCAATAAAACCATTTTCAATGATAAATATTTATTTTTATTTATTATGCCGGATACATAAATAGCAACTCTCGTACTTGACATCAATCATAATTATATTTACTAGTTTTTGTCTAGTCTTTCTTCTCCCACTTTTCTCTTGATATTAATTGTAATAACAATACTGCAGTTCAATACCGATCAGATACAAGTTCTATAAAAAATAGCGTACTTTTTCTAAAGTAGTTGCTTTATTCAAATATGGTCTCTCTGCATTAATACGTCATTAACCTCCCCCCTTTCCCGTTTCATTTCCTTCAATATTAATCTGATGAAGCCAAATTGGCATGCTAGAACTAACAATTTTGCTCTGGTTCGTTATATTATCTGTGACAAAATATTTCAGAAAATTTGGGTTATTTCATGACTGGCAAGGCTATTTCATGACTGGCAAGTTAAAGGCTAGGTAAGGCCGGATGCCTTCTGAGAAGTGTTCGACTTGAATTATGAAATTAAATTTCCAATATGCATTTTTTGGTTTTGAATGAAACTTAAATACGTGAACCGAAATAATATTTGTCGCCTTTTTGAAAAAACATTTTTTGTCGTGACAATCATCTCGATTAGTTAATTCGGGCGAAGTTGTCGATTTGGTCTTATGTATGTCGTGATTCTTAATTTAAAATAAATGTTTAACAATGTTCATTAGTTTATTTGTAGCTTATTGTTAACTGATAAACAACTAATATTTGGCAAATAAACTTTTACACATATTTGTTTAAAATGATAATTTTTATTTAATTGGTGATTTAATAATTCGATGGGTAAATTTACAGAACTACTTTTCCTTGCACCTTGTATTTATTATAGAACTATTTTTATAAAATAAATAAATAATTTTCAAGTAAAATCTTCAATCAAATGATTCAATTATGAAAATGTTAATAATCACTTTAGGTTTTTGAAATTAAATATTTTTAATATTGGCCATGCATTTTTAAAATACTTAATATGTAGAAGTCAATTTTCTACAGCGACACTGAACAACACAAATATTTTACACGCAACACGTTCTCTAAGTAACAATGGAAGACAAAAGACAAAATATTCAATAGACAGAACACAATTTTCGACACTGGCAGGACAGCCACAAATGTTCTAATAAATAAAACGACATTTTTCACACAGAACATCTTACTCCCAGCGTCTAGTTCTAGAGGAGGACGTTTCTTTCGCAGTCCAGCTCTGGAACGTGGCGAGTTGCTATTAAAGTCAATGTCTATCCACTCGGCGTCAGCATCAGGAGATACGACCGCTATTGGTTCGAAGTAGTTTTCAATCAGTGTTAATATAATTGATAAGCTTTGTAAGTTAGTTAAAATTGTAACAACTCTACAAATGTTGTGTTAATATTGTTCTACAATTAAAATCGAATGAAAAATTAAAAGCAACAGCACATAACTAGGTTTCAACAAGGAATTTATTTCACAGCTATGTACGAGGTTTGAAATAAAGCAATAAGACTGGTAGCGTAGCGTTCAAACTGTCAACAAAACTGTTGGTTTCTCTCTTTTAGAAGGGAGGCAGGTCCGTAGCTATTATTTTCGTGAACCGGATTTTGTGTGTTACCTGTTTTACCTGACTTTCAGGTAGTTTAAGGCATTCTGAGAGGACCGAAATCCGATCGAATATGAACCGCGCAGCGGAAGGCTCTCATCTGCAAAATGCTGAAAATATCTACAGAATCTGGGAACATGTACGTTCCGAGTGACGATTGATGGTCAGAATGATCAAGAAAGATTTAAAATTAACTGACACAACCGGCTTGACGACTAACTTTTTTTTAACAGCGTGTAGAACTGATCACAACAAACATTTTTTTCAAATTCCATTTTTTAAATAATTCTAAAATTAGGGCGCTACAGCATTTAATAAATTTTAACAAATTCAAGTCTTGCCCTTAAAATAATTTAAACAAATTTAATCGATCGCGCGCAAATTCAAAACGAATAGAACTCAACTAATATGTATCGTATTTTTTTTCGAATCATGCATTCCTTTTATTTTCTTGTATTGTATTTTATTGTCAGTTTTAACGTGGATTTCTACCGTGACTTTTGGACAGATAAAATAAATAGCGAATTAGTTAGCATGCTTTTAATTTATGAAGACTGCTTTCAAAATAGCAATGCTGCATCTCAGCAAACTGATAATTGATACGATGATGCTTTATTTACCCGTATTGGAATTCGCAATTCCCACAATACTCATGTTTGATCAATTAATAATTCTCATGATTCTATTCAAACAAATTTTCAACATAGATTTTCGGTCAGTGTGTGGGCGGCAATTGTCAACAATATTCTTATTGGGCCTTTTATCTTGCCGGATCGTTTAACGGGCTAAAAATTAGAATTTTTACAAAATCATCTTCCCGGTCTTCTAGAAAATATGCCTTCGATTGTCAAGCAGGTTTTAGACGTGAAATACTTAGACTTTATATTCTTAGACATAACATTTACTAATAAGTGAGTAGGTCGTGGAGGGCCAGTTGCGTGGCCGGCTAGGTCACCAGATTAACTCTTGTAATTTCTATTCATGAGCTTACATAAAAAGCATAGTTTCTAAAACGCCTGTTAATACAAGGGAAGAACTTATTGATCGAATAGAAGAGGCTGGTGATAATATTAGGAAAAGACCTTTATCACTATTATGCGCATGCACTGACTATTGGTTACGTCGCGCTCAACTTTTGATTCAATAGAATGGATCGGCGACCACTTAGAGATCTTTAAGTGATAGGCGCATGAAAACCATACTTCTAATACCATTTTGAAAAATGATATTAGAAAAAATGTTTGTTTTATCGAGTTTTCTACGCTGTTAAAAAAAATTCAACTTAGGAATCGCCCTATATATATATATATATATATATATATATATATATATATATATATATATATATATATATATATATGCATCGCAATCAATTCAAAAACTGCGGGTAGCACAGAGGGAAATGGAAAGATGTATGCTTGGCATTGCAAGACGAGACAGAAAGTCCTGCGCATGGATCAGGGAACAAGGAAAAGTCTGTGACATCACTGGAAGAGTAAAACAATTAAAATGGAGATGGGCAGGCCATATAGTGAGACGATGGGATGACAGATGGATCAAGGCAATCCTGGAGTGCAAGCACTATGGATTGATGACATCGTTAAGTATATTGGACCAGAGTGGCAGAGGAAAGCCCAGGACCGTGAAAATTGGAAGGATGCTGAAGAGGCCTTCATCCTGCAGTGGACCGACACGGGCTGATGATGATGATGATGATGATGATGATATATATATATATATATATATATATATATATATATATATATATATATATATATATATATATATATATATATATATATATATATAGGCTGTTAATGAAATAATCTGCCATAATCTGACATAATATCCAGGAATTCATCTTGTTCTCAATGAAATACTGTGTCAGACTTTTTTGGCAAATTCTACATCACAAAATAGCACAAATATGTCATACAAACATGAGTCCGGAAATCCTTCGTGTTCGAAATACAGGGGGTTGAAGAGAAGATTTAATTTTTTACTTTTTAGTCTATATTTTCCGCATAAAGAAAGGTATTGTAACCAAATTTAATACAAATCATCAGCCTTTCGGTTGCCATAATCTGAGAGAATATCAAGTCCTACAAGCCTACAAGCAGCCAGTGGCGGAGTTATAGGATTTTGCTACAAATTAATTTTGAAAAATAATTAGTATGGTCCTGTTTAAAATTAAACTTAAATGCAGTTTTCAACAAATTTTTTCGTATCTGCCTCGGTTTCATAGCAAACTTGACTTTTCATTTAACATACGGTTTTCTGTCAGCATAAAAGGTTATTCGATGATGATTTGAAAAACGAGAGGACTCTCTGAAGGACTGTTTTTATCAAATTTCACACAGAAGTTTACATAAAAGACAATAAATGAAAGTATAATATCATACTCCCCAGATCAACATTAATGGAGATGGTAAATCTCCTTTAGGAATTTATAATCAAAAAAATTCTTAACGTCTTCTCTGTATTATAGCAAATATTTCTAAATGAATTGTTATTTATTAATTAAAAACCAAAATATTTAAATTATATGCTCGAAATGGTTTCCGCCAACCTCTATGCACACCCTACATCAACGCACCATTGATTCACACGTTCGATCTAAAAATCTAGGCGTGTTGCGAATTTTATCAAAAGCTTGCTCAATTCTTCCCCTGAACATCACAGTATCTTCTATTTTAGTATTGTAGACTAATGATTTAATTAGTTCTTCTAATGATTTAATTAATAATCTGGTGATCGGGCTGGCCAATGTACAGGACTCCCTCTTCCAATCCACTGATTAAGAAGTTTTTCATCCAATATGTCTCGGGCCTGTCGATCTAAAATGTGCCGGAGTACAGTCTTGCATAGACCATAATCAATTCTTAACATCTAATGTGACATCTTAGAGCAATTCAGGCAGATCTTCGCGGAGAAATCTCGAATATACCTACCCAGTTAGTGTTTGTGGTAAAAAAATGGTCCTATCAATCGGTTGCCAATTATTCCAGTCCAAACATTGACGGCCAACTAGTATTGGTGTCGAGTTTGAATAATTTCATGATAATTCTATTCCTATGAAATCCTATTCTATATAAAAATTAGGATCAACTGTTTAATGAAGAAAGCAACGACAAAATGTCAAGCGGGGCAAAAAATCTCTTAGAAGCAATGCATATATCCTTTAAACATGGTAAGGCTACAAGTGGTGTTTCTTTAAAACATGCTACACAGTAACATGAGAAATGTCCATATTCACTGCAATGATCCTTGTACTTATATTTGGATTTTCGGTAATTGCGTTTAAGATCTGTTCTTTCGTATCAGGCGTTCTAATATCTCTATTTCGACCCCTATCTTGTGCTTGAACCTTGAAATTACCTTATTCCCTTAAACGCCGATTAACATTAGGAAACATACTTTACTACGATATATGCGTTGTGAAAATGCTGCCTGGTACAAAAGTCTTGCTCTTCTGGCATCACAATTGGCCATTCCGTAATAGAGGTGAATATCGGCTAATTCTGCATTAGTATACCTTTGTATATTTCTGCGTTGCCCCCTAATGACGTCAAAACGTCAAAAACTAAGTGCCACTGACGTTTTGTCAGTCTGACGTTTAAGTAAATTATTTATCTTCATAGGTAAGTTGATTCCATTTTATTAGTTATTTTATTATGTCAAATTTGCCATGAAACCGAAGTAGGTACGAAAAAATGTCAAGATATTTATTCTTTGCAGAGTATAATATTCCGTCTTGAAAAATATATTTAAGTTTCATTTTGAACAGAACCGTACTAATTATTATTTAAATTAATTAGTAACAAAATACTATAACTCCAGCATTGGCTGCTTGTAGGACTTGATATTCACTCAGATTATGGTAAATGGAAGGCTGATCATGTGTCATAAATTTGGTTACAATACCTTTCTTTATGCGAAAGATATAAATACAAAAAAAAATTAAATCTTCACGAAGAATTTCTAGAGCTCAAAAGAATGAGCGGCTACAATTACAATAAATTACAATACTATATATATATATATATATATATATATATATATATATATATATATATATATATATATATATATATATATATATATATATATATGTAAGGTGTAAAATGATTTATAATCTGGAGAAGTTATTGGTCAGTACTTTTTGAAAATCAAGTTCTTAAGAAACTCGGTTGCATAACTTTTTGGAAGCCCACCCATCACGCGATACGATATCTATAGTACGGCAAGATTAACTTCTGCTCTCGGTGGAGATATCCGAATATCATTTCTATGTTCTAGACAAAAATATAAGATCCGATAAGTAATCCCTCCTTAATGTCTGAATGATTGTGGCGTGTTCATATATATTTTTTTCCTTTATTTGGGTTTTCCCCACTATCTAAAACTCAAAAAATATCAAAAATACCTGTTCTTATGTAAAGAAAGAATCACCGGGTAAAAACAAAAACCCAAACGGAGACAAATTTCTCAGTGATTCTTTTTGTGCTAACTTAGCCTAACGAACAAAATTTTAAAGATATAAAAATGTTATAAAAAATTATACAAACTTTTAACGTTAACGTTTCAGAGGGTCCTCTCCCCCCATTTTCAAAACTAAACTAAAAAATAAATTATATTAATTTGTAATATATAAAGTAACGAGGGAAAGTAAATATATTTTTTTTGTGTATGTCAACGATAATTACATTGCACAATTTATTTTTTTTTGTTTTTATCCAGTGATTCTTTCCTTACATAAGAACAGATATTTTTGATATTTTTTGAGTTTTAGATAGTGGCGAAAAACCCAAATAAAGGAAAAAACAATCCCTCCTTAGTCATGTCAGTAATGTAATTAGGCTGGGTAAGACCGAGTCTTTTGAGAGATCTTCTAGGTTGGTCACGCACCAGTCAATTAGCTTTAGAGCAAAATTAAAAATTAAGTATTAATCAAAAATTGATAGCCTCGAAATATATCACAAAATATAATATATTGAATTTTATATGTAGGGAAATATAAAAAGTGTGAAACCTTTTTTATTATTGATAAATAAGAAAGTTTAAGTTTGCACATAAGGAGCATATCGCCCTCACAAACAAAAGTGGAACGACAAGCGGACAGCCTACATTTTTGAGATCGCCTCTCTAAAACATATGCTATAGTCAGAATGAACCATAGCATATGTTGAGAGTGGATGTAATCAAGATATCTGTTAGAAAATTCGAAAAAACTGGTTCCATACTGAACAAGTAAATAATATGTATGAAAAATAACGGAACTTTTTAAATAAAAAAAACAACTAATTATTTTCCCAAAATTATTTATTTTTATTCAAAATATATTCTTTCTCCACCAATATACCGCTGACCACGTTCAACGAATGCTAGCATAATTTTTTTTCTCGTTTTTCGGAATCGTCTCAATGACCTAGTTACGGCCTCTTGTGCTTGTGTAACATTATCACAAAACGTTCCTCATGGTCAGTTTGAGTGTCGGGAACAGGAAGTAGTTACACGGAGATAAGTCAGGTGAATACGGAGGATGTTAAAGCACACAGACTTGTTATTTCGTTAAAAAATCACGAATAGGTGCTGGGCACAAATTAAAGCACAAATTTTCTTTTTGTTTAAATCCTTTATCAACATTTCCTGAATTCTGTCTTTGGTCATATTTAATTCCTCCGCCATCCGCTTCAAAGTCGAATTCGTATCGTAGCTACTTTTCTACCAACTCATAGCGAGTTTTATTTTTTGGCCGACTTGATTTTGGATCATCTTCCAAAATATCACTCGAACACACGTGTATAGAATAAACAAGCATCATCATACACTTTTGTCATTAATTTAAATGGTTCTGTATAATTTTTACCGACTTTGAAACAAAATTTAATATTAGCTCTTTATTCCATCTTGTTTTTGCGATGAAGTGACAAAAGGTACTTTCACTTTAAGCGCTATAACTTGACAATGTGTTGTTCGATTCTAATGATGGTGATTCCGTTTTATGGAGGAGATATTCCATGCCAGATTATATATCGTTTAAATTGATGACGCTAGTAGTTTTCTGTAAATTTAAAAAGTTACGGTATTTTTCCGGTACGCTGTGTATCTGAAGCAAGTTGAGGCTTCCATATGAGATATTCCAAACTTATTTATGCGTAGACAAGGATTACTGATTACTTTAAAATGCACCTTTACAATATCATATTTGGACAAGATTTAAAGTTCAATAATGTTGTTTTACATTAAACATGTATCGGCATAATATTGACACATTTTCGTTTCAAAGGAATTGTTTACAAATACAATTGCCAGTGCTGAAACGGAAAAAATCATCGATTATCAACGTCTACTTCATATCTAGAAAGTGACTGTCAACATAATCAATCCATAAATTTAGAGGAATGATATTATTTATAAAAGTAAATATATTTTTACATCTAACTAACCATTATTTTAATAAAGGCAGTAGTTACACTTAAATCGAAGGTTGATTGTCTGTGCTAGAATTACAACCCTTACGATATACAATTTTGAAGTGAAACAAATCTAAATATTAAACATATATTGAGATACTTTTTTTAACACGCAGTTCACTTTCTTAAACAATATTTAACACAAAATTTGCCAGTTGATTCCTAAATAAAATCATATTCTAAAATAAGAAAATAGAGTACCACGATATATTGAATTAAGTTTTTTTATAATAGATTTCATTTTATAATAATAATTTTCTCACTTTAGAAAATATGATCATGTTTACAAATAAGATAAATTTAAGATTAAGTATTAGATCCAATTCAAAGCAAAACTTTGCTGCAGTAAAGTTTTTCAGCAAGTATATATAGAAATAATATTTTAGAAACCATAACTTACCATCTTTAAAGACTTCATTAGATCTTCTAACTCTCTTTCCATTCTCAAAAGGTTGATTCAATGCCACGAATTGCATTGAAAACCCAAATACGAAAATTGCCAACACAGCTAGAAATCTAGCCAAGTCCTTCATTAAATTGCCTGGAAACATTATAATTTATACTGTAAATCAATCAATTATCTGATATTTTATACCTATGATAATAGCCCATGGACCAAACAAATGGTGAAACGATAGAAAATCTAAAATTTGTACACAAGCCAGCAGAAAACTCAATGCAAACAGTTGATTCCTGCAGTACATTAATGTAGGCCAAAATCTCCTTTCAATAAAAAGTAAACCCATAAGGTGAACCCCCACTCCAAAAATACTGAAAAGCAGTACGGATATCTTGATCCATCCTAAACCACTTTTATCACTTGGATTGGTTAATTCAAAAAGTAACAGTCCACTTAGCCATACTAATAAAATCCATTCGTACCAGTATGGTAATAAATTGGTTCTGTTTATAGTTGGGTATGGTGGTGTAATGCCGACTATCAACAGAAACAACATAAGGTAAATGTGTGAGGTTAAATACGACATAAATTTTATAATGGGCACTTTGTGATATTTATGTCCTAAAGGTAGTGTGAACGCTATCCATACAGGGGGACAAATTATGAACAGCACGAAAAGAAGAAGCGTACGCCACGCCGTCCAGTTGAGTCCTCCTCTCCAGAGTTCCTACAACAGAACGTGTATATATATATATATATATATATATATATATATATATATATATATATATATATATATATATATATATATATATATATATAAATATATATATATAAATCACAGTTGATTAACAATGCTTTAATATTGTGTTTTTTAAGAACATGTTTCTCGGAATACTCATTACATAATTCTATGTTATTTTTCTGTGATGCTGAATAAATTAATTGACTTTCAGTAACATCTATATTTTTACTATTAAAATGGTTAAAAAAAACAGATTTTTCTGGGCTTGACGTAATAATTGCTTAGTTCTTCAGCGATCTTTTGCAAGCGTCTCCGTAAACTGGTTTCTGTCCTTAAGCTATCATCAGTTGGACTCAAGCTGAACGTTGGAAGCAACTGCAGAAATAACCCGAGCTATGACCGTATATATTGGCTTTTTCTGATGAAGTCTGCATTATAATGCTGGTTACGCCATCTGTTTACGCGTCCGCAACTGTTAGATTGTGAAAAACCGTCCCTTACCCGTCCAGGCACTCTAAGTATCAGGGATACATGAAAAGTTGCAAGTGGCAAGCACCGTATTCACCAGATATTATGCTATGTGACTTTTTTCTGTTTCTTTGGTTGAAGAAACTATTTTGTAGATACCGTTTTGACACCATAAAAGCCACGAAAGTTCGTGGGCACATTGAAGGAAATGTCAGAAGTCGAATGTAAAAACTATTCCGAAGAACGAAAGAAACGTTGAAGTAGATGAACTGAAGTAACAGGGGCTTACTTTAATGAAAACTAAATAAATTTTGATTAAAAAGTTAATATTTAGTGTTATATTTAAAAGTCATCTTACTTTATCTTTTGTTGCGAAAAGTCACTACCTTTGAACACACTAGATATGTCTGACATATAGATGGCATCACTAACGAAAAATCCTTTCCAGTGGTCGATTGAGCCAACCTTCAAATGTCACGTGTCAAAATTTCATGACAATCTGTCTACTAGTTTCTGAGCTGTGCTTTGAGTGACGCTACTTTTGTTATTCTCCAAACAATGGAAACAATGGAAAATAATCATAATTGATTGATATGCTGAATTCAAACGCGGACGTACAAGCACCGATGAAGCTGAATGATCTGAACTTAACACAACATTGCACCACTTGCACAAAATTATTTCGCAAAACCGTAAATAGCAGATATGAAGATATCGAAAAGAAGTTTTTACACTATTTTACATATTTGGGAATGCGCAACTTGCTATCGAAATGGGTTCTGCGTTTACTCACTGCGGACAACAACGTATTAGGATTCTGAGCAATGTTTGGAGCTGTTTAAGCAAAATAAAAACGATTTTTTCACTGGGTATGTGACAATGGGTGTTGTGATGGATCCATCACGGATCCATCACAACACTCCGAAGTAAAATCGGCAGTCAGCTGGATGGATAACAGCTAGTAAAAGCTGTCCAAAGCCACCAAAAACACAACCATCATCTGGCAAGGTTATGTCCTCTGTATTTTGTAATGCGCATGAAATATTGTCCATCCATTATCTCAAGAAATGTAAAACCATCAATAGCGAATATTATATAGAGTTATTGGTACGTTTGAAGAACGAGATCGCAAAAAAGGCTCCAAATGTACAAAAAAGTGCTGTTTCACCAAGACAATGCACCGTGTTACAAATCGTTGGCAACGATAGCTAAATTGCATGATTTGCAGTTCGAATTGCTTTATCGTCTACCTGTGTTATCCATATCTAGCCTCCAGCGTCTATTTCCTCTTCTCAGACCTGCCTGAAAAAATGCTCACTGGAAAGAAATTTCGCTCCAACGAAGGGGTAATTACCGGTTTGAAGGATATTTTGAAGGCAAAGACAAATTATTCTATAAAAAAGGTGTACAAATATTAGAAAACAGTTGGAATGATTCTATTGCTCTTCAAGGAGAATATATTGATGAATAAAATAGAAATTTCCAAAAAAACTGTGCTTTATTTGTCAGACCGGGGACTTATTGACCGATGTGTTATTTCTAAAATTAAGGGAGAGTAGAATGCGAAAGGTTTGTGATCAAAAGTTATGTGAAGTTCTGGAAAAATGATAGTAAGATTAAGGCATGCGAAGATTAAGGGCTTGATTCCTTAAAGTTTAAGGCATTTTGTAAAAGTTTCTTAAAGGCAAAAATGGACCAGATTGTAAAAGAATGGGTGTGATTACTACAGTAGGTTCCGCTAAAATAGACCACTGCAGGAGAAGACGAACAACAAGAAAAATTAGTAATTAACATTCGGATAGAATAGTCCGAGTTGAACAGATAAATATGCGATAAATTCATGTAGTTCGATATTATAGAGTTCTGAAAGTCAGAATAAGAAGATCCTTAGGAGATGTGATGTAGAATGAGCAGATTTTTACTGGGAATGGATCAAGAGATTCCTAGATAAGGCATAAGTTTTATCACATCTGGAATAAGAGAGAAGTGAGAGGTAAAATATATAAAAAACGACTACATCAATAAAAAAACTGGAGATTTAATAAACTAGTTAGGAGAAGGGTAGTGAAGGATGATGAATATGAGGAGATTATTAGCAGGGAATTACTTTTTTAGTATCGTTTTTGGAAATTACATTATAGATATTTAAGAGAGATTAATCTCCATGTTCTCTCTGGACGAATATTATTAAATACGCTTGTTATAGAGCAGTAGAGGAAGAGAGTTGATCTGTAATGAGCTTACATGAAGGATGAGATGAATGAGGCGAAGAGTGAGCATAGAGGAATAATGCGAAAGGGAAAAAAGAGGCAGATGATAGAGAAGAACAAAATAGATAAGGCAAGGATTTGGGAGAAAGGTAATTGGAGGTGGGGGATTAAGAGAAAAAGACAGGATTTTGGGAGATGAACGAGATGGGCGATCGAAGGGGACACGATCTTGAATGGAGAATCTTATCGGTGTGCACAGCGAATGGTATATTGAAGGTAATGTATCCTTTGTTTTATTAATAGTAATAATAATAAATAAGTAATATTTTTTCAATGCATTTAATATTTAAATAGCAAGTTTTGGCATATAAAGGACACAACTGCTTTAACAAGGAGAGTGTTTCTCGCTGAAATCGACACAAAGGGAAGGAATGGCGTAGTGTTCGCCATTGTGAGAAAGTCGTCCTCAAGAACGATATATCGAATCAGAGTCACACCTCTGAAATGTATAAGCAACTCTCTGGCACTTATACGAATATTATATTAAGTAAAATTTCATTTAATAAAAAATATTAAACTTATCTTTCAAGATGCTACAGTTATTCTGAATTACCTAATCTTTACCTGAAGATATCGCTGGACAACAGTATGGGCAATAACTTCTTTTTGTTCGTTTTCAATTAGAACATCTAAAAATTCTACACTTCTCCTATCAGTCGCAGTCAAAATTTTCCCAGCTGAGTCCGCACCAGCAGCTAAATTCAAATGTTAAATTTAGGAATGTGAATGAAATAAGGAAATATTTTTTCTCCTTTATTTGGGTTTTTCGCCACTGTCTAAAACTCAAAAAATATCAAAAATACCTGTTCTTATTTAAAGAAAGAATCAGTGGGTAAAAACAAAAAACCAAACGGAGACAAATTTCTCAGTGATTCTTTTTTGTAATAAATTTGCCTAACGAACAAAATTTTAAAGATATAAAAATGTTATAAAAAAATTTACAAACTTTTTTTTTGTTTTATAACATTTTTATATCTTTAAAATTTTGTTCGTTAGGCAAATTTATTACAAAAGAGAATCACTGAGAAATTTGTCTCCGTTTGGTTTTTTGTTTTTACCCAGTGATTCTTTCTTTAAATAAGAACAGGTATTTTTGATATTTTTTGAGTTTTAGACAGTGGCGAAAAACCCAAATAAAGGAGAAAATATATATGAACACGCCACAATCATTCAGACATTACTTAAATAAGGAAATAGACGTACCTAATGCTAAAAGTTCTGTAGCCATTGCTTCGCAAAATTTTCCAGCTGAAATCAAATCTTTAGCTCTCTCTTTTTCCTTATTTGAAAGAACTATTAATATATTAGACAATTTGGCAGCCGTATCTACTGGTGCAGGTGAAACCAAAATAAATTCTTGTATTGGCCTATTGTTATGGTTTTTTGAACATACCATTAAATTGTAAACAAATCTAAAATTTACAAAATGTTATTGACAATTTAATTTATGATAATGTTAAACTTGGGCTAACAACATGTAGAATAAATTCAAATTTTAGAAATAATTTTTAATATAATATTTAAACATCTATACAATTATTGTATCAAAACAATGCCTCGACACCATATTTTCACCTACGAAAAAAATTATCACAATTCTGCTAAATACCTCAGTTATATTCGTGATCGACTCTTTCTGCAATAAATTGACCAATCAAATATACAGGGTGTAAGGGAAATATATTTCGTAAATGAATCAGTGAGTCTGAAAATGGTACATGTCCAAATTAGGTATTTTTTTAAAGAAAAATGAGTTGAAACTAAAAATAGTACAAGCTGACGGAACTGAATTGGTGATTCAGCTAGTCTAGCCGTCCAATGAGTGTAAAAACAGTGCGAGCCAAGGACCAGTACTGTCCCTCCACGCATCTGAGCGCCAACTTACAAGCATTTGTCTTTAGTTTGAACATGCGCATTTTGTTTGTTTACAATTGCTATTATTTAATCATTCTTTTTTGTATTTATTTTGTGATTGTTGTTGAAAGAAAAATGTTTGTGTTTGCTAATATTTTTCTTAATGTTTCTTTTACATTTTTATTACAATAGTGCTATAATCAGTTACGATGAGTGGTGTACAACCTCTATATAAAGAAAGCAGTGGCGAAAAATCAAATAGAGGAAAGAAACGAAAAGTTCACCCCGAAAACGGGGTGAAAGAAAAAATTAAAATTGCTCGTCTGAACGGTGCATTAATAGTAAAGGTAAAGTAGTTAAACAATATCCTGACCTGGAAGGAGTTATTAAATATGAATTATATCCGAAATATTTTAAACACTATAATCTAAAATTTGGACGATCCCAGGTTGATGTTTCTTCAACTTGTGAAACTTTTGGTACAAAATTAAGAGACAAATATCTCAATGATTATGCTAAAAGAGTTGCTGCAGCAGAATTGATGGTCTATAAGAGATGTGTAAACAAGTTCTACAACAAGTTCGAAAAGTTCGAAACTACAAAACAACTTCGTCTGCTGAAGAACATGATGATGAAGATTCATAATAAAATTTAATTTTTAATTATTAGATATATAATTTCAGTATGTTCTAAGGTCTATTTTCATTATTTTTATAAGCTCTTTTAACCTAACTAATTATATTTAAAGAGTTTTATTTTAAATACTTGAAATATATTTTAATTTTTTTGTGTAATGATTTCTTTAACGTTTCCTAGATATTAGGTGGATGAGATGAAAAACAGTACAACTGTAAAGGTTTTTATTTTCGTTTTGCAAAATTTTGGCGTGAATTTTAGCATCAATTGATATATAAGGGCATCTGTGAGATCTGACTAAAACGTTTTTCGGTGTTACCAAGACTCCTAAGTTCACGAAGTTCCTATATCACAATTTCACAAAGTTTCAATTTCATTGTTGATTATCTCAAAATGAGAATTTTGGATTTGTACTGTTTTTCAACTCATTGATTCAAATATAACCAACGATGTTTTACATCGTTTGAAAAAAATCGTTTCTTACAATAAGGGTTAAACACCTCCCCGAAAAAAATTGCAACATTTTTAAATCACCACACGAAAACCTGATAAAAATTAACATTTAAAGGAAATATGTTTAAAAAAAATATTTGGCACATAATTGATTATTATCTAACGAATATACTAGAGATAAACACTTTATTTAAAACATTTTTTTGTTTTATTAAGAATTACGTCATGCCTCAGCAGTGTCAACGTGGCAAATAAAAATTATTTTAGTGTATAAGCATGCATTGACGAGATTTGATCTCGGTGAATTTGGGCTCTTCCAGTGCATGGATTGGCGCTCCGTTTCAAGATCATAAATAAAAAACCGCGATTCGTCACATGTTATTATCCTTTCCAATATTTGGGTCATTTTCAATAGCATTCAAAATGCCAGTACAAACATTTTTGCGAGCTTCTTGTTGTTCAAACGCGAGAATTTTATGCATCATTTTGACATACACTTTTTGCATATTAAAATTGTTATATAAAATTTGCCGTAAGCATTCTTTGTCAATTCTTACAGTTTCAGCAATCGCACGAATACTAAACCGACGGTCAGATCAGACCCGATTGCCGACTTTTCGATATCGGTATCCATTTTTAACATGGAAGGGCGACCCGGGCGTGGATCATCTTCAACGTCTTCTCGGCCATTTTGAAAACGCTTAAAACACGTACACGCGATAAACATTCATTACCATACACTTCGTTCAATAAATTATAAGTTTCAGTAGCGATTTTTCCTAGTTTCAAGTGAAATTTCACAATTCGCTGCTGTATTGTTACACTTAACATTTCTCAGGCGAAACAAAAAACAACTCTAATGCGAATGAAGGCTACGGTTATACGGGTTTGTATATAGAAGCGAGAGGTACTCCATACGAAAGAGAAGGCTTTACGCTAAGCAGATGTTGGTCGCTGACGTTTGGCGCATGCGTACTTATTTTGTTAATAGCCACACCTCGTATGACCCATTTAAAACCAAAAATGTATTATGGACGCGAATATCACGATATGCTCCTTATTTATGGAAAAGCTCGTATTAAGAAGAACTTATTTTTGTTGTTGTCGGCCAGAGCTTTTTAAATGTATTTTTTTCATTTTTTAGGGTTTTCGCCTCGATCTAAAACTCAAAAAATATCAAAAATATTTGTTCTTATGTAAATAAAGAATCACTGGCTAAAAAACAAAAAACCAAACGGAGGCAAATTTCCCAGTGATTCTTTTGTGTAATAAATTTGCCAAACAAACAAAATTTTAAAAATATAAAAATGTTCTAAAATAAATACAAACTTTTAACGTTAACGTTTCGTGAGGTCTTCCCCCCCCCGTTTTCAAAACGAATCTAAAAAATTAATTATATTAATTTCTATATATAACGCAAATATAGGAAGTAAATATATTTTTTTTGTGTATGTAAACGATACTTTCATTGACAATAATAGTTTTTAATGTCAGTGACATACTACCAAAACAATATATAGGTGAGGTTTACTGTGTGATTATTTATTGTACTGATTGTGTATTGAAATACTTAAATGTTTTTAAATGTATTCTTTAGATTCGGGAACGATATTGAATTTAAATCTACCAAAAGCATAGCAATACAGTTATTTTAATTTAAATTAATTATAGTGGCTACTTTTAATCTTCTGTATTTTGTTACTGATTCTTTTAATACCGTTTTGGAATTGTTCCAATTGAGTTTATGTCCCGATTCCCATGCGTGTTGACAAATTCTAGATTTATTAAAATCGCCTTTTTTAAGACAGTTTTTCTGTTCTTTTATTCTAACATCTAATGGTCTAGATGTCTCATATATATAGAATTTTCCACATTCGCAGGAAATTTTATAAACCACATTTTTGGTATTATGTTGTGTGTTGTTTGGTTTAGTTTTTGTTAATATAGATCTAAAACTATTTTTTGTTTTAAATGTCCTTCTTATGTTGTATTTATTTTCTACTCTTTTAATTGTATCAGAATTGTGTCCCATCTTTGCGTTATATATAGAAATTAATATAATTAATTTTTTAGATTAATTTTGAAAACGGGAGAAGAAGACCTCCCGAAACGTTAAAGGTAAAACTTATTTTAAAATATTTTTATATTTTTTAAATTTTGTTTGTTAGGCAAATTTATTACAGAAAAGAATCACTGGGATATTTGTCTCCGTTTGGTTTTTTATTTTTTACCCAGTGATTCTTTATTTAAATAAGAACAGATATTTTTGATATTTTTTGAGTTTTAGATCGTGGCGAAAAAACCCAAAAAAAGGAAAAAATATATGAACACGCCACAATCATTCAGACATTACTTTTTCAACGAACATTAAAATTAATAATATGTTTCTTAATGTGGTCATTTAAACGTGATATGGTATGAAAAATTAATGCTAGTAGTATTTCAACATTATTTTGACATTAAACGACAATAATGGATACATTCTTCTATTGGAACCTTTGGTGTGAAGCACTAAACTTGAAGAGATTTACCACACCAAATCACTTTTTTTAAACTTCTCGACGCACGTTTTGCTAACCAAGTTAGCCTCATCAGGAGATGATTTAATCTGTCAGATTAAATTAATCATCATTTAATCATCAGATTAAATCATCTCCTGATGATGCTAACATAGTCAGCGAAACGTGTTAAGAAAATTAAATCTGTTTTCAGACCTATTTACCTCGGAAATCGTTGCATTTTGAAACCTTTGAATCGTTAAATTTACAACCGGCATTTTCCTTACATTCTTTATATGAAAAACACATAGACTATCCAAAAAAATATTATTAGAGCCGCGACCAGAAACTTTTCACTCATATATAAAGTAAACTATCTGTATACCTTCTGTCCTCCATTAAAGCATAAGTATCATGTTCTTTGGTCATCAAATACTCAAGTACAGCATGATGTCCTTCAGATGCAGCAAACCAAATAGGTACAGCTCCTAAATTGGTTTCTGATTTCGGTGAAGCTCCTGATTCAGTTAACAATTTGACAACCTCAAAACATCCTGCTCGTGAGGCACAATGCATTGGTGTCCATCCATTTTTATCTGGTGCGTTAATATCAGCTCCTTGTCCTAAAATTGAGTATTTTCAGTAGTAAAACTTATACTGGACTTATCAATATTAGATAAAATGTGAATACTAAATTAAACTGATAACATTTAATTTAAAGGAAACGAAGTATTTTGTAATTTTCTCGTTCCTTCTTCTTTTTCAGTCATATTATAGGGGGATTTTTTTAGCGTCTAACTTAATTAGATACCTTGAAATTATTTATTTTATGTGAAATAATATTTGATGGCATTAATGTCTGAAAATAATTTCGGATAAATGTCCACCCCGGCTAATTGAAAAAGTGCAATCTGTCAATCCAATTTCTCACCACGTATTCAAGCAAATGGAGCCTTACGTCTGCAATTTTCCGAGTTCTGTTGGCTTTCAGGGCGTCAATAGTTGCTGGTTTATCGGCTTAGACCAAAGATTTAACATAACCCCAAAGAAAATAATCTAAAAGCATTAAATTACATTAATTAAAATTTCCATTCTTCGAAATTGTTGCGTTGGCTGTATAACTTGTGGAGCTATCCTGTTAGAACCACATCTCCATTCAAATACGGAATTAAATAATTATTCCTCCGAACGGTGACAAATTGACAAATTTGGATCTTTATTAACACTGCCAGTAAAAACGGCGATAATTTCTTCGAAATGCATAGTTTTTATATTATTTTTATTATAATATCGAGCAGCATGAAATGTATTCGGAATTGGTCAATAATTCGGTAAATACATCGCTCTATGGGGTGATCATGTGCACTGTTATAAAATTCACGAAGTGCTCTATAAGTTTGGCGCACAGAACACTAATTTTGATAATCAATTTCGACAATTTGCAATAGTTGCTCTAACGTTAAACGTTCTATGATGATTTGCCAGACTACTGGCAACTACTATCAGTACGATGTGCGCAAACTCACAGTTCCTTCGACAGCAACCCCTATCGGAAGTTCGAACTCACTAAAAAACCCACCCCTTACTATAATGAAAATATAACGTGCCTGGCGTATCGATACACCCATCTGTTTTTAAGGTATGATGGTTATTGACATCTGAAAAAAGTTTTATATCATTTCGCTTGTTAGGTTAGAAATTAGATCTAATTTTACAATTGTTAAACATTTTTGTCGGCAATTTTTTTAAAATGGATAAATTACCGACGGTAGTCAGATGGGATAGTCACTCGCCTGCCAACCCAATGGACATAGGTGAAATCCTGGTTGGGGTATGGAGTTTTAATATAGTTTAGCCGACTTTAATGAGACATTAGGAAGTACTGCGAAATATTGACCCTAAATGGCCACAATAGCCGATGGATCTATAATAATAATCTAAATAGATAAATTGATATATTTGACTAAAAATCAAAATTTTCTTTTTTGTTTTTTAGTTTAATAAAACGATTTTTTTTAATGACATTTTTACAAGGAAAAATTAAACTCCTTCACGAAAATCTTCTGCATCAAACAATCCAGAAAGTATTATCAAAATCAAGCATATTCTACTCTATATATTAGAGACATAACATGAAGATATTAACCTAATTACAATTAGATTTTAACGAAATTATTCTCTTCTTCAAAAAAAAAACAAACTGCACATATTATTCCCCAAATTGGACAGCCAATTTTATGCAGCGTGTGTTTTCTATTTTAATTTAAAAATGAGATTTACAGCGACGGCAGTCGTTCGTCGGAGGCATTTGGGCGTAGGACACAGATGGGTTGATAAGGCACGTTAATAGGGAGCCATCCAATTCTTCAAAATTACTCAAGATAATAGTACTCGATATTTAATAAACACAAGCACAATCTCAGAGAACAACACATAGAACAAAAATATAAAAATTAAACAGTTTAAAAAAAATCAAAAAGGCCTAGAGGTGTGTGTCCACAACTACCCTACTAAGCTAGGCATGTAAAGAAGAAGGTTTGATCTTAACAGACCTTATTCTATAAAAGCTATTGTCTAATTTACAAAATATTTCAAATTTGATTACCTTAAACCAACTTAAACAAAAGTAATGTAAATTAAACTAAATTAAATCAAAGTACCTCAAATTGTATAACGTTGTTACATGGTGGTAGTGAGATATTAATTAACCAAATAATATTAATGATTCATAGAAGTACTAATAAAATAATAAAAAAATAATATATTAAATGGCCTTATCCTTTTTTGTCACGCTGCTCGATTATCCAGCCTCTGGACTCTCCCGCTGCTAAGATGTTCGTTTACTGAGCAGTTCTGTGCCCAGAACGCCGGGGTTCTAAAAGACCTGGAGTCTACATTGACCGGGTTCTGCAATAAGTGGGTCCCAAAATGACCGGGTTGAATAACGACCGGGCTCTAAAATGACCGGTCTCTATAACGACCCTAAAACCCCCTCTAATGGAAAGGTACGGCGTGAAGACAAACAGACGTCTTCGAGCTCGAGGTGTGTTCGACTCTCTCGGCCTTCGCCCCGTAGAATACCGATGCGCTCGCGGAAAATAATATTACCTGTAGCGGTCGATAATTTGTAAACGCTACAAGATATTAAGACAAATTTATCCATTTTAAAATATTGCCCATAAAAATTGGCGAAATGTCAAGAATTAATTTACTTTATTAACAAAATAAAATAATAAAAATTATTAAATAAAGGATGGAAACAGAGAATTTAGGATTAGAGGTGCAACTTAGGCCATTTTGCGATTGGATCTACGTAGGTTTAATAATTCTGGGTCTCAGCCACCGGCAATCCCCGTAAGCGCCGCCCTCATTCTACCAACCATTGATTTTGTACTTAACCATAATTCTATCGAGAAGTCTATCGACTGGCGAGTGACGTAGAATACCTCTCAGTAGGCATCCGGCCTTACCCGACCTCGGACTGGTGTAACTGAGAGGTAATTTCTTGTCAGATTATACACTATTGCCTAGAAACATCCGTGCTGACTACAGGAACCGAACCCGCTACCGCGCCAACCACAGAACCGACACAGTGGCGACAGGCCACCGCCTTAGAGGCACAATGTTCTAGCATTATAATAAATTACATTATATATAATTAAAAATAAAAAAAGAGGAATTTTAAAGATTTTTTTTCTCAGATTATAGTAAAAACTAGTTTACCTAATAGTACTTCAACCATCTGATAATGCCCGTGAGTAGCTGCTATGTGAAGCCCTGTTTTTCCATGTTTATCTCTGCTTTCTAGTAGTTCTGCTGATCTACTCAATAGTAAACCAACTACAGTCACGTGTCCACCATAACAGGCAAGATGCATTGGATTATAGCCCTATCAAAAGAATACATTTTCAAATAAAGTCAAAAAGGATATACTCTTGTTACATTTTCATGAGTTGCTGCATCAACTTGTACACCAGCAGAGTTAAGCAATAATCTGACAACGTTTTCATTGCCTGAGAATGAAGCCAAGTGGAGAGGCGTCATACCAGATTCATTCCCTAAAGCCGGTACCAGGGAAGCACCATTGGGTTGTTCTGATTTCACAGTACCTGGCACATGCGTCAGCAGTTCACGAACGGTATCCGCTTGACCAAAATATGCAGCCACGTGGAGTGGAGTGACTCCTAATTTTTTACTTGTTACTCGCAGATTATTTGAGGAACGTAATACTTCCAGAACTTGCATATGGCCATTTTGGGCCGCCAAGTGAACAGCTGTAAATCCTCCTGCGAATAATAAGATAAAATTTTTGGTAGTAGTGCTAGGTAGTGCATTCAAAGGATTTGTTTAGCTTACCTTTATTTTCATCAGTAACAGAGGCTCCAGCACGAACCAATGCTTTAACGACTTCCGCGTGACCTCCTTCAGCTGCCATTTGTAATGGGGTTGAGTCCGTCAGTTTGTTTCTTGCTGATATCACACCCTGCATTAATGACAATATTAGTTGGAGTCACAGATATGGTAAACATATTTTCTTGGACATTAATAGTTAACATATTAAACTAAAAACAAAAGTACTTCTATACAAGGTTAGTTCAAATATTTTTGATTTAAACCCAATGTATCGATTTCTGGCCTTAAGCCGTCATCAGTTGGGCTCAAGCTAAATGCCTGAAAAGCGGATGAAGGAAATCTTTATGAAGAATATTCTATGTAGTGCCATAAGAAGACACAAGTTCTTGAGAACGACGTGTGTTGGTTCACAGCATCCATGTTTTTAATAATACGTTTAAGTTTTTGACCTGTTGGATTTTTAGCAGCACAAACACTACCATTTGATTTGATTTTTATAATTATATTGCGCGAATTGTAAGCTCTATAAGCCGATTATTTTGATAATAAATTTCACTTAAGACGCGAAAAATGGCCAGAAGATTAATTATTTTGACAATAAATTTGAACAATTTGTATACGCTGTGCACCTATATATCTTTTCATGATGATTTGCCAAACAACACTACACACAAATGCCAATTTTAGTGGGAATAACAAAAAAATCTGTTTTACAAAATTATATATTACTAGCTTAACCAACCTTTAATGTGCTTTGAAGGATTGTCAACTTTTAATACAGATTTAAAAAAGAAACGAAGAACAACTAAATGAAGAGATTGTATGAATGCGAAAATAGTAGTGATTAATCGAGCTGAGCGAAAGAGCTGAAATGGTTCAAGCACCATTTACAAATGTCAGGTAGACGAAAGAGAGGAAGAGTATCGAACTATGGAATAAAAGTGGGAATAGAAAGACGTAATCTGAGTGAGGAGGATGCCCTAATTCTGGGAGTTGCATAAACGAGTATGCATAAATTATTTGTCTTTCGATTGATTTATTCTTGTATACAATCAATAGAACGCTTTGTATTATTATTAATAATAAGTTTATTAATTATTAATTTACCTGACGGTCAAATTTCATTAGTTCTTCTATAACAGTAACACTACCCTGCGCAGCAGCTATATGAGCGCATGTATTACCATCTTTAGTTGTAGCCATTACTAGGCTGGGGTGCTGTTGTAAAAAAAGTTTGGCAACCTCAGAGAAATTGTTTTGGCAAGCGGCATGGATGGGTTTCTGACCATCCTCATCTAAGAATTAAATGTTAACTATATCGACAATAATGTTTACGATATACGTACCAGTAGCATCTATATCGGCTCCTAATTCTAATAATAATTTACAAACTTCAATTTGACCCGCACCGGCCGCTAGATGGAGCGGAGTCTGTTTTTTTAACGTTAAAATGTCGATTACTGCATTATGGTCTTTAATGAGAAATTTCACTAAATGCACGTATCCATTCAACGCAGCCAAATGAAGCGCTAAATAAAACTGAAGATGTAGATTTAGCCAAAATAATTTTAAATTAACATTTACCTGTTCTTCCGTTTCTTGACTTTGAATTGATAAAAGCTTTATTAGTTAAAAGGGAATCACAAACGTGAAGGTAACCATGTTCTGCTGCTAGGTGAAGAGCAGAGCGACCATCCATATCAAATACATCTACCCTAGCATGATTTGCTAGCAAATTGTTAACTAACTCAATATGACCTATAAAACAATGAAACATTATTTGTTGTGTTATCAAAGAAGATCTACTCTAATTTTTATTCAATATCCCAATGTAATCATTAACAAATAATAATTATCATATTTAGTAATCCGCAGTTACTTCTTTCGTAGGTTTCAAACATAGAAATAGCAAGCAGAAGCAAAAAAAAAGATTTGAAAAATTTAGAAATCAGATTTTTTCATAATATGTTTAAACAGCCAATAGGAAGAAGATATATTAAGAGACACAGTAGATGATATAACAGCTAAAGAGGTCCAAAAAATAACAAAAACATTTAAAAATGGGAAAACGTGATTAATGTTGAACTGATTAAATATGCAACAAATATGTAAAAGGAACTGTTAAATAGGAACTTAGCAAAGAAATGCCAAGAAATTTGCGAAAAAGGTTTTACGGCAATATTTAAGGAAAAAGGGACGAATACACCAATTATCAGGGAATAATTGAACTCTATTAATAGAATATATGTGAAAGTCCTAAAATCTAAAATAGAACAAGATCTAAAAGAGATAGAAAAAGTGAGTTTTGTGCTGGCCACTTATACACCCACAATATGTTCACTATAAGGTGAGAGAGTGAACAGAGAAACACCTCGCACATAATCTTGAAACCCATTTGATATACATTGACCTTCACAAAGCTTAGGACGCCATGCCGGTTTCAAAATCTGGAAAACTGTGAAACAACAAAACGTAAAACCTACATATATCAAAATTTTAACTCCGTCAAGGTTGGAAATATATTCACACCTGAATTTGAAATCACCAAAGTATTGGCCGCTATGTTAGTCAGATTATGCCTTAACGGGGTGCTAAGTATATTGAGATAAACGTATGGAAAAATGGAAGTTGAATATACAATGATACACTATCTTTCTTACTGTTGGCAGATGAACAAGTGATTTTCGCCGAGGATAAAGACGATGGCGACATGCTGCGAAAGTTAACCGAAGAATATAAGAAGGGAGGACTTGCAATTTTTAGAAAACCGGAAAACTTAATCCGCAAAAGCTATAAATTCCTTTGAACAATTATGTTTAATAAAGGCGGAAATGAAGAGAAAATAAACATAAAATTGGAAAAGGCAGGGTAGCAATACAACAGCTACATTCATTAATCTAGAATAGAAATATGCCAAATAACATCAAACGAAAGCTACATAAGAATATTAAGGAAAGCATAGCACTACATAGAGCAGAGGTGTGAGCACCGTGTCCGACAAAAAAATATAATATTGAGGGCTATCAATTGAGGGGTAGGATATGGAATTATCCTTTGACATTATGGACAATGTAGAAGTAAAATGTCGAAGCAGGTATGGCCACATGAAAAGGATAGAGACTGAAAGGTGGCACTTAAAGGGTTCCAATACAATGAAGGAAAAACAGAAAGACCGCGATTACCACAGGGGAACAAGAGTGCAGAAAGCGATGGACAATAGAGACCTGCATGAGAATAAGTGACAAAACTGCCGCCATATGTATATATATATATATACCTCGCCTAAGGTACTGGACGGGTCACGGGTGGTGGATAGTGAAAGTTCCATTAGATATTAATGGACAGCTGCGAATATCCCAAAATAAGCAGCCCCGAACCAAGGCAAAAAGAAAACTAAATCCACTTAGCGTCTGACTTGTATCAAGCGGCTGAGTGGTCAGCGTCTGTTCACCAGTGGTGCGGCTGATAATTAAATTCTGGAACTAACCCCTCCAGTCTTAACCTCTGAACCGTCATGGTTCAAACCTTTAATTCAAAGTTCAAGATGAAGCGTTCTAGTAATTACAAAATTACCCCACGAGGTAGACAATCCTCTGCCAGCTTTGCTGGTACAACCGGACTTTCGGATTCTGGGGCGTCCTGGCTTAAACGCAAAATCTTTCAGAGGGGGTCGGAGACCTCTGGCTAACGTCTGAAACCGAAAATAAAAACTTTCTTTGGAACGGTAAATATCAATTCTCTCCTGCGTCCAGGAAAACTATACGAATTGGGACGAACATTAAATCAGCAAAAAATCCAAATTTTAGCTTTGCAAGAAACCAGATTGATAGATGATAACACCTTGGAATTCGGCAACTACAGACTTTTTAAAAGTAAAACGGACAAAAAAATACTCAAAAATACACCACAACTCGGTGTTGCTTTCGCTGTCTCAAGAAATATTCTTGGTTCTATAACAAATGTCCAGCCAGTAAATAATCGACTTATGACACTATCCCTCAAGTGTGCTAACAAAAACTATACATTAATCAATACACACCTCCCAGTTAACGAAGAAAATAAATCTAATCCTGAAAAAGTAAATACGTCCTGGGAAATTCTGGAAAAGACTATCTCTAAAATTCCCTCTAACCTTGTAAAAATCCTATTGGGTGATTTCAACGCCCAACTAGGGAAAGAAAAAAAGTACAGGAAAACAGTCGGCAGTTTTCCCGCTCATAATTGGGCTAACCATAATGGTAGAAGATTGGTTGAACTATGTTCGCAGTTTAATCTAAAAATAATGTCAACCCATTTTAAGAAGAAAATAACAAAACAAAAGACCTGGAGGTGCCCAAACACGTACATGGGTGAATTTCAAATTGACCATGGTGCCATTTCGTACCCCAATTATAAAGAGATTTTGAATGTTCAAGTCAGGAAAGGAGCAAATATAGACACGGATCACTACTTGACTAGAATCAAACTTAGCTTAAAACCTCGAAAACTTATTCAAAAGGGGCTGCTAATACCAAAGTTTGACCCAACGAAAATAAAACCAGCCCTAACAGAAGAGCTTGATAAACAACCTGTACAGAACTGGCATAAATTAAAACAAAAAATTATTAAAACAGCCTTAAAGTTGGTCCCTTTACAAAAACGTAGAAAACATCCGTGGTGAGATGAAGTTTGCGAGCAAGCAGTATTAAGCCGAAGTAAAGCATTCAAAGATTGGAACAGTCAAAAAACAGCAATAAACTGTAACATCTTTTTGGAAGTAAGAAAAGAAACATCGAAGCTAATTAGACAAACTAAAAGAAAATATGAAAACAATCAACTTAATCAAATACAAAAAGATTTAGAAAAAAATAACACCCGAAACTTTTACAAAACATTTAAAACTAAATTAACAGGCTATCAACCGCAGAGTCTATGCTTTCAAAAGGAAAACGGACAACTAGCTCTAAATAACCAAGACAATTGCAAAGAACTTGCGAAATATTTTGAACAAATACTAAACTGTCCTGAGCCCTTAAACAAATTACCAACACTAAACCCTAAACAAACAAACCCAGATTCATTACCACCGAATGAAGAGGAAATACTGAGGCAAATCAAGCGGCTTAAAAATAACAAAGCTTCTGGTGAAGATGGAATCACTGCTGAACTTTTGAAATCCGCTGGTCCAGGTACAATCAAGGAAATAACCAAAATTCTACAAGAAGTTTGGTGAACCGAACGGATTCCGGAAGACTGGAAAGATGCTCTAATCCATCCACTACATAAGAAAGAAAATAGAACGGATGTAAACAACTAGAGAGGAATATCTCTTCTCCCAGTTTGTTACAAGATTCTATCTCAATGTCTACTAGACAGAGCACAGGGACAGTTAGAACCGAACATTGGTGAATATCAAGCAGGTTTTCGACCGGGCAGATCCTGCCCTGAACAGATCCTGAATCTAAAGTTGATTCTAAGACATCAAAAACTGTACAATAAAAATCTCGTCTGTACATTTGTGGATTTCAAAAAAGCATATGATTCTATTGAGCGCGAATCTTTATTTCGAATCTTGAAAGAACAAGGACTAGATCTGAAAACGCTGGCAATTATTAAAGCAACGTTAACTAACACGAGGTCAAAAGTTTAATTCATGGGTGACATCTCAGAGCCCTTCGAAATTAAAACTGATGTGAGACAAGGGGATAGACTCTCGCCACTCTTATTTAACTGTGTTCTAGAAAAAGTAATACAGGAGTGGCGTGAACAAAAGTCGGCATCGAATATTGACCAGCCCATTAAACTGGGGAGAACCAACATCAAAATTGATTGTCTGGCATTTGCTGATGATCTAGCAATTTTAGCTCAAGATGTATTAACGGCTCAAAAACAGATTGAAATCCTAAAAGAAACAGCAGAAAAGGTAGGACTCCAAATTTCCTTTGAAAAGACACAATACATGACCTGCAACAGCCTAAGAACACCACTTCTAAAAACAAAATATGGTAACATCAGACTAGTCTCTCAATTCAAATATTTGGGTGAAATAATCATGAAAAATGGGTTGGAAAAAGCGGCCAATAAGGGTAGATGTCAAAAAATGGAAACGGCATTGAGACTTACACAAAATATTTACAACAAAAAATGCCTATCTAAAAACACAAAACTGAGACATTAGAACACGGTTATTAAGCCAGAATGTCTATGTGCTGCAGAAACGCTCATTTTGAATAGAAAGAGGGACATCGAGGACATTGAAAAGAAGGGAAGAAAAATCGTAAGAAAAATCCTAGGCCCCAAACAAATAAATAGTAAAACATACCGACTTCGAGAAAACCAAGAAATCAAACAATACACAGATATACATAGCGATATGAGAAAAAGAAGACTTAATTTTTACGGACACATCAAACGGATGAATCCGAGTAGGTTAACTAGACAAATAGTCGAATTTTATGAAAATAGGAGTAAAGCTAAAGTAGAAATAATTAAATGGATTGCTGCAATTAAAGAGGACCTTAGATCAGTAAATATTACACAAAGTGAAATTCAGGATAGAGGCTGTTTCAGACACAAGGTTAACGTTTGGAAGGTTGGCCAGAGAGAAAAATGTAGGAAGACTGGAACAACTTGGTCTGACGAAAGGAAAAAAGCTCATAGCGAAAGAATGAAATTAGTATGGGCGCAAAGGCAGGCTAACAACAACAAACGCCTCTAATTGTACTTCGCGTGGTCCACCAGGGCCCATACGTGAATAATAATAATAATAATATATATATATATATATATATATATATATATATATATATATATATATATATATATAGGGTTATCGGTCATTTAAAATAGATATATGTTTGAACATACATTTTTACAATATTTAGATATTAATTATGATACATTTTGACTCACTACTCACTCTTGGCTCACTACAAAACAGTAATATATAATAAACGGTCAGGAAAAATGTTTTCGAAAAAAACTAACCTAAATATCACGTAAATGCTTGAATCTCATTATTACAAAGTGACTTGTTTCCACTCTATCATAGGATATTGTCTATATCAATACACAAATGTTTATAAAGGTTCCAGTAGAAGAACTGAAAGACATTACAACTATATTGACTTGATTTCACGGTTTTATTAGTTATTTTCTATTCTAAATCAAATGAATAGTAATAAAAAATTCAGGTTAAAAATAGAACCTCACTCTTTAGACCTTAAGCAATTATGTAATATTTTTAGTATTTTTTTTTCTGACTGTGGTTATAAATTATTAGTTTTAGGTATTAAACATTGTTACCTTTATGTGATGCTATTAGCAATGGCGTCCATCCATTTCCGTTTTGTCTGTTTAAAGCTTTTTGAGCATCTGTTGGTGACATGTGGGAGATCATTTCCATTAACACATCATTATTTCCAGCAGAAGCCACCAAATGGAAAGCGGTCTCGTGTTGTTTCGTTTGAAGTTTAACATCAGCTCCATTTTCGAGAAGAAGCTTAACAACCTCCCTACAAGTGTATAAATAATGTCCTATCTCACATTCAAACATACATATATATATATATATATATATATATATATATATATATATATATATATATATATATATATACAACATACATATATATATATATATATATATATATATATATATATATATATATACTTTCAAAACTCTTTAGCAAATTTATTAGAATTTATTCTAAGCAAATTAATTGTTCAATTAGATATAACGATTTGTTCTGAAGAAGGTTCAATTTTATAATATTAAATAATATACGTAAACAAAACAATACAAACGAAACCCAAATGTTGGGTGTATGATGACACTCATCTACTATTGTCTGATTAGATGCAGTCCAAGCAACTCTAACATTACATTCATACATATATATATATATATATATATATATATATATATATATATATATATATATATATATATATATATATATATATATATATATATATATATATATATATAGGTCATTTGTTAAATTTAGAATTGGGATATTATTTCATACTTATGACTGTTCAATAGTAGATAGCGAGTAAATTAAATGTAAGGTCAGCAACCAACAAGAGAAATAGTAGAAAGGCCGACTATAACTGTATTTCATTTATCAGGTTCTGTAAAAATGATGTAATTTTCTATTGGTTTTTTATTGCAATAGCAAGAGCAGCACATAGAATTAGAAAATTTCATAGTTTTCATAAAGTCTGATAAAGGAAGGATAAAGGATAAAGGTAGGAAAGGAAAACCTTAGAATTTTTGAAGACAAGAAAATACCAACATTTTCTTGGGATCGATATATATATATATATATATATATATATATATATATATATATATATATATATATATATATATATATATATATATATATATATATATTTATTGATGAGTTGATTAAAAATATAAATTGAAAAAATCAAATATAAAGGGTGATTTTTTAGTGTGTATATATTTTTATAGTCTGGCATATTATCATAAAACGTTTAAAATCAGAGCAACGCCTGAAAATACTTGAAATTTGTTATCAGAATCAGTATTCTGTGCACCAAACTTATAGAACACCTAGTTATTTTTATAGTGTATTTAATGGCCTAGAAAAACGATGTATTCTCCGAATTATCGACAATTCCGAATATTAACAAAAACAAGATAAAAAACTATGCGTTTTGTAGAAAATATCGCCACACTTGTTGGCAAAATTTATCAATTCTTCACCATTCGTAGAACGTTGGGCTTTGTTATTCGACTCGGATTGATCTGGAGGAGATGTTGTTCGAACATAAAGGCTCCACATGTTATACATCGAACGAAACAATCGATTTATTAAGGGAACCATTCGGTGAGAAAATTATTTCGACAAACGGACCTGTTCATTGGCCACCAAGGTCATGTGATTTAACGCCTTTAGATTTCATTTTGGGGTTCTGATAAATAACTAATTGCTTGAAAAAGTGGTCGGAAATTGGATTGACAGATTATTTTCAAGCATTCATGTCACTGAATGTTATTTCACTTAATATAAATAGTTTCAAGGTATCTAATTTGGTTGTCTTATTTAAATTTAAAGTTCAGACGCACAAAAAATCACCCTATACACCTCCGCAACTTTACTGTAGATTGGATTTCCGACCACTTTTTCAAGCAATGAGGATCTTATGTCTGCAGTTATCCGAGTTAGGTTAATTCCCAAGACGTCAATCGTTGCTGGTTTATCGGTATATACCAAAGATTTCACATAACCGCAAAGAAAATAATCTGAAGGCCTTAAATCACATGACATTAGTGGTCAATTAACAGGTCCGTTCCCCGAAATAATAATCGATTGTTGCATTGGCTGTATTACATGTGGAGTCGCCTTGCTGGAACCACATCTCCTCCAGATCAATACCATTCAAATTGGGAATTAAATAATAATTCATCAACACTGCCAGCAACAGCGACGATATTATTTTCCGGAACGCACAGATTTTTGTACTGTTTTTATTTTAATATCAAGCAGCGGGCAATGCGTTCGGAATTTGTCGATAACTCGGCGAATACATCGCTTGGTTAAGCGATTATAAGCACCACAAAAGACTATACAAGTTTGGCGCACAGAACACTGGTTTTGATAATCAATTTCGAAAATTTGCCGGCATTGCTCTGATGTTAAACGTTCCATGATGATTTGCCAGATTATACTAAATCATTTTGACACTAGAGGCGCGCAAACTAACAGTTTGTTGACAGTCGACATTCAAATTTTATGGAACAAAGCAAAATTATTCTACAGCACTAATTTATTTATATTGTTCTTTGGTTGAAATGCATACCTATCAGAATTAGGAGTTTCCACTTCATATTTTGTTACTGTGCAAACGTAATGTAGAGCACTTTCATCATTGTCAGTCAATTCGTTAACATAAATTGAAGCAGCTGTGTCTCCTTTCTTATCTTTAACATACTGAATTAAATGTGTAACGACATCCGGACGACAATTCCGACTGGCCAGATGTAAAGGCGTTTCTCCTTTCTAAATAAACACAATACTCCGTATTATGCAACAAGAATTTGAATAATGTCTGAATGACTGTGGCGTGTTCATATATATTTTTTTCTCTTTATTTGGATTTTTGCCACGATCTATAAATCAAAAAATATCAAAATATATGTTCTATATAGCAACATAGCATTGGCGGTCTAAATATTTTTTTACAAGATATAAATTCTCGAGAGCCTACAATTAAGTTTACTTTAGAGATGGATAAAGAGAATAAATTGCCATTCGTCGACACTTTAATATTAAAACAAAACAACACATTTAAAAGTACAGTTTACAGAAAAACGACAAACACTGACAGGTATGTCAATTTCTTTTCCAACCACTCAAAATCGGTCAAAATAGGAGTAATTAAAAGTTTATATGACAGAGCAAAACTTGTTTGTACCGACAGTGATACACTACAAAAAGAAACAAATCACATAAAAAACATTTTAATAAAAAACAATTACCCAAAAAATTTTATAGACAAATCGTTTAAAACTTTTGATACCAGACAAAACAGATAATTTATTAATAACAATAATAATAACTCTCAAACAATTAACCTCACAATTCCTTATATCCGCGGTATTTCTGACACAATTAAAAGACTAGGAAATAAATACAACATAAGAAAGACATTTAAAACAAAAAATACTCTTAGATCTCTATTAACAAAAACTAAACCAAACAACACACAACAAAATACCAATACCTGCGAATGTGGCAGATGCTATATAGGTGAGACATCTAGACCGTTAGATCTTCGAATAAAAGAGCATGAAAACCTTCTTAAAAAGGGCGATTTTAATAAATCTAGAATTTGTTAACACGCATGGGAATCATAAAATCATAAAATCAATTGGAATAAATCCAAAGCGGTATTAAAAGAATCGATAACAAAATAAAAAAGATTAAAAGAAACCGCAATAATTAATTTAAATAAAAATAAATGTTCAATATGGTTCCCGATTCTAAAGAATACAATTAAAAATATTTAAGAATTTCAATAAACAATTACAATCACACGGTAAACCTCACCTATACCGTGTATATATATATATATATATATATATATATATATATATATATATATATATATATATATATATATATATATATATATATATATATATATATATATATATATATATATGTATATATATATTTTTTTTTTTTGGTAGTATGTCACTGTCATTAAAAACTAATTGTCAGTGTAAGTATCATTGACATACACAAAATATATTTACTTTCTATCTTTTCATAATTTATAGAAATTAATATACTTTATTTTTAGGTTCGTTTTGAAAACGAGAGGAGAATACTTCCCGAAACGATAACATTCAAAGTTTGTACATTTTTTAAAACATTTTAGGCAAATTTATTACAAAAAAGAATCACTGAGAAATTTGTCTCCGTTCTGTTTTTTGTTTTTACCCAGTGATTCTTTATTTACATAAGAACAGATATTTTGATATTTTTTAGTTTTAGATCGTAGCGAAAAACCCAAATAAAGAGAAAAAAAAAAGAATTTGAATACTAAGGTATAACAAAATATTTGCGTTTTCTTCTTTGTTTATAAATAACGGATTATACTTTACTCCTCAGTGGTTTAATCCAATTTCCACTTTATCATGCGACATATAAACAATCCTGATTCCTCAACATTCCTCATTTTTCTCCCAAATATCCAGTCGCTGGTTTTTAACAAAAATGTTAAAACGAGGGGAATAGGTCGCAAAATAAAGGCAATTTTAAGAAAGACTTCAAAGCGATTGACGCCGCCTCTGAGATTTGCTACATAGATGCGTTGCGGCATCAATCGTCACCGCCTGCTTCAAAAAGTTCCAGGAGGGACACATGAATCTTGAACACTATCGTTAACCGGTATTTGTGAGACATAGAAACGATGCCAAAGATCTGAAGAAGCATCATTCATGAACTGTCGTCGCAGCAAACCACTTGTAGGGTTTGAAGTGTGTAAAACTCTCCTCGAATATCCTACTCATATTCATAAAACTGATTGCTACCTGCAATAAAAATTGAGTTTATTTCAGTAATTCTAATGACGTGAAGCTGTGAGTTATGCCCGTGCAACGAGCAACGTTTGGTGGAATTTTTCACTTTGACTTAGTTCGTAAGGGACCGCGATAAACTCAGATCCCTGCTCAGTTCAACTTGAGAGAGTACAAGCTTTTCTGGTCGGAAAATATCCACCTTCTGTCAATCGTAAAATGGTCCACCAGCAGCAAGACAACGCAATACCAACACCAATCTCCTCAGAAATGAACGAATTGGACTTTAAACTTTTCCCTCACCCAGCATACAGCCCCGACCTCGCTCCATCGGACTACTACTTGTTTCATTCATGGCTCACTTTTTATCATGGTACCGAACGAAAATAATTACTGGCTTAAAGATGGATTTAGGTCATCCGAAACAACGGCCTATATTTGGAGGAATAATTTTAAGATAATAAGAAATTTGTTGAACAAGGATTAACTAAATACCTCAAAAACACAAATATTTTGTTACACCCTAGTAAAATTAAATGAAAAATTAACTATAAAATGCCTGGAAAATTTAACTAACATCGAAAGCGGCAATATACAAGACAAAATGCTCCAATAGAAAGCGTTACCTAAAGTTTATCAGGCAATGAAAGATATCAAATCACAAAGAAAGGAAAATAGATAAGTATATAGAAAAAGGAAAATACATATAAAATACCAACTTACTTTATGAGTAGCGGATGAAATCTAAAAACAAATATTGCTCATTATATACTATAACTACTAAGTTAAAAGCTGTGTTATTATGGAAATGTGGTTTCTACAATGAATTGTCAAGAATTAAATGGTAGTATAGCTTCCGATATTGCTGGCTTCATTAAGTTTATTGTGCTTTTTGTCACAACTATACCAAAATCTAAAAAAAATTACACGTACAGTATATTAACAGTAGAGGCAAATTGACTCATTTTTAGAAAATATTCAAAAACAAGGATTTTTTTCCGTGCTCCATGTATAAATTCTCAATCTTTCAGTTGCCATTAAACGCCAACAAGCATCTCTCGAGAAAATGACATATCAAATGTCACTTATGTCAAATTGTTCTAGGTCCTATACCTTACTTTTTATAAAGTTTCGAAAAGGGCGCACGCATCATCTGTACCTCTACCAAACAACGTGTTAAAATAAAAAAAGTGTTTTCGTGATTTTTTCATTAATCTTTAAAGTGATCAATTTTTAACGATTTTTCTAGGTAAATACCATCAATGTATAATAAATTACATTACGCGTTAAAAAAATTTCCTGTAAAAATTCCTGATACGCATATTTTTTTCATGAGAAAAATTTACGTCATTCAGTAAATTGAGACCCCGAAGTTTCTTTTGGTTTTCGTATCCAGACGATGTTTTTTGCTTACAAATATTGTTTCTTGCTTATAAATCTGGCAAAGCGTCTGAAATTTGGCACATTGTAGGCATTGTTAAAGCCACATTACTGCTTGCTCTTTTGCCTCAAAGCATCGTCAATGGATTCTAAGCAACGAGAATTTTACGGAACTTTATTTTTATACTTTATACGGGTTGTCACTAGTCAAAATGAGGCAGCTGTATCGACTGAAAGGGAAGGTGTCGATGATGATGATGTGCAGAGTCGTATTGTGATTTTCTGATGTTCCAGAGGAGATTGCTGCCCAAGAAGAAGCGATAACATCTGAGGCATCATCAACATCTATCTTTTTTGTGCGTCAAGTCTCTCTTCGATTTTGACTGAAATTGGTCAAGGGGAAGCAACTGTACCTGCCAAAAAATCGAACCATGGCCAAAACCCAATGAAAATTGTCCAATACAATTTCGGTATTGAAAGAACAGAAACGATAATAATCGATTAATAAATATTCCAATAAACATTAAATATTTGGTGTATTTACTTAATTTTCTCGCGTTTTCAACAAGTTTTTAAGATGCCTCAACTTACCCGACAAAAAAAAATGTTGCTCAAAATGTAGCACATTAGAAAATTGAATATATTTTGTTGGGCTTTTGAAAAATCAAAAAACGTTTATTATCAAAGTGTTGGTATGACCTCTAGTTTTCCAAAGGTATAATAAATTCCTCGATATCTTTACCCAGTGAAATTTTATGACCAAAAAACAAAAAGTGTCTCAACCTATCCCACCTTCCCCTACTGTTACGAACCGCCGGATGGCGTGAGCGGCATTTCAATACTTCTATTGTCCGATCTGATCGATTAATATGGTCAGAACCCTGGTCTATCCTTCAGTTGTTTCCAATTCGTTCAATTCGAGCCCGAGTGATGACGGCTTGAGGCCAGAAACCGGTCTCGAAAGGATTGAGAATTTTTACATAAAGGACGGAAAAAACCGTCCTTGTTTTTGAATATTTTTAATATTCTCCACTAGCCCACTGTGCATTTTCATTCTTATATTTTAATTCATTTACCAGGTGTGGACTTTTAATAATTCCTTAATAATTTGTTTAAGAAATGGCGAATGGAAACAAGGGTCGGTTGTTCACTGTTTAATATCTTATATCATTTTGTTGCTACGGCAGTACCTTTTAAAACCATTGATGTTTACAAGGTTTTTGACTTTTTTTCTCACGTGATAAACATGTAGAGTTTCGAGCCAAGATATTGTATACTTGTGAAAACTTACGCTGACAATATCCCAACACAAAACGGTTGTGGAAGTTGGTTTAAACAGTTCAAAAGTAGTGATTTTGACTTGAAAGATAAAGAACGCCCGAGTCAACCGAAAACATTTGTTCAAAAACAAGATCCCAAATTGCAAATATTTTTGGAAAAAGGCGATATGCAAACTCAACAACAAATGGCAGAGAGGATGGTCGACAAAACCATTCACGATCGTCTGCATGCCAAAGAAAAGATCCAGAGGGCAAGAAAATGGGTACCTCTTCAACATCAAAAACGGTGAGCGAAGTTTTGCTTTCTCCGTATGAGAGAAAAACTTTCTTGCATCGAATCGTTATTGAAAATGAAAGATGGATATATTTCGAGAACTCAAAACGCAGAAAAATTGGGGTGGACCCAATACAACCATTATTATCGAGCGCAAGACCGAATTGCCTTAAAAAGAAGACAATACTGTGTATTTTATGGGATCAGAAGAGTGTCGTGTACCATGAGCTTTCTAAAACCAGATGAAACAGTTAATTCCGTTCGCTACCATCAATAAACGATCAATTTGAACCATGCATTAATCTAAGAGCAACCAGAATGGTGAAGCAGTGAAATAAGTCAGAGACTCCATTTCTGCACTTGGCTGGGCACTCTCGCCCCAACCGCCGTACTCGCCAGATTTGGCTCCACCGACTACCATTTGTTTCCATTGATGTCTCACGCACTTTCCATGAAATATTTCAACAATTGCGGAGATACGTAGCGACGGCATACACTTTGATAAACCATTTTTTACCTTTCCCCAAAATTAAACTTTTTTTTTTTAATTATATATTTTTTATAGAAAAGATATGTGTTGAAATTCGATTATCACTTGAATTTATTGGATATATTTCATCGTAGCAGAAAGGTTACATAATTATATACTCAAAATGGGACAATGTATCATATTGTAAATAATTACAAATTAATCATACATTTTCATGTAATTTGTTACCAAAGGTATAAGTTACCAATAAGTAACATTATATTAGGTTGATGCAATTCCCTTGGTCCTATTTTTTGAAAAATTTAAGATAAAATGTTTTTACTAAAAAGTTTATTTAATGAATGTAGTATGTGCGGTTGTGTTCCATAAACATTCCCAATCTCTCCGGTGGATGCATTATCTCACCCTAACAGAAGATGATTCGTAGAGGTTCCTGGTTAAAGAACTGCTGATAATTTGCAAGTCTTCCAAGGAATTATTTTTTTACTCTATAAGCTGCTTTTAAAGCGATCTAAATAAATAGTAGCCGGAGTAAATAGTAGATGGACCAAAACATTGTAGCAAAGTTGTAAAAGTTTGTTTCGAGTGGTCAAAAGCACATGTAGTCTCACATTGTCTCGATGTATAACGCACTGCCCATTCTGTTGGCTAATTCAGCTTCTCGTCGATTGCTCGCCATAATTCACTTAGTTGTGCACAGAATGTCTCCTCTTCTCTAATAAACGATTCCCTTCCAGTCCCATCAAATATATAGCAAAACCTTCTTTGTACCTAAACTAACTTTTGCATTGATTGAAGAAGTATCTCTAAGCTTACACCATCATCTGATTAGCATTAGTATATACAATCATTTTTCTTTATCTTTAAACATCCGTTTTTTTATCAGCTGAAGCTCCTGATTTCTAGAACTTGTACGGATCCCACCTTTATGGAACGCATCCAAACAGGGAACGAGACCTGGGTTTTCGAGCACGACATGCAAACAAGCCAACAGCATGCGGAATGGCGCCTCATAAAAACCTCATCAAAATCGCTCGAAAATCAAGATCCTGCTGACAGTTTCCTTCGGTTACTGTGGTGAGCTGCACTCAGAATGTCTTCCAGAGTGAAAAAAGGTTCATATAAAACTTTGTATCAACACCCACTCAGAATCACCACCACCAATAGTATGTGCACCTGTGGAAGAAATCCACAGGCACATACGCAAACTAAAGATTAACAGGTCATCCGGTGAAGATGGTATCATCGTGGAATTGAAAAACCTCGGACCAAATTCACTGCAGGAACTTACGCAAATTATCACGAATATTTGGCAAACAGAAAAATTACCAGATTAATGGAATGTGTGCTCTTATCTACCCGCTGCACAAGAAGGGAGGCAGAACAGATGTGAACAACTACAGAGGAATCTCCTTACTACAAGTCACTTACAAAATCCTCTCAGCATGCCTTCTTCGGAGAACACAAGAACAATTAGAACACAAAATTGGCGAGTACCAGGCAGGCTTTCGCCCTGATCGCTCATGCACTAAGCAAATATTTAACTTTAAAACAATACTGAAATACAAAGCTACCAGGAACGTCCCCAATCACTTCAAGAAAGCATACGACTGTATCGACGGAAAATATTTGTTCAACATCCTAGAAGAACAAGGACTCGACCCCAAAACACACGATTGATCAAGCAGACACTGACTGACACAACCTCTAAAGTGAAATTTATGGGAGAAATTTCCGAAACCATTCTGATTAAAACTGAAGTACGCCAAGGAGATGGGTTATCCCCACTCTTCTTCAACCTGGTCCTGGACAAAGTCATAATGGAATGGAAAATAAACTGAGAAATCAAGGACTCTGGAACCCAATACGACTCGGACGATCCAAGAACAACATAAAAATTAATGCCTGGTCTTCGCAGACGACCTAACCATACTCGCAGACAATGACAAAAGGGTAACCAAACAGATTGAAGTCCTTTCAAAAAACGGAATTGTTCTGCTCGAAATTAGATGTCCAAAATTTGAACACCAAATACGGCAAAATAAATAGGGTCACTCACTTCAAATACCTGGGCGAGATCATCGAATCCACAGGAGGAGAGAAGATAGCACACAAGACTCGTTTACAGAAGATGAAGATGACATACGGCAAGATATACAATATCTATAATAAGAAATGCCTATCCACGCTCAAAAATAAGACACTACAACACAGTAATCAAACCAGAAGTACTATACGCAAGCGAGACACTTACACTTCATACAAAAAGCGGCATAGAAAACATACTAAAAGAAGAACGCAAAATTATGAGGAAATTTCTCGGCCCAAAACTGACAGAGGAAGGATACAGACTACATTCTCGAAAAACAACAGAGAGAATGTCCAACGTAGCGGCGGACATAAGAAAAACAAGGTTGAAATTCTATGGACATATCAGTAAACTCCCACCGACAAGACTCACTAACAGAATTCTCCGACAGAGATGGAGGATAGAAGAACGTACAAAAACAAAATACATATGGGGAACGTTGCATCGGAGAGCGAAGTTTCGAGAAGATCGGGAACAAAGTGGACGGAGGAGAGAAAGAGGATCCACGGAGAAAGGATGAGAGAGGTGTGGAGAATCAGAAAGAACTCTCGAAAATGAGTCAGAATGCTTTGCGTGATCCAACCGGGTCTATACGCACCTAAATAACTATATATATATATATATATATATATATATATATATATATATATATATATATATATATATATATATATATATATATATATATATATATATATATATATATCAAATGCAGTATTTTTCTGATCAATTTCTTTTCCGAATAAATAGTTTTGCACTGAATTCTATCGATTTAACAATTTTTTATCGTTCGGCAGATATTTTAGTTTTCAATGAGGTGCATGTCAAAGGTAATTTTCGGAACTGTTTTATTTAATTGCTAAAACGAATCTTTTAAAAATCAATGTCATCTATTTCTTTAACTTAAAGTTATTATGAGTAATACAATATAGTGTAATTAAAAGAAATGTTCTGCCGAATGTTTTCACGGATGTGAAATGTAACGATAGTATCTTGGTATCCCGTATTGGCTGCATGTCCACTGATGGACGGTTTTGCTGCCATTTCGATGGATACCTATTTGCAACTGATGCTCAGTGTAGTCGAGTAAACGTTTTGAAAAATATGGATGAGATTCCATTAAATTACATTGGAAGGCACATGTTTCATCTATTGGTGTTTAGACTCATCAGGGTACCGACATATGCTCACTTGTCAAGAATAGGGGGACCCTATCGACAGTCAACAACCCATACTTTCGCAGACATCTCATCGGAAGGCTTATACAAGCAGTTTTAGATTTCTTATACACTGCAGTTTTAGATCTGCACTGCACTTTTTTCTTCGTCAAATGAGAGCGTTTTCATCAGCTTTTCTTCAAATTTAAGCAATAATGCACCAGAATACTCTGCTGTCGTATTTCCAAATCGTATTTCCCTTTCGTCCCTTTCCCAAAAAAATCAATAATGACCTTTCTAGCCAATAGAACACTCTTTGCGCTTTTTCGGATGCGTATGCCGTGTAAAACCCCTATTTGCACTGTTTCTTCGTTTCTGGTATATAGTGATGAATTTAGTTTTCGTCAACAGTCATGATTTACTACAAAAACTCCGTGGGATTACACTTATACATGTCTAAATTCCGCTCTGACATAGCCACTCGATTCCGTTATTGGCCCTCAGTGAACAAACGCGGCACTCATTGAATTAATAGCTTTCTCATAGTCAATTATTCGTTTAGGATGCTCCGCACGAGATGTTTATTAACAGTCTCTTTCATATTTACGGGGCGTTTAAAGCGTGACACCGCCATCTATCTAAAAAGTATCTGACTTTTCACCCTATCCTAATATAATTATATTTAGAGTTTCAAATAATGCTACGTTTTATAGTGCTTCCTAAGTTGTATTACCATAACACACAGATCATTGCCGCTCAACTTCCAAGAATCCACCAAAAAAGATTTCATACGATGTGTGTCGAAAAGATTTTCAAAATTTGACTGTAAAGTTGAAGAGAGTCACCGATGCGAAGTTGCACATCTCATCGGTGCTCTTTTCAAAAAATTTACTCCCATAGTATTTTAGTTTGATTTTTCCGTATAGCCAGTAGTTCTATTTGAATAGAATTTCGAAAACTCCAAAATTTAATGACCCACCCAGTATAAATTGTATATTGGTGTTGTTTAATAGCAACGTGTCTACAGGTTGTGGTTGTGTCTACATAATTCTCTATTTTTTAGAATATTTTAATAATAAAAATATACCTTATTTTTATATTGTGGATCACCTCCATCTTCCAGAAGAAGGAGAAGCGTCTGCACATTACCGTATTTAGCAGCCACATGGACAGGAGTGTTACCATCGTGAGTAGCCAGGTTAGTTGCAGCACCAGATTTCAATAACATCAGTGCACATTTTTCGCCGTCTTTGACTCTTGCTGCGATATGTAAAGCTGTTTCTTTCAGTTTCCCACCTGAATATTCAAAAAATAAATATATCATCAAATTAGTATACAAGGTGTAAGGGAAATAACTTTCGGAAATTTAACCAACGATTCTTCACATCATTTACAAAAAAAGTTTCATACAATAAGGATCAAAATCGTAAGGGTTTCCACGAAAAGCTATGAAAGAATCATTTTCAGCAAATATATGTAAAAGTATATGTGGCAATTAATAATTGGTTATTATTTAACAAATAAACTACAAATAAACTAAACTTGAAGAGATTTACCACTAAACACCAAATCACTTTTATTAACTTAGCATCAGGAGATGATTTAATAATTATTAAATCATCTCCTGATGATGCTAACATCATGATTCAATGATGATTAAAACATCTCCAGATGATGCTAACATGGTTAGCGAAACGTGCGTCAAAAAGTTAAAAAAAAAGTGATTTGGTGTTTAGTGATAAATCTCTTCGAGCTTAGGGTTTCACACCAAAGGTTCCAATGAAAGAATTGATCTACAAATAAATTATTGAACATTGTTGAAATTTTGTTTTCTATTAACACTCCCAAAATGAAAGTGGCAACGTAACATTGACTAATCGAAATGATCCCCACGACAAAGAGTGTTAGCGATAAAAATTAGTTCAGTGTATGTATTTAAGTTCCATTTAAAACCAAAATTGTCTCCTGTACGCAAATATCACGATATACTTCCTAATTATGGAGAAGCTGCTGCCAACCATGCTTAAAATAGACCTAAACTTTTTCAAAGTGTTCGAGAAGATAGGTTAGAACGGTGCCTGGCTTGCATAGATTTAAATGGTGGGCATTTTGAATTGTTAATTTATTATAACAATTAATCATATGTTTCTTAATGTTATGTTAATCACATAGTTTTCTAGGACAGAAAGTTTTCTTTTATTTTTTACTTTAAGAGGACCATGAAAAAAAAACGAATTTAATAATATATAAAATTTCTGACCTGTTTTCCGCGGAAACGTTTGAAGGAAACTTTTTACTCAAAAAAGTAAAGAATCGCCTACAAAAGTTATTTCCCTTACACCCAGTATGTACGTGAATTTACCTCTAACGTGTACATCAGCACCATAACCTAAAAGAGTTTCCACGACCAATGGCTTACATGACTCAACCGCTATATGTAGTGCTGTATAATTATCCTAAAATGTATATATTTAATAAATATGTGTAGTATTTACCGAAACTTTCTTTACATTAGTTGTCACGTCAACTTTTTCTCCCTTTTGTAGTAACGTATTGATGATTCCCACATGGCCATACCGTGCTGCCGTATGAATACTCCGGGCTCCATCCTAAAAATAAGTACTGGTAACCTTCTGGTTATTTTATCTGTATTTAAAACTTTGTAATATTACCTTTCTGAAATTAAACATACTTTACTAAATAACATTTATGCGTTTTCTGAAATACCATGTTCTCCACAAGGAGTTGTTTAGTAATAAGTAAAACACTATTTATAAATGAGTGGGAGCTACGTAGTTAAATCGTCATAAAAGCCTGTTTATGTAAATTTAGAAAAAGTGTATTTGCATATTAGAAGTAAAAAATGTTTTCTGGAAAGATGTATGGAAGACGAATGTCCGCAATGCTTTGCGCAAAACCTTGATAAAAATGGATATTAAGCGGTAAGAATGTTTGTAACGATATTTATTATAATTATACAGTGGCAAAATATTTTAGATGTCGTTTTGCAAAAGTTGGAAATGAAGAAAATTGATATTATAACGATATAAATCATTGCAACATAATTAATTTTTATTGCAGTATGTATGCAATAGCATCGAGTGTAATGCATAGTTTTTTCACTTTGAACTTCACGAATGCTTACTTATATTATTTTATTCATTAGACAGTATTAAACAGGCAATATCATTTTGGCGACCCAACTCTGTAGAAGGATTATTGGTAATTTAACTTAAGCGTTATGATCCGAAAAAACCAACTAACGAGATTTAAAATTAGTACTAGAGTTGCTATTTATTTGCCCAGAATTGGCAACAATGGTGTTGCTAGGCGCCAACTTTGAGACATACATCGTAAAGTTTGCCATTGTTGACTCTATACGTATAGACCAGTACAAGATATTTCGTTCGGCAAAATGTTAATTGCCCTAATAAATTTCAATAAAAATATTCTTAGTTTCTTAAAAGGCTCCAGAGTCGGAGTGGTTTAAGTCCCGAATAATTTTCCCACTATGACAATCGATTTCGAGATACCCAGGCTGTCGAGGTTCTTTGAAAATCCAAAACAAACCTTATTCCGTTTCCACTGGTTCTTTGAGTCGTATGCCAGATTTTCGTACTTTGCTGATTTTTCCACCTCGGTTTTCCTAATGCTGTGAGAGAGCGGCACTTATAATTATTAAGCAATTATAAAAGCCATTTTCCCCTTTTTGTTGATTACAACAATATCTGGCCTGTTATAATCAACCCTTCGATCAGTAATAATTGGTCTGTCCCAGTAAAGAATGGTATCGGATGATTCAAGGACAGGAGAAGGCAAGTACTTATAATATAGAGGTGCGCTTTCTAATAGCGAATATTTTAGGGCAATTTGCTGATGAATGATTTTGCCAGCTGATTATGCCTAATAAGAATTAGGAGCAAGGACCAGGTAACCTCCAATGAGGTGCTCAATAGTTTTCCCCATAGTTCCGCATTTACTGCACTTATCGATTACATCCAACTCCAGTATATGCCTTTCATAGTTCTTTGTTCTTGTTACACTATCTTGAATATATATCGCGAAACCTTCAAACAATCCATTGGTCAGCCACTTTAGAGACAATTGTTCGTCAATGGTGTCATCTTTGAGTGACTTAGGAAACCTTCCATGTAATATTTGTCCTTTCCATTCTCTTGTGATGTATATATTCTTGTGATGTATAATCTTTTCGTAGATGAGTTTGGATGCAGGCATCGGAACATTGTTAATGTTCGTCGTGTCAACCTATCAAGTTTATCAAGGCCAGTTTCTGACCATTTAACAATGCCAAAAGAATATGTCAGAGTTGGCATTGCCCAACCGTTGATCGCTCTAATGAGGTTTCCACTGTTCAGTTTGATGTTAAAAAGTTTTGTAAGTCTCTTTTGGTATAGAGTGGAAAAGTCCTTCGTTAACTGGTTATGATCAAGTTTGTGCTTTTCGGGTATTTCTGAATATTTGTAGGATTCTTCTGATGCTAGTTGTTGTATGTTACAAAGTGTTGAATGTTGACTCTGAACCTTTCCCTTCTGTATACTAATGCTAGAACATTTGTCCAGTCCGAATGACATTCTGATATCGCTACTGAATGTTTCAACCGTTTTTATCAATGAGTTTAATTTTTCGCTAGTTTCTCCATATAATTTAACATCATCCATATATAGTAGATGAGAGAGCTTTCTTGGATTTCTCATGTTAAGTTTATATACAATATTGCTGTTGTTTAGTAGTGTGAACAAAACGTTCAACGCTAGGCAGAACCTAATTGGAGAAAGGAAATCTCCTTGAAAAATTCCCTTCTCGATATTTGCAGTAGTAATGCATTGTTGATCGATAAAAAGATTCGTTTTCCACTTCCCCATCAGGCACTTTAAAGTTTGTGTTAATATTCTGCTCATCTTTACTGTATCTCTTTATATCATCTTTACGGAATCTCAACTTATGCTGGCCGATATTCCAATGCCAAGATGAAAAAGCAATTCAGCTCCTCTCACCCTAGCATAATATTTTACGAACAATGTGACACGTCTCCAAGAGCACGGCACGCTGTCCCACTATGGCAATCGATCTCGAGATACCGAGGCTCTCGAAGTTCTTTGAAAATCTCTTACGTATCAGGCCTTCGGCGGATATAACGAAAGGCACTACATCTACCTTACTCAGTTTCGGCACTGCGATGTCAATTATAAAATCCCTCTTGTCCTTTTTGTTGATTAGAACAATATCCGGCCTGTTATATTCAACCGTTCGATCAGTAGTGATTGGTCTGTCCCAGTAAAGAATGGTATCGGATGATTCAAGTACAGGAGAAGGCGAGTACTTATAATATGGAGAAGGTGGGCTTTCTACTTGCGAGTATTTTTTTGCAATTTGTTGATGTATAATTTTTGCCAGCTGATTATGCCGTCTTAAATAAGCATTAGGAGCAAGGACCGGGCAACCGCCAATAAGGTGCTCAATTGTTTCCCCCAAAATACCGCATTTCCTGCACTTATCGACTACGTCCAAATGCAGTATGTGCTTTTCATAGTTTTTTGTTCTTGTTACCCTATCTTGAATAGATATCGCGAAACCTTCTGTTTCTGGGTACAAGGGTCCATCGGTCAGCCATTTCAGAGACAATTGTTCGTCAATGGTGTCATCTTCGAGTGACTTAGGAAACCTTCCGTGCAATGTTTGTCCTTTCCATTCTCGAACGCAATCCGTGAATGTTGTTCTGCTATCAATACGATTTTGTTTATTTAGGTTCAGTGGGGTGAAAACCCGGTCCTCATTTGCAACCAATTTCATTAACGTACTGTTTGGATCTATGAAGTGTTTCCAATTTCATTAACGTACTGTTTGAATCAATGAAGGGTTTTTATTATTATTATTTTATAGTTTTATTATTATTCTGCTCATCCTTACTTGTAGAATCTCAGCTCATGCTGGCCGGTATTCCAATGCCAAGATGAAAAAGCAATTCAACTCCTCTCACCTTAGCATAATATCTTACGAACAATGTGGCACGTCTGCAAGAGCACGGCACGCTGTCCCACTATGGCAATCGATCTCGAGATCCCGAGGCTCTCGAGGTTCTTTGAAAATCTCTTACTTATCAGGCTTTCGGCGGATATAACGAAGGGCACTACATCTACCTTACTCAGTTTCCACAGGTTCTTCAAGTCGTATGCCAGATTTTCATACTTTGTGGATTTTTTTATCTCAGTTTTTCTAATGTTGTGAGATAGTGGCACTGCGACGTCAATTATAAAAGCCCTCTTGTCCTTTTTGTTGATTAGAACAATATCCGGCCTGTTATAATCAACCGTTCGATCAGTAGTGATTGGTCTGTCCCAGTAAAGAATGGTATCGGATGATTCAAGTACAGGAGAAGGCGAGTACTTATAATATGGTGGAGGTGCATTTTCTAATAGCGAGTATTTTTTTGCAATTTGTTGATGTATAATTTTTGCCAGCTGATTATGCCGTCCTAAATAAGCATTAAGAGCAAGGGCCGGGCAACCGCCAATAAGGTGCTCAATTGTTTCCCCCAAAGTACCGCATTTCCTGCACTTATCGACTACGTCCAAATGCAGTATGTGCTTTTCATAGTTTTTTGTTCTTGTTACCCTATCTTGAATAGATATCGTGAAACCTTCTGTTTCTGGGTACAAGAGTCCATCGGTCAGCCACTTCAGAGACAATTGTTCGTCAATGGTGTCATCTTCGAGTGACTTAGGAAACCTTCCGTGCAATGTTAGTCCTTTCCATTCTCGAACACAGTCCGTGAGTGTTGTTCTGCTATCAATACGATTTTGTTTATTTAGGTTCAGTGGGGTGAAACCCCGATCCTCATTTGCAACCAATTTCATTAACGTACTGTTTGAATCAAGGAAGTGTTTTCGCATTCTATTTTCTTGATTGAGACAGAGATTTTTTACGTTTACAAGGCCTCTACCACCCAACTTTCTTGGGATGTATAGTCTTTTCGTAGATGAGTTTGGATGCAGGCATCGGAACTTTGTCAATGTTCGGCGCGTCAACCTATCGAGTTCATCAAGGTCAGTTTCTGACCATTTAACTATGCCAAAAGAATATGTCAGAGTTGGCACCGCCCAACCGTTGATCGCTCTAATGAGGTTTCCTCCGTTCAGTTCGGTGTTTAAAAGTTTTGTAAGTCTCTTTTGGTATAGAGTGGAAAAGTCCTTCTTTAACTGGTTATGATCAAGTTTATGCTTTTGGGGTATTCCTAAATATTTGTAGGATTCTTCTGGTGCTAGTTGTTGTATGTTACAAAGTGTTGAATGTTGACTCTGAACCTTTCCCTTCTGTATACTAATGGTAGAACATTTGTCCAGTCCGAATGACATTCTGATATCCCTCCTGAATGTTTCAACTGTTTTTATCAATGAGTTTAATTTTTCTCTAGTTTCTCCATATAATTTAAGGTCATCCATATATAGTAGATGAGAGACCGTTCTTGGATTCCTCATGTTAAGTTTATATCTAATATTGCTGTTGTTGAGTAGTGTGGACAAAGGATTCAATGCTAAACAGAACCAAATTGGAGAAAGGGAATCTCCCTGAAAAATTCCCCTCTCGATATTTGTAGCAGCAATGCATTGTTGGCCGACAAAAAGATTCGTTTTCCACTTCCCCATCAGGCACTTTAAAGAATTAATAATCTGGGGGCTAATTTTATAGAAATTCGGAACCTCAACCAGCCAATCGTGAGGGACACTATCGAATGCTTTCTTGTAGTCTATATAGCAGATATTTAAGTTGCGTTTTCTTTTTCGCGCTTGCTCAAGAACTACAGCATCGATCGTCAATTGTTCCTTGCAGCATACTTGCTCTTATACATCCTTTCTGTTCTTCTTCAAAAATGTTGTTTTTATCACAATGTTGGTAGATTTTTTCATTGAGTAGGGCTGTGAATAGTTTATATAACACTGACAGACATGTGATTGGTCTGTAGTTATTGGGTTGCTTAACGTCCCCTTTTTTGAACAGTAGGTATGTATTGCCCTCCATTAGAAAGTCAGGGAAAGTGTCTGGATTTATTAAAACCTCTTTAAATGCATTTGCAAGTACGGGATAGGCGGCTGTAAAGCTTTTAATCCAGAAGTTATGCAATCCATCTGGTCCAGGCGCCTTCCAGTTGTGAGTGTTCCTGACAGCAGTGCAAATGTCAATCTCTGTGAAATCGTTAGACTCCATATCTGGGAGAGCATTTGTCTGTTCTTGAATGGTTTTAACCCAAGGAGCCAATTTTTCGTAGCCGTCTGATTTTTTCCAAGCCGATCTCCAATATTCCGCGAAGGAAGACACATCGATATTCTTAAGTTCTGACTTGCTGTTACCTTCTGCTTCGAGTTGTCTATAAAATTTCTTTTGGCTGTTTGCAAATACTGAATTTTGATGTTTTCGCTTTTCTAGTTCATTATATCTTGCTAGCCTAGCTCCTTTCGATTTAGCTTTTTGCCTAAACCGATCTTTTAGATCCAACAATTTTTCTGCCAGGTTTGAATCATCGAAGTCAATGCCAGATTTATTGGCAATTATTTTTGCTTTTCTCGCTACTTTATTTGACTGATTACCAGAAAGATACTCTGAGATAATGTCAACTTTCCTCCGGAACTCATTGATATTGTTTTCAAGGCGCGTTTTCCAGACAGGTGTATTTTTCTGGATACTACGACCAGCCGCATTATGGGTGTAAGTCTTTTGACCTGAAATTTCGATGACAGTCACTGCTGCACAATATAATGCAAGATGTATATCGCTTAAATTTATCATCCCAGATAGATGTGATTCCAAAACTCTATTAATCTGCATTAGAGTAATACGTGATTTTGCAATATTACGCAGTACTGGAATTTTTGGTCTATTCAATGGGTTTGAGCCAGTAAAACTGGCCAAAATTGCTGTAAAACTTCTCTCGTATGTTAGAAAAGTTACGTTGCGAGATTGATTCTTCATTTTTAGACGATGATACTTCTGGTGATACATTTTGAGTTTGTTCTACTTGTTTCTCCTCTGTATTCGAGTTAAGAACGTCTATAGTATCTTCTTTATGTTGTTGATATGTAATGTTTTGATGTAGTTCATTACCGAGTTCTCTCTTGATGTTCATTAATTCCGATTCGGTTAGATAGTTTTTCCTTAGAATTACATTTTTACGGTCGGCTAAGTTTTGTTCCGACAGCTGAGTTTCAGGGAACCTCTTTTTATATTCTTGGTGGAGTGTATGCCTCCATCCAGGGAGCGGATTATCTCCGCACTGGTTTACGTAGTAATAGGCACACATTACATCAATATTCATTTCGCGTGTCCATCTGATACGTGGAGTGCGTTCGGTCCTAGTGACAGCCTTCCTTATTAGGGGCGAGCCAGCAAGTACCGTGGTATTTTGATCTTCTACTCCATTATTAATTTCCGCTCTCTGTTGATTTTGTAGTAAAGTCTTTGGTGTTACTAGACTTAGATGATATGACGGATGATCTTAGATGATGAACCCCGGACAAATCCTCCCGACGGTTCCGAAGGGTTCTTGTCCGCAAAACCCTACCGCCTTGTATAATATTATGTGTTTTATTCTCCATAAATATATTTGGGTTCAAGGGAAAAACGGTCACCCAAGGCAGAGCCCCGATTTACCATGGGAAAGCTATTTACTACCGGAGGGCGCTTGGTATCCGGAGACATCGTTCGAGACACTTTAACCCTGTGCCATTCAGCTCCTCGGCACGATGGATTTCCACCTTAAGCTTGGGGATTTTTTTTTTCAGAGGTTTACTCCTCTCAGCTCGGGAAGGTGGTGGCGCCACTCACCAAGCGGACTAACCGCCCCCTGCCAGGTTATTATTATTATTATTATTTTTAAAAATACAATTTAAGTTGAAGAAGGATAATTGTGATTTCAATATCGTCCCCGGGACGTAATTAGCCGCCTAAAAATATATTTCTACCATTTCCACATTATTCTTAAAGCAATTCTTTTAGAAATAGTAACTTAAAGTAAGCAAACTTAAACTTGTTTTTGATTATTGTTAATAACAAAGAACTGTTCTCCCTATTATTTGATTGATTGATTTGATTTTATTTATTATTATACTCATAATATTTTTTTTTAGAATTTTTTTACAAAAAGGGAGCCATGTTTGACGACTGTATCTTATAAATTTAACTCAGGTAGCCGATACGGAAAATTAATTTTAAATAAATAAACAAAGATTAAAATCTAAAATTTCCACTATATTTAAAACTGTATGTATAACAATTGTTTTGAAACGCAGTGCCTTTTTCTTAATATAGTAACTCGTTTTAATACAGTTCGTGTTTGAAAAAGGCACTTGATGTCGAAACAATTTTTATACATATAATTTTAAACATAGTGAAAATTTTAAATATTAATCTTTGGTTATTTGTTAAAAAATAAATAATTATTGTTTAAAAAGGTATTGGTCATGTGTAGTAATAGAAAAAACCTGTCCTATTTATGTACAACTCACCTTATTGGGCATATGCAAATAAACGCCTTTCTTGAACAACATCATGGCACAGTCTGCGTGACCATTGAGTGATGCTATGTGCATCAACGTTGATCCATCTTTTGTTCTTTCAAAAATACTGGCCTTGAATTTATCAGCTAACAGTTCTAAAATAATTATACATATTAGCTTCGATAAAAATATTACAATAAATATATTACCAATTATATTTGCATGACCATTTTCGGCTGCTAAATGCATCGGTGTTCGATCTTGAAAATCCGTTATACCCGCTGAGGCTCGCACTCCATAAAAATACTTTACTAATAATTCATCCCCTTCAGCGGCGGCTATATGTAATGGAGTTTGGCCTTCTCCATTTCGAATATCCACATTGGTACCATAGTCAACTAATATTCTCACCTAAGTATTAATTCAAAAAAGTTTTAATTTTCAATTTAATAATTATGGTGTGACATAAGTATTTGCGTTTTTAAGTGTGGGATATTTCTATGAATACCCATGAAAGTTTCCTAGTGTTTGTTCTAGAATCTGTCTTAAAACGTGGGCATCGAGAAACTGATCTGATCTTCCCATATCTTCAAAACTCATGTCACCTTCCGGAACTTTTTGAAACAGAACGAAGCGGTGCGAATTGAATTGATACGCCCCCCCCCCCCCCCTCTAATTCGCAAATCATCTCTCGAACGTCGAGAGCCGCTTTGATGTCTTTTTAAAGGGGCAAATAGGTTTAGATGTCTCAAAAAATTGAATTTTTCATAACTTGTTAGTAATTGTTAGTAAAACCCAAAGTTTCAAATAAAAATTTCAATTTATTCTGCCCTGTAAAACGAGCGGTCACAGAGATAGTCATTTATGAACTACCTGAGATATATTTGGAATAGAGGGGGACGTTGACAGATATACTTTTGTTAATTTTTACAATAGGCAGGTAGTAGAAGCGTCGTTTTGACAAACCGTCGGTTTTAACATTATTTTGGCACTGGCGTTCGTAACGTGGGTTTCAAGGTTGAAGACAAAACTTCAACGTATCCTGAAAAAGGCATGGTACTTCTACTCGCACTAGTAAAAGATCCTCTAATAGTGATTAAAGTAAATGTGGTGAAACTAAAGAAAGTATCAACGCAAACAAACGTTCAGTCGACCGCGGTGGTCTGGTGGGTTAGTCACCTGCCTGGCTGTCCATTGGTCCCGAGTTCGAATCCTGCTGCGGGCATGGATGTTTGTGCGTATTGGTATACGTATTTGTGTTTGTTGGAAAAAAACTTTCATAGAAATCGGGTGAGTTTCGCTTTCCGGATGTTTTCCAATAGTACCCTTTGAAGATTTTTCGATCCAATTGCAAAACTTTAAAAAGTAGAATCGCTTCATTTTTTATTGCAAAAAACTTATGAAAAAGGCAAAAAAGTATGATCTTTTGATTAAACACCTCTAAAAAATGCAATTTTAATTTTTTTTTTGCAGAAACTTCGATTCATATAAAAGAAAGACATGTCCTTAAACTAAATTTGAAGCCCTATTAGTTTCAGATGAAATCGGTCTCCTCCAGAATGACTGAGTGAAGCATATTTTTTTATTTATAAACAAATGAAAGAAAAGCAAATACTTTCAAGACACCCTAATCATTATTAATATAAATTATGCAAAAGTTGCGTTTTATACCATGTCGATGTCTTTTCTTCTGACTGCGAGATGAAGAGCAGTATCACCATTAACTGCTGCTGCTTTTAATTGTTCGGAGGTTAAGGTACTCAACAATTCTCTGCACATCGATTGATTTCCAGCTTCCACAGCCAATAAAAGAGGAATTTTCCCTCTCTGAAATATAAAAACAAATTAGGAAACACAATTATTGCTTAGATATAGGTTGTAAGAGGAATAACTTTTGTAAATTTAACCAACCATGTTTTACATAAGTTTAAATAAAAAGTTTTTTTGAAACATGTATCGAAAATGCAACCAATTCGCTGAAAATGGGTCAAAGCTTTTCTGAAATTTTCTTAAAAATTGACGTCGTACAAGGGGCTATTTATGTATTCGGAATAACAAATAAAAACAAATATTTATCATAGAAAATAGTGTTATTATTGTTATTAGTTTTCCCTGAAACGTTGAGAAAGCCCTAGCATATTTCTAATCTGGCCAGCAGCAGCAAAAATTAATTTGTCTTAAGACGAGCTTCTCGGCAAATAAAAAGCATATCGTGATATTTGCATTCAGAATACATTTTTAGTTTTAATTCAAGCAAATTTTTTTCCAGAAAACCATAGGCTTTTGAGTTTTGTAGTAGGGAACTTTCCTTCTCTCAAATGATGAAGAATAGTTGGTTAAATTTACAGTATGTAGGGGATATATAAAGTTATTTCCCTTACATCCTGTATAATATTTCGGAAATAAAGTAAAATAATGAAAATAAGGTTTACCAAACGATATGATGTTAAAATAAAACCCAAAGAGCTAGAATCATTTTCTTTTTAATACAATCGATTACATTTTGTGTCTCAATGCGACATCATTTAAATGGCCTTCTTTTGGAAGACTGTTCCTTAAACCCAATTTTTTATGAGTTTGTGCAATAAATCTGACTTTATATAGCATTCGATGTTTAATTTGTAAAATGTATTAAAATGTTCGTAGTTTTTTGTCTAAACTAATGGTTTTAGGTAAAAGTAAAGATACTAAACAGTTAGGCAACAACTTCTTGTAGACTGAAAAATAGTATTTTTTAAAATTTTCCATTTGTAAGAAACGTTCTATGTTAAAAACTGCATCAGTGCATATACAGGTGTAAATTGTACCAGAAAATTCCCTGATTCACGAAAAAAAAAATAATGATTTTCAATTAAGAATAAGAAAAGTTATGCATATACTAAAGGATTTTTTTTAAATAAGGTCCATTTGTGAATGAGAGCGAGAATGACGCGTCATCGTCACAGTGTGCATATGCGTCTGCATACAGCATCCACCGTCAAGCAATTCACCAAGAAATTCACCGTCAAATTTGTGAGGTTTATGGTGTTAATGAGAATATTTTACACAAGGTATAATCAGGCCTTTTGAATGGGAATAAGGGAATCATCCACCTCACAGTCCAGACCTTGCGCCCAGTGATCTTCACTTGTTTCGTTATTTAAAGGGTTCCTGTTTGGTCAACGGTTTAACGACGAGGTAGAAGTTAAAACTGCAGTTATGGATTGGCCTTCTTCTCAGGCGGCAGATTTCTTTTACGTCGGAATTCAAAAAGTTATTGAGCCGTATGACAAATGTTTGAACAAAAATGGAAATTATATAGAAAAGTATCTCTCCCGTATCTGCAGAATAGAAGTTTTTCGGTTTCTGGTTAAAGAACTGATTCAGATGATTTTTCAAATCTTCCAAGGAAGTTGAGAGAGTACGGGAATCGGTGAACAACTTTCGGAGATGTAAGATTTCGAACAAACATTTACATGTTTATTTATATAGAATTATATTTTTGGGATGCAATGATATCAAGAATCAAAAACGAATTTTTGCATTATCCAATACATTTGTTTATTTACAAATATTGTTGTTCTTTAATACTTTATTGTTCAATTTCTCTTCACTTCACTTTCTTTAGGAGCAAAATAAATTCAACTGCTTTGTGTTTCTTCTATGTATTTGTTTTCTCGTTACCTTCTGAAACTTTTTACGTCAAACTATCATCTCCATCTCACCACACCTCATCCATCGTGTCATTCGCAGCTACATATTCAATGTTTTACTTCTTGATTTTTTTAGAAAATATTTCAACATTTTTACATTTCTTTTTACAGTAACAATAATTTCTACTTTTCTGGCATTTCGATATTTTGATCATATAGTATCATGAAAAGTAAAACTTTCTTCAATTCAGCGAATACTAAACACACTAGAGCGATTTTGTAACACTTTTAAATAATAACCAAATGTTTTTGAAGCGTGTGAAAGCGTGTACAGAGTATACTAAATACAAATGGCGGTTGATGAAGTTTGTAACATTTTAAATATGACCCATCATATTTCAACATCATTTTCAATAGAAAAATTATTCTCGTTACTTAAATTATACATTATTAGTTTTCTTATAATGCAATTTAAAGGAATTCCCATATTACAAATTGCATTTAGAATTTTTTTAAGATAAAATATTAACTAGGATGTATATCTAATATTTATCATTTGAAAGCGCATGCAATTGTGCAATTCCAAAATTACGTTTATATAAAATCAAAACAATATCTTATATCAGTTTAAATAACTCTTTTATAATGATTGATTTATCCGTTACTTTCTGATATTTTATTTTTTTCAAATTAAATAAAACACATTTTTTCTCTGTTTTTTATCACTTATTTTATTTTTTGACTTTGTGATTAAGTTTCGTAAACAATGTTACATTGTGAAAAAAAGTAAGTGAAAAATAACGAATTAAAAAAGGGTTTTATTTAAAATCTTTCATATATTAAAAATAAATTAAAAAATTACATACATTGAGCCGAGACGTTGTACATTCGTTAGAACAAAGATTTTTATTGAATATATTTATATGTTCTAAAGGTAAAAGATAACGTGTTAGGGCTAGAGGCTCATCAGCAACTAGGCTATTTAGCAACTGGACCTACAGCTTAACGTGGGTTTATATGTTCTGTTTATTATTGTTGGATATTAATTCATTTGCATTAAATTAATATTAAAATACAAAATGTTAAGGACTTACGTATACAAGAATAAAGGAGGGTTTTTATGTTAGATAAAAGAAGTGCACCAGAGATATCTAAACATGTTAAGAAGGCTTTATCTCTCTAGAAACAAAAATGGCAGTTATTCCACGAATGGACCCTTAACAAACACGCCCTACTATTTGTAGACTTTTGAACTTACCTACATCGACTGTTAGAAAAAATTTAGATAAAATTAAACACTCTGCTCGACAGTCTACGGCAGTAAATGTAAAACACATCAGTTACAGTAGAAGTAAAATTAGAAAAGTATTAAGAATTATTATATTAAAATATATCAAAAATTATTTATTAAAACTAGAAAATAAATGAAAAATTGTTATCTTTATGGGTGGATGATGCAAATCAAAAAAACATTCTCTTGACTCAAGCTGCTGCAGCAAGTGCAGATGTTACGTCGGCGGTTACTTTTCCTAACGAATTTCTGGGTTATGTAGAACAAGACAACTATTCTCGAGGCCTAATCTTCAACGTCGATGAGACTGGGCTTGATTTTAAAAAGGTACTAGCAAGAACTTTTAAACAACTCTTATGTTTGGAGCCAATGTTTCAAGAACTTTGGAACTTTGAAACTATATATATATATATATATATATATATATATATATATATATATATATATATATATATATATATATATATATATATATATATATATATATATATATATATCCCCTTTGTGGATCAGACCTTGGCGTGATAAAGGGGTTTGAGTAAGACTTCGAGCTATGCCGTCTGGAGCATAAGATCCCTGGCGGACAGATCGAGGCAGAGGCCTCAGACTAACATGATCCAAAATCTGCCAATCCGCATTGGACCAGCCTGGTAGATTACGGCCTTCCACATGACAGTACAACTTCAAACACGGTTTTCATTCCCCGGAGCCCAAGAGGCAACTACCTACGGCAGCTGGAAGATCTGCCTCAAGGCAGAGGGTGCTAAGAATCACCGGGTTAAATCAAGCTGCCATTGGAATTTTGACATTGCTACGCTTAATATACGGACAATAAAAACGGAGACCCGACTGCAACAACTGTTAATCGAACTTGACAACATACATTGGGATATTATTGGGCTCTGTGAAACACGAAGAAAGGGCGAAGAGTTAATCAAATTAGAACCAACTGGTCACGTACTCTACACCGGAGGTACGGAGAATGGACGATGTGGTGGAATTGTATTCATCATTAATCGAAAGCTGAAGAACAGTGTAGTCAAATTTGAAAGTATATCCGCCAGATTAGCCCCATGCGTCATTCAGCTGAATAAAAAGTTTAAGCTTCAAATCGTCCAAGCTTATGCACCAACTATAACCCATAGAGATAAGGAAATTGAGGAATTTTATGATGATGTGGCCCAACTTTTAGACAAAGAGAAGTGTAGGTATAAAATCCTAATGGGCGACTTTAATGCCAGAATCGGAGAAGCAAGAACTGGTGAAAATGCAACTGGTCCATATGGAAACGGTGAGCGGGACAATAGAGGTGACAGGCTGGTTGATTTTGCTGAAGGACAAGAACTCTATATTATGAATTCGTTTTACAAAAAAAACAGAAAATGGACATGGAAATGTCCATCTGGACTCACAAGTAAAATTGATCACATCATGTCAAACGATGAAGCAATATTTTGCAATTGTACTGTCCTTAACCATTTTAAGGTGGGAAGTGACCACCGAACAGTACGAGAAAAGATTAGGATAAACTGCCGAAAAGAGCGCGAAAGAATGATAAGATCGAAAGGGGGATAACATCCAAGGGGGACCCCTGGCGAGGGGCAGCGATTTTGAAATTGCTTTGTCGAATCGTTTTGCTGTGTTACAAGACCCGAAGGAGATGGAAACTACAGACCAATATGAAGAAATCGCCAACAATGTGCGCAAAACGGCGGCTTCAATAGCACTAGAAGATTAATGAGTCAAAAATTTTTAATGGGACCATTAATTTAATGAAAAAACGCTGGACAATGAAGAATGCAGGCAGTCCTTTTGGCAGGGTCGCGTACGTTGAGCTTTGCAAAACTATAAGAAAACGTATTCGAGAGGACCGATTCAACATGCAGCTTGTGCAAAAAACTCTGGAAGAAAACAGGGGAATTAACAAAGTTAAGCAGAAGCTAAGACAGAAAAGGACACGAATGTTTTCCTTAAGCCGTGAGGATAGTACAATATGCAGAGAACGGACGGAAATGTTGTAGGTTGCCCGAAGATTTTATTCAAAGTTATATGAGAACCAGAATCAAGCAAGAACAGCAATGCCCACTGAAGAACAGGTGCCGGATATCCTGGTAGAGGAAGTGATAAAGGCTATAGAATCGATGAAAAATGGTAAGGCTCCAAGAAAGGATAGTATAACTATGGAGATGTTAAAAGCTGGTGGTCGGACTTTACATAAAACACTAGCAAAATTATACTCAAAATGCCTCAAACAACAAGAAGTACCCAGCCTATGGAAAAATGCAGAAGTGATTCTTTTACATAAAAAAGGCACACGGGAAGATTTAAAGGATCACCGTCCAATAAGCCTCCTATCAGTGGTGTACAAAGTTTTCACCAAGATAATATCCAAAAGAATACTAAGAAAACTTAATGACGCACAACCAAGAGAGCAAGCAGGATTCAGAAGTGGATTCAGTACGATAGATCACATCCAGGTCCTAGAGCAGGTCATAGAAATACACAACGAATACACTATGCCACTGTGCTTGGCTTTTATCGATTATGAAAAAACATTTAATTCAATCTCAAAGCGGACCATAATGGATGCATTGCTTAATCAAGGTGTAGAGAAAGCCTATGTAAATCTACTAGGATCGATATATGATGAAGCTACAGCGACAGTCCACCTTGACGATCTTGAGGTTGGAATAAATGTAGAGCGGGGCGTACGGCAGGGTGATGCAATATCGCCTCTTATTTTCCCAGCCTGCTTGGAAGAAGTGTTCGGTAATATGGATTGGGAACAGGATGAAATAAGGATTAATGGTGCATACTTAAATCATCTTAGATTCGCAGATGATATCGTTCTTCTTTTACAAGACTCAGAGGAGCTGCAAAGACACGTACAAGAGCTGCAAAGGGCTGGGGAACCATTTGACTTAAAAATAAAACAGAAGAAGTGTGAGGTCATATTCAATAAATTTGCTGAGGACAAAAGGATTTCTAGGAACGGATTTGGAAGTTGGGGACCACTATATGCGGCGAGTATAACTATACTCGCAGACAATGAAAAAAGGGCAACCAAACAGATCGAAGTCCTCAAGAAATGTGCAGAGAAAGTCAGCCTACAAATCTCCTTTCAAATAACCGAATTCTTCTGTTCAAAATTAGATGTACAAAATTTGAACACCAAATACGGCAAAATAAATAGGGTCACTCACTTCAAATACCTGGGCGAGATCACCAAACTCACAGGAGGAGAGAAGATAGCACAGAAGACTCGATTACAGAAGATGAAGATGGCATAAGGCAAGATACACAATATCTATAATAAGAAATGCCTATCCACACCGGCAAAAATAAGACACTACAACACAGTAATCAAACCAGAGGTACTATACGCAGGCGAGACACTTACACTTCATACAAAAAGCGGCGTAGAAAATATACTAAAAGATGAACGCAAAATTATGAGGAGCATTCTCACCCCAAAACTGACAAAGGAATGATACAGACTACATTCTCGAAAGACCACAAAGAGAATGTTGAACGTAGCGGCGGACATAAGAAAAACAAGGTTGAAATTCTTTGGGCATATCAGTAGACTCCCACCGACAAGACTCACCAACAGAATTATTACATACATACAAGGAGTCAAGTCAGCAGTACCATGGATCGCACAAGTCAGAGCTGTTCTGGAAAAGGCACAAATGGGTCCGACAGAGATTGAGAATATTAGAACGTACAGAAACAAAATACATATATGGAACGTTGCATCAGAGAGCGAAGTTTCGAGGAGATCGGGAACAAAGTGGATGGAGGAGTGAAAGAGAATCCACGGAGAAAGGATGAGAGAGGTGTGTGTGGAGAATCAGAAAGAACACTCGAAAATGAGTCAGAATGCTTTGCGTGATCCAACCGGGTCTATACGCGCCTAATAATACACACCCACACACACACATATACATTCTGTCAAAAAAGTACCGCGAATTGATCATTTCAAAAACCCGCTTGAAGAGATTGTCAAAATTATTTGTATCGCTAAGTTGGCACAACTGTCCTCTATACTAACATGGAGTTGGAATGTCCTCTCTCTCATTTAGTTTGTTTACAGTGACCGATTTTGTCAGTTCATCTCAAGTGTGTTTTGCGATTTTTACAATGGATAAAAACATCGAACAAAGAATTTGTCTTAAATTTTGTATTGCAAATGGAATTTCGTGTGCAAAGTAAAAATTTTACAGAAGGTTATGGTGAATCGGCTTTATTAAAAATACGTGCATATGAGTGGACAGTGCATTCAAAAGCGGTCGCTCCGGTCGACCATCAACGTCTTCAACTGAAGGTAACATCGCTAAAGAGAAGTAAATGGTGACTGAAAATCCTCATTTAAGTTTGAGAGGAATACCCGCTGTTCTTTCTGAATGGGCATGAAACGCGTTGCCGCTCGAGTAGTGGCCGATAGACCTGAATTGTCTTCAGAAACTCAATCGCGTTAAGGTCGCTAAAGACATGCTAGAACGAGTCAATTAAGACCCCACATTTATAAAACGCATTTTAACTGATGATGAGACATGGATAGATGAGTTTGACATATAAAACAGTCAACACGCTTCGGAATGGCGCCTTCCAACCGAGTCGAAACCAAAAAAAACCACGTCAAAGTCGATCAAAAGTTAAGGTGATAAAAGTTGCCTGTTTTCTTTGATTATCGCGGTGTTATGCACTCGGAATTCTTGCCAGAAGGTCAAACGGTAAATATAGAATGTTATCTGAGCGTTATGCGGCGTTTGAAAGAGCAAATTTGTCCAAAAAGGCCAAATTTGGAAAGAAAACTCTTGAATTTTGCATCCCGACAACGCACCATCTGGCGTTCTCAATAAACTGGCCAAAAATTCAATAAACACCATTGAACAACCACCGTATTCATCTGATATGGTTCAGGCTGACTTCTTTCTATTTTCAAAACTGAAATAACCACTTCGAGACACCCGTTTTCAGTCGACAGAAGATATAAAACAGAACTCGCGGCGAGAACTGAAGTCGATTCCACAATTGGATTATTCGTTGGCATAAGGGTATTATGTCGAAAGGGGTCTACTTTGAAGGCGATACAATAAATTTGGATAAATAATAACAAATAACATTTTGTGTTTTATTAACCAATCCCCGGTACTTTTTCGACATAATATATATATATATATATATATATATATATATATATATATATATATATATATATATATATATATATATATATATATATATATATATATATATATATATATATATATATATATATATATATATATATATATACATATGTAGTGTTAGATTTTCTTCTTGGACTACGTCCAATGAGACAGCAGCAGCTGAGTGTCATCACACACCCAACCGTTGGGTTTCACAATCTCATGGGAAACACACAACAACCTGCGTCTCCGCCTAAATGAACATTTTTGTTGGTTGCTTGACCGGGAAGGAGTCCCACCTGTCCCCTCAACTGGATGACATATGTTTCGTCTCTCGAGGTTCAGACTCATCTTCAGATGAGTATATAAAGGGTCTTGGGTTTTTTAATGCGACCACAAGAGATATTGCAACAAGTATGGCAGGTGACTCTGTCCTGTTGGAACCAAGTGTCCGGAGTGGACACTAACGCTGATAGTTTACCGTTACTGCGCGGCCTTGGTAATCTTCGGAAAAAAAAAATGGGCCGATTATTCTGGATGCCGACATTACAACCCAAACAGTGACTCTCGGGCTATGCGGAAGCGTTTCATGTTTCTTTTTAGGATTTTCTCCACACCAGTTGGGGCAATTTTGACTATTGACATGGCGATTAAGGTGGAAATGAGCCTCGGAAGTGTTGTTGCAGTAATACTCGCGCACATAAAACGACCGAACCTCTCCCGTGTAGTGCTGCACGGTGACTAAATTTCCCTTAGCCAAACTATCGTTTATGGCCAACCCCACCTTTCTACCTAATTTTCTAAAAAGGAACCAAATATTAACAACTCTTTGGACCACCCTGTACTTATTGGGACACCCATTATAACATACGTTATTTTCATAGAGTATTTCTATTTTAATTACATTTTAAAAATGAAAAAATGATTAGCTCACCCAATAAGATGAGCTTCAAAATATTACGGATTAAAAAAATGTTGTGTGATTCTTTTGAACGAAAATATATTCTATTCTTAAAAGGCAAAAATCAATATAGGAAATTGTAAAATAAATCCCTGTATATAAGCGAGTGCGTGAAATCGACACCAGCAAAGAAAAAATTAGAGTTGGGCTTTTTCCAAACAAGTTCCCAATAAAACCTATAGATCAGGCCCAATTGCATTAGTTCAGATATGCCCCACCGAAAAACTTGCAGACGCTCGTACCTGGCGCCACTGCCTTGACACGCGACACGACACACAATTCACCACAAAGACAACGTCAATGGTCTCGTTCCTTGATGGGTGGCTGGAAAATATTTACATATTTTCGGTAAATAACCTAAACGAAGCCCTAGCTTACCTAGACAGATACGATTCTCGGGATAATATAATTCAATTTTTAAATGTTATAGGCTAATTCAGCTCCGAAAATTTAATAATATACTAATCAAAAAATTATAGTAAACATTTTTACAAAAACGACGAGACTTGGTACGAAATTTAAAAAAAATGTTTAAGTATTATTAAAAGTACTTTGATAAAAAAAAGGTGACTTTTGTTTTAAAATTTCGCGCACTTTACATAGCGTTGCAACGGTTTGTTTTTTTTTACTTGGTAGGACTGTCCTTGCCACCCGACAGAAATTTCATATCTTTTCGCTTATTAAGTTAGAAATTGTTACTTCTTTTGTAATTATTAACAGTTTTTGCCGAATATATTTTTAAATGGATAAATAAATTTATAGGCCAAATCTTTTGTTTTAATCTCCCATATATTTGCAATCTACCCAAAGGTAATAGCAACGGTTACAATATTTAGGGCAAGGCAGCTAGTTGCCAAACATCGAAGGTTAGGGCGCTTACATTAAAGTCTTAACATGTATAATAACTTAGGCTCTTTATAATTAGAATTTATATAGTAGTATAGTAATAACTAGAATAGATTATTGTGAAATAATCTTAATTCTATTTTAAATTCTATAGCTTATCTCTAAAGGATCACAGCGTTTCAATCTTTGCGTCTTTTAGCTATTATCCAGGAAACTAACAGTAAGGGAGTTGGGGAAGTCCATCACACTGGAACCAGCATAAAGATTACTCGACTTTTTTGCTTATTTTTGCCTACAAATGATGCTAATAAATGTAGTATAGTTTATTATAGTCACAAGAAAAAAAATTGTACTCTATTCATGTAAATAAATATCGGAGAAAATCGAAAATAACGAAGTTGTCGGAAAAAAGGAGCCTAACCCAGAAACTACAAATGATATACATGTTTGTAGTAGTACCCGTATAGTTGTAGTGAGTGTTATATTCTTGTTAGAACTGCAAACAAAAGAATCAAGTAATAAAAAAATGATTATGATTAAAAAGGTTAAAGCCTAAGAAATTAAACCATTTGTCGCTTCTTGAACTAGTAAGCATAAACTATTCATGTTTTATGGGGTAACTGTTTCCATCCAAAATCGTGGATAGCATAGAAAAATAACCGCGAAATTCAGTTGACTCTTTAGGGAAGTAACATAATCTTCAACAGTGTAACAACAACCCTTTTATCAATAGTTCGATTGAATGATTATTAACAATTTATAAACTACAAACGATTATATCGAATGTAAATCCTTCCGTCCATTTTCAAATTTTATAGAACATATGCTACTGAAACGATAGTACTTGTATGACCGAGTTTATTATAGGTGACGTGTAGACTCAAGCGTTTCTTAATGGAAATTGTCTGTAGTTTTATGTAGTTACTGAAAAAATTAACACAAACCATGATACTGATTATATCTGGAATGCACTGAAGTTGATAAAGTTTCAGAAGCTCACTACACACGATATATAAACTACAAACGATTATATCAAGTGTAGATTCTTCTGACAATCTTCAAATGTCATAGAACATGTACTACTGAAACGATTATACTTGTATCACTACACTACATATACTATACTACATTTATTAGCATATCGTTACCATTACTGCGCGGCCTTGGTAACCTTCGGAAGAAAACGGTCCGATTATTCCAACACCCCTTTTACCAAGAGTTCGATTGACTGATTATTAACAATTTATAAACTACAAACGACTATATCGAATGTAGATCTTTCAGTCCATTTTCAAATTTTATTGAACATGTGCTACTGAAACGATAGTACTTGTATTACCGAGTTTATTATAGGTGACGTGTAGACTCAATCGTTTCTTAATGGAAATTGTCTGTAGGTTTATTTTACTGAAAAAATTAACCTACAAACCATGGTACTGATTATGTCTGGGAAGCACTGAAGTTTATAAAGTTTCAGAAGCTCACTACAAACGATATATAAACTACAAACGATTATATCGAGCGGAGATTCTTCTGACAATCTTCAAATGTCATAGAGCATGTGCTACTGAAATGATTAAACTTGTATCACTACACAACATATACTATACTACATTTATTAGCACACCGTTACCGTTACTGCGCGGCCTTGGAAATCTTCGGAAAAAAAAACGGTCCGATTATTCCAACACCCCTTTTACCCAGACTTCGATTGAATGATTATTAACAATTTATAAACTACAAACGATTATATCGAATGTAAATCCTTCTGTCCATTTTCAAATGTTATAGAACATGTGCTACTGAAACGATAGTACTTGTATTACCGAGTTTATTATAGGTGACGTGTAGACTCATTCGTTTCTTAATGGAAATTGTCTGTAGTTTTATGTAGTTACTGAAAAAATTCACCTACAAACCATGGTACTGATTATGTCTGGAAAGCACTGAAGTTGATAAAGTTTCAGAAGCTCACTACAAACGATATATAAACTACAAACGATATATAAACTACTAACGATTATATCGAGTGTAGATTCTTCTGATAATCTTCAAATGTCGTAGAACATGTGCTACTGAAACGATTATACTTATATCACTACACTACATATACTATACTATATATCCTATACTACATTTATTAACATCATACGCTACTATACTACATTTATTAGCATCGTTTGTAGGCAAAAATATGCAAAAAAAACGATTATTCTTTAATGTGGGTTCCAGCGTGATGATTCCAACTTCCAGGAGCTGAGTTGTGGTGTACTTCAAGTCGCTATAGGTATTTCGCACTCGCGCACTTGACTTCTAGAACTGGTTTTATTTTTAAATCGCGGTGTAAAGTTTGATTTGTCACAAACCAAGTAGCATCAGTAATTATTCTCAGGGTTTTGGATTGGAATGTGGAAAGTATTTCTATATTGGATAGACTCGTAGTACCCCAAAGTTATATGCCGTAACTTCATACGGGTTTGAGGGTCACTTTGTAGATTGACTTATTAACCAATGGTAGTTTGAATTGTCTACCAATTAACCTGTAGAGTTTGGATAATTTTAAGCCAAGTTGCTTTGTAAAAATCTATTGTTTCCAGTTTAGTTTTCGGTCAAGTCTCATTCTAAGATATTTTGCACAGTCTGTCTGAGGCATTAATATCTATTAAGTGTTACACTCGAGCATGATTCCTTCCTTACGGTGAAAGTAAATTGCTGAGATTTTATCTCGTTGATTTTTTGGCTCTACTTTTTTACCCATTCTTCTGTTTTATCAAGAGCTTCCTGAAGCTTCCCAGATGCATATTTTAGTACCCTGCTTATTACCATAACCGTGGTATCATCTGCAAAGGTGGCTATACACGTCAGCAATAAAGATTTGAAAAAGTATGCGACCCAAGACACTAACTTGGTACTCCTGATTTTATCGGATATATGTTAGTTATTTCTCCTTTATATTTAACAGCCGTCGTCAAGTATGATTAATATACATGAAATTATGGTGTTTGGATTTAAGTTTATATAGTAAGCCTGGATGCCATACTCTATCGAACGTTTGTGTAACATTCAAGAATGCAACCGAACAGTACTTTTTATCTTCAAAGACGTTATAAATAATATTATACTAGCCGGTGCACTTCTTCGATTGTTGCATGTATTTCGCAGAATCCGAACTTCAAGCAATAACTTCAATCTCGGGCAAATAATTTATAGTAAATTTTGTCTATAGAAAGGACTTTCTTATGGTAATGAAAAATATTAAGAAGTGTTGCTGCGATAAAAATATGCAAATAAAAAATAAAAAGTTGTAAAAGAACTTTAGTGATGGTAAAGAAGCAGTTGAACATGAATTTCATTCAGGAAAACCTTCCACATCAACCATTGAAGAAAATATTAGCAAAATCAAAGATCTTGTACAGAGGAATCATCGATTAAGTATTAAAGACTTTTTCTAGAGAATTCTTCTATTAAAACCTTCGGTGTGAAACACCAAACTTGAAGAGATTTACCACTAAACACCAAATCACTTTTTGTAAATTCTCGATGCACTTTCGATTTTCTTACATTTTTCTATTTGAATGCTTTCATGTGCATCTAAAGCCCTATAGTTATTTACACTTTTTACCCCGACTTTTCATGTTGATCTACTTTATCCTTTGGATTACCCAGGACTTATCTTCATTTATTATATGGTTTGGACACAACTTTAATGTCCACTTTTTTCAAAATTTTGTCTCTCTTTCGTGTTAAATGGTATTACCATGACTTTATTTTTGTTTTCATCCTTTTGGAAAGTCGAAGATTCTTTCAATAATTTTTTAAACTTCCGTTTTCTAATTAAACCGTCAATAGGGGAACCAATAGGGCTTTGGATGCATATGAAAGCATTCAAAAAGAAAAATATAACAAAATATACACCGGGATAAAAGACTTATACTGTTCGTCAACTTTTCAATTATTAATGTAAGGCTTAGTAAACTTCATGGTTTATGATTTTTACACGCTTCATTAGGTAGGGTTATCATATAAATAGAACAAAGTTCAGTTTTATAATTAGATTAAATCATCTCCTGATGATGCTAACATGGTTAGCGAAACGTGCGTCGAGAAGTTTTAAAAAGCGATTTGGTGTTTAGTAGTAAATCTCTTCGAGATTAGATACATTGTAAATATTACTGGAATATCATTTGGATCATTCTATCGATTTTGAAGAGAATTCTCTTCTTGCCCCGAACACTCCAATTTTTCGTTTCATCGACATCTTCGTTTTGAAGATGCTATATTTCGATAATGACATTCTGAAATGCCTAATTACTGGTGATGCGACATGAATGTATGACCCAAAAATAGCTCAACAATCAAACGAGTATCGTGCTAAAGATGAACCAAAGCCGAAAAAGTTATAAACCAAAGTTAAAACCGGTCAAAAGGCAAAGTCAGATTAATTGCTTTCTTCGATAGCCATGATAATGTCCACAAAGAGTTCTTTCTAACTGATCAACGAGTTAATAAAGTATATTAATTAAGCAGATGCGTGATTTGCGTAAGTCCACTCGAAAAAAAACATTTTGATTTGTTGCTAAAGAATTACCGGTTTTTGAATATCGATAACGCACCCTGACATATCGCAGTAAATATTCATCAATTTTTCGCTGAAAATCAAACAAATACCACCATAAGCACCATATTCAACAGATATGGTACCATATGACTTAATTATATTCGTTCGATTATGAACAATTTGAGTGTCTATGATGACTATAAGATCAGAAAACGGTTCCGGGACTCCCGGGTTTCCCTGACTCTATGGTGGCGGCTGAGGGAAACGGCAAAAGCAACCACATGAAGTATGGGAAAAGATGTCCTTTATTAATATTTCTCCCCTCGAATCCACTATGCTAGAATGCTAGAATCTGACAGGCCGGACTCTTCGCGTTGTCTACAACTGCTGCGATTGTCCGCTATAAGATGGTACGAGTTTTATGAGATTAAACCCGCCATCCGACATGTCCTGACCCTGACAGTTTCCTTTCAGACATTTTTCTTATGTTCATTTCTAGCACGACTGATGACGGCTATAAGGTCAGAAATCTGTCCCAGGAGACATTTGCTGATACTATGGTAGCGGCTGAGAGAAACGGGGAGGGCATCCATACGGAGTACGGGAAAGAATGTCTGTTATTAATATATCTATAATGCCAACGTTTTGAAGATGCTAGGTGTATTAGGCTTGTGGAGAAAGCTATTCGAATCAGACAAATTTATTCCACATGGGAGCTTTTTTAGTTTCTTCCACCATCACCAGAATGTCAATAGTATTTCCCGAGACCGATTTTTGTCATTATCGCCTATTGCGTTAGAGTCAAACTCGTTTGCGAGTATGTGTAATCCCCGTGGAGTATGGGTAAAAATTTCACTATTTAAAATAATTTCCTGCATGAACCTAACGCATTTCTGCCCGGGTAACCACCCGGGTCACCTTTCTCAGATCGGCATCAAACTATCTTACGCTCTGATGTCTTACGTACAAAAAAATATAAAAACTAGTGGCAAGTAACCCTTATTTCTTAATAACCCGAAAGTTGTTAAAGGTACATAGTACTCATCTAACCACCATTTATATTAATGTGCGTTGTTTTCAATAATAATATTAACTAATTAACTTATATTAAATATAATTGTTTCACTTACCCCATCAATTTTTAGACGTATATCTTTCCCAGCAGCTTGCAAGAGAGCTCTCAAAATGGCAGTGGCTGTACCGGTTTGTCTCGAAGCTACTAGATGCACGGCTGTTTGATTACGACTCTAATAAAACAAAATATTATCATCAAGCAATGGATTATAGACTAAACTAAATAGTATTTATGGGTTGCAGTTGGTTCTTTGTGACATATTTTGAAAATACTAGGATTTTAATTAAACTAAATGACTACCCTGACTAAAGCGATCTATATATTTTATTGCATCTCTCTCATATCTCATATTTTATTGCAACTTTCGTGATCCTAAGTATCTGCCATTCGACTACAATGTACTTAACGATGTTATCAGTCCATTGATTTTCTTGGTGGAGGTTGGTTTTGCACTCCAGGATTGCCTTGGTCCATATATCGTCCCATCGCCTCACTATATATCCTACCCATCTCCATTTTAATGCCTTTATTCTTACAATAATGTTACATACTTTTGTTTGTTTCATATGCAAGTCTTTCTGTCTCGTCTAGTAATGCCAAACATACATCGTTCTATTTCCTTTGGGCTACCCGAAATTTTTAAATTGATTGCAATGTGAGTGTCCAGATTTAACTTTCGTATGTAGACTTTGCAGGAAAACTGCGAGTTTGTTCTCTAGAATTTTTCTGTCTTCAGCAAATTAATTGAACATACCTTGATTCTTTTTTAAGTTTATTTTTAAGCCAAATGGTTCTCTAACCCTTTGCAGTTTTTGTCGTCTTTATTCATCCCCGTTGGGTCTTGTGAAAAGAGAACGATATCATCTGCGAATCTAAAATGGCTTAAGTATGTACTATTGATTTGTATAACACCCTTTTCCCAATTCAGATTACGGAATACTTCTTCAAGGCAGGCTGAGAAAAGAATAGGGGATATAGCGTTACCCTGCCGTACATACCGCTCTACATTAATTCCAACTTAATTCCATCGTCAAGGCGAACTGTCGCTGTAGCTTTACATAATATTTGTCTACACCCTGACCAAAGCAATGTACCCATTATAGCCTATTTTGGGATTGAACCAAATGTTTCGTAAGCACAGTGACATGGTGTATTTGTTGTGCCTTTCTATCGCCTGCTGCACAACCTAGATGTGATCCATTGTTCTAAATCAACTTCTGAATGCTGCTTGCTCTCTTAATAATAATAATAATATTCTTTATTTAGCACTTGGCTACTACATACAATCTGTAATTCATTGATATTTATACATTTCTATGCATAATACAAATATATCCAAATATGATCTGTTCTATAATAATCAAATATATCTACACTAGTCCATACAAAATCAAATATCCTATTTTTAACAACAAACTAACTTATTTTGTTTATATCTTGGTTGTGAGTTATTCAGTTTTCTTAATATTCTTTCAGTTATTATCTTGGTGAAAACTTTGTGCATTACTGATAGGAGTGTGATTGGACGGTGGTTCTTTAAATCTTCCTGTGCTCCTTTTTTATGTAATAGAATCACTTCTGCATTTTTCCATAATTTAGGTAGTGTTTGTTCTTTGAGGCATTTAGAATATAATTTTGCCACTGTTTTAAGTATAGTCCGGCCACCAACTTTTAGCATTTCAACAGTTACACTACCCTTTCCTCGATCCTTGCCGTTTTTCATCGATTATATAGCCTTTGTCACTTCTTCCACTAGGATATCTGGCATTTGGGCTTCCGTGGGTATTGTTGTCTTTGACTGGTTCTGATATTCATATTCTGATATTCATATCTGTTTGGAAGATTTTTCTTTTAGTGCAAATAAAGCAACCGTTTCAAGCACATTATTGGTAATTTATTCATATTGATCTAATATTTCCATTTCCTCCGGGTCTTGTAACATACAGGTCTAGAGACTGGGACACATTATCATAAAATACTTCAATTTCCTCATCACCATAGCTTATAGTTGGTGCATAACCTTGGACGATTTGAATTTAAAATATTTTATTCAGCTGAATGACGCATTGGGCTAGTCGGTGAGATATACTTTCAAATTTCACTACAGTGTCCTTTCGTTAGTGAGCGAAATATTCAGCTTTCGATTCTGCGGAATCCAATTCCACCACATTCATTCTCCGTACTCCAAGTGTAGAATACGTGACCACTAAAATTCAGTTTGATTCGCTCTTCGTCCTTTCTTCGTGTTTCACATAGCCCAGTGATATTCCAATGTATGTTGTCAAGTACAATCAACAATTTTTGCAATCGGGCATCCGTTTTCATTATTCATATATGTAGCATAGCAATGCCCAAAGTCCAGTGTCAGAATGATTTAAACCGGTAATTCTTAAAACCCTTTTCTTTGGGGCAGGTCTTCAGGCTACCGTAGGTAGTTGTGTCTTAACCTCCAGAGAATGAGGGCTAGTTTGAGTTTGTACTGTCATATTGAAGTTTGTACTGCCAGCTGGTCCAATGCGGGTTATATATTACTTTACGGAATATATATATATATATATATATATATATATATATATATATATATATATATATATATATATATATATAGATATATATATATATATATATATATATATATATATATATATATATATCTATATATATATATATATATATATATATATATATATATATATATATATATATATATATATATATATATATATATATATATGCTAGACTATTAGTCCGGGAGTACATCCGATAGTTTGTGTCCCGTTTGTTTGGAACGTACAGACGTTTCGCCAAGGTCACACTTGGCATTCTCAATGCTTGTCTGAAAACTGAAGATGCGAGTCAACAAACGATCGGATGTACTCCCGGACTAATAGTCTAGCGTATTCTTCCATCCGCGAAACACTACGAACTAACAATATATATATATATATATATATATATATATATATATATATATATATATATATATATATATATATATATATATCATTCGTCCGGGTGTAAATCCAACTGAAAATTTTTCATTCTTGACGACGCTTCGCCAGAATCTTTGGTATTGATCGCTTTTTGGACAGTTTCAAACTAACATTTATGGTACAAAGATTTGAAAATACCAAATGGTTTTGGCGAAATGTTTTCAAGAACGAACATATCCATTATAAATCTAAATCAATAAAGGCTTTTAATACAAACATGTTTGATATATTATCCTAAATTTTTAGGACATAATTTAAAATCCATACCATTTTATGTGAGTTGCATTAATTATTTTAAAATAACTTATATATAACATATAATAACTTATAAAATGGCAAAATGTTCCGATGTGACAAAAGAGTGCTAAATACAAAATACATATATAGTTACATAAAAAAAGTGGTTTGTATAAGTCATCAGTAAAACAATACTACAATGTAACATTAATAAAAATAACACTAAAATAAGGGGTTTCGTATTGTTATGTAAAGCACATTTTTATTATAGATAAAATCTATGTGAGCTTGACCTCCATTTCACCAAAGGCAATCATAAAACCTCATAATCTGCAATCTACTTTATTCTAAGTAGAATCGATGAAAAAATATATATATAGTCAATTATTCGGCAATTTATTCCCATAGTTAGCATATATAGCAAAGTTCGCATATATATGAAAAAATCAATATTAAAATTGTATAATTACGAAAAATAACAGACAAGTTTATCCAGGCGAGCAACTGCTAAATATTACACGATAGCTTCGAAACTTATGCACCTTTTATTTTACATGGAACACAAATTTTGACTTTATAGGTGTTGTAAAGATATTGTATTGTGATTCCACTGAACTCATGCAAATCTGGCTTTACATTATGTGAGAAATTCTATATTCAATCGTATTCGGAATTTCTATAAATACACATGCAATATTATTATAAAGATGTTTTATGCTATAGTGGAGATCTTCCATCAGATGTCCGGAAACACTGCAGCTTTGTAGGCGTATTATACAGAGGTTTCATTTAATCCAGAAACCCACGTTTTCAATTGTATTTCATTTAATCCAGAAACCAACCAACATGCGTTAATTGTTTTTTTTTTCAGTTTTTATAAATAATCTTTTTCTTTGAATTATATACTTTTTTCATACTAATAACGAAATTAATATAAAATTTGATCAGTCTACATTATTTTAAACCTAAAGTAATAGGCGTTTCGGCTAATATTGTCGATTTTTTTAGTTATTTTATTTTCCCATCTTTCTGTGAAAGTATGAATTTCGCGTCAAAAGAACTTTTGGGTTTTTAAGGCCAACCATTCATCACGCCAAATTTTCACATATTCGTAAGAATGTAAGTGTTGTTCTGAAAGTTGGTGATGCATCAATCAAAATAAGTCGTAGTCCGAAGGGACTAAGTCCGGTGAATACGACGGTTCGGGTAGGACATCCCCTTTAACGTTTTCTAGATAGTTTTTTCCACATTTTGCAAAATGGCGCCGAGCGGCGCCGAGCATTGCTATATTGAAAATTGACTTTATCGTGTCTTTGTATGTTATTGTCGGTATGGATCGCCAATAATCGTTTGAGCAGGTCGTAACACACAATTCCCCTACTAGCCCACCAAATATACAGTAAAGTCTTCTTTCCATATATATTGTGCACTGGTTGTGGTGTTCAAGGCTGACCTGGGTCTACCCATGATTTTTTACCCTTTGGGTTGTCAAAATAGAACCACTTTTCATCACCTCTTACAACTCGATACCAAAAACCTTTTCTTTTCAATCTGACAAACAAAACTTCACAAGTGGTTTCTCACCTTTAAATTTCTCTTTCCGTCAATTCTTATTCCCATTTTCCTTCCTTCTAGATCTCTTGAAATGCGTATAAACGTTCGGAAATGATAGATTGGGCAACATTCAATGCTTCTGCGAATTATTTCAACGTATGAATTGAGTCTCCATCCAATAATGCTTGCAGATCTGCATCTTCAAACTTTTTATCTATCCTGGACGCTCCTTCGTACGTTTTTATTATTAGACCATGTACACCATAAGCTTCAACCAACAATCGATAACTTTCAGCAACCGTTTTCTTTAAATGAAAGAAGATATTAAACTTCCCCTCAAAAAGAATTTTCCTGATACATAATTCAACATGTTTTTTTTCACAATGACAATTACAAAGACCTGGATTTTGATGGCATTGGCCTGGTTTTTGAAGGTCAACAGTCTATACCAACAAATGTATTATCTCTTAGCAAAATCGACATTATTAACCAGATGCCATGGAAGCAAACAAGAAAAAGAGAAGCGGATATCGTAGGTTTTATATGCAAAATATTGTTGATGAAATACAAACCACGAAAATTATTTATTTTAAATAACCAAATGTGTTTAAGAGATGGTCTAAAAATATGTTTTGTTACTCAGGAATATAAGGCAGAATAAATCGAAAGCATAGGGCGATGACAGATCTAGGGAAAATGTTAGTAATATTTTTGGTGGCAATTGATACCACCTTTAACTAACTTAAAGTAAAAAAATTAAGTTCCTAAGTTTAAATAAATCACTAGTCACATGGGTAACAGAATTAAATGAAATTTCTATATTAGACTGTTTTATTTATTGTTAGAGCAGTTTCGCTGAATTTTATAACCCCAGCACCTCGTCTGTTATGTATCTATCCACTAACTTTTTCCTACCGTTTAGGATGAAACATACTAAAGTAATGGGCCATGTATACCTTCCTGACGTATTTTTCCAAGATTAGAATATATTTCTTCTGTATCTCCAAAGTGTTGGAATGTATTTAATAGACACGGGTCACTTTAGAAGTTCTCGTTTGTTTATGTTTTCAGTGATATTACTAATATTTTAATACAAAACTAATATTTAGATACAATGCAATATTATTTAGATACAAATCAATACAATGATTGTATGTAAACTTACCCCTCCTGTAGAGTAAGGATCTACACCTTTCTTTCCAAGAAGAAGTTTAACAACATCTTCTCGGGAATGCATTGCTGATATATGAAGTACATTGTAGTTATCCTGAAACAAAACATTTAATTATACTATGAAATGACGAACTCTATGATGAAATCATTAAAATGACTGCCTATCAATGAATGAATTATTAACTTTCGTTATTAGTAATGAATTTAGTAATCACTGGGAAACTTAAGCAAGAAAACACAAAAGGTTCAAACTGATTATTCTGGCAATCGGTGCATCTCCTAAAATGCTAAAAACAAGGAAAATCATCCCTGCTGCACGCAAAGATTGTTTATTCTCTCAGCCGCCACCCATTTGATCTTGCGTGATCGCTGAAGGAATGGGCAATTTTTGCGTGGGACGCGGATCGGTTTCTACCCTAAACCGTCATCAATCGGACTCGAGCTGAACCTTCAGAAAGTAGCTGAAGGAATGACCAAGGACACCACCATATAGATTGGCCTTGTTGGATATAGACTGAAATCAAATGGAGCTTACGTCATCCTGTGGTGAACATCCGCAACAGTTAAATTGCTCAAAAACGTCCGTGACCCGTCTCTGTCTAAGTACAAGATATTTATGAAATGTTGCGTAGTAGGTCCGTGAGGAATATTTAAAGTATTCAAAAATAAGGAAATTTAATTTGTGATCCGCGCAAAAATTACCCGTTCTTTCAGCCCCCACCCAAACCGTCAGCAACGGTACGTACAATACGAGACTGATTTCTGGCCTTAAGCTGTCATAAGTCGGGTTTTGGTGTGCTTGAATAAATAATTGATCTTGAGTTTGCAACTTTTTAACAACACTAATACTAGGAAAAATTCAAATCAAAATGGCTATCAAAAAATTAAATTGGCTAGTTGTTGCTTTTCGGTAGATATTCTGGACACTCTATTACCTCTGACCTCTTAACAAAAAATATAAAAATTGGTTGGAGGAATATTGAGAAAAGTTGTGGACGAATCTGTATATCCCACCTTAAAGTAATACCTTATCCTATATTTGTCTTACAATAGAGGTTAGTTGCACTGTATTACAAGAAAATATATAACTTATATAATTTCCGTTTATTTTCTATTGCAGTTCATTCTGTAGATGCTCCAATTGCATATAATAAAACTCATTAAGCCTCTCAATTATCCAAGTTTCGTCAAAAACTAATAACAGGTAAAAATATGATAACTTTATTATCAAACGATTTATCATCATCATCACCATCATCATTATCATCAGATACAATGAGCAAATCTGAACGAAATGACTATGATATTATTAATAATATTATAATATTTCATATTAATATCTATTATTTGTTAAATGACGTGCTGCGAAGTATTATACAGGCGCGTTTAGTTACTCGTTTGTGATGATCAAGTAAACGAAATAAATCTTTGTGGTTTCTGAAAATCGATAAAATTGACATTTCAAATGTTATAAAGTGCTTTATTTTAAGGAATTTAACTCTAGCGAACAGGCACAAAGAGTCAAAAAGTAAACTACTGAATTTAAACATGGTGGCATATCCACGGAAGACTATGAACACTCGAGAATATCCAATACCGCTACGATAAATAAAATTTGAACAAGAATGTATAATGTTCTATTAAATGATGGTCGACTAAAGGTACGCGAGCTTACATTGGAAACATCTCAGTCTCAACATCTCAAAGTTAACCAAAGACCCATTCGAACGAAGACTTCTGGAAGAGTGTGTCGACTTATTTAAATATTGTTATGTTGGTTTCTTTGAATATCTATAACAATAGATAAAACATAGATTCGCCATTACATTCCAAAAATGAAGCAACAGTACAAATAGTGGGTAGAGAACCATCCTGGGAATATTTACGCATCATTACTGAACCAGTTAAAGAACATTATTACGTTTGTACGTTCATCTGATTAAAAAGCGCTCATTCACCGAAAAATATGCCTGTAGACACATCTCTGGTTGTTACTGTAAAACTGGACGTATAGGGTTTTCCAGTAGGGACTCTCGAACTTTCACAGTATATAGCGGCCATGTTGGTGAAGCTGCAGTTGTCAAACTTGGAAGTTAGTGTAACTAATGTTGGGCAAATAATCGTGAAATGCTACAGTGTTAAACAATGGATGCAAAACTTTACTATTAACATGAGTGCTTAGTTTTAGCTACGTTTCGTGCACTACGTGAATGTTACGGTGCACACAATCTTCCTGTTGAGTCCGACTATTCGTCGTTTGGTGGAAAAATTCGAATCAAATGGTTCAGTAAACAAACAAACAACGCCCGTACGTCGTCGAAACGCGAGATCTGCAGAAAACATTGCTGCAGTGAACGAAAATATGGAGGACAATACGAGGCAATCAGTTCCTCGTCGGTACCAAGAACTTGACCTTTCCAAGACCTTAACTAGGAAAATGTTGCATCGGGACTTAGGCGAGCTCCCATACAAAATTCAATTAACAGAGGAACTGAAGGTAAAGGACCATAAGCAGCGTCGAGCCTTTGCTGTCTGGGCTCTGTAGCAGTTGGAAGTGGACTCTGATTTTGAACGCAAAATCATTTTCAGTGACGACGTCCATTTTTGGATAAATGGCAATGTCAACAAACAAAATTATCACATTTGGGGAGATAACAATCCACATGAAATCCATTAGTTGCAAATGCATCCAACAAGTCACTGTTTGGTGTGGATGTTGGTTCAGCAGAGTCATTGGCCGGTAGTTTTTGAAAAATGAAGCTGGCGCCGTCATAACTGTCACCGGCGAGAGGTACATATCAATGATAACCAATGTTTTATTGATCAATTCTTTTATTGGAACCTTCGATGTGAAACACTAATCTCGAAGAGATTTATCACTAAATCATCTCTTGATAAGAAGTTTCAAAAAGTGATTTGGTGTTTAGTGGTAAATGTCTTCGAGTTCAATGTTTTGTAGCCAAAATTGGAAGATATGGATCTCAACGACATGTGGTTCCAACAAGACTGCTCTATGTATCTCACAGCACATGCAACAAACGACAAATTTAACGGCAAGATTTTCTCGCGTTTCGGCGACGTCAACTGGCCACCAAGATCGTGGTATTTAACGCCATTAGAATGTTACTTATGGGACTACGTTAAATCACGTGTCTGTGGTGACTTTGACGAATGTTGAGACTGATGATATCGTGACAACTTCCAGGAGGTGCAAGGTGCAAGGTGCAACCTAAAATTATAGCAAACTAGGGAGGAGTTGACAAGCATATGGGAGGAGTTGACGAAATCGATGGGCTTATAGTATTGTACCGAACAAGAATGCAGCAATGAAAATGGTATTGGCCGATAGCATCATATTTGTTAAATGATTGTGTTTCAAATGCGTGTGTTCTCAGGACTCAAGCCATCCGATTCTCATTGTGCTTCACTAATAGTTTTCCGCATATATGTTGTACTTAGTTTCCTAACATCTTATAGACTTGACAATATCGGGCACATAATAAGGTACAATGAATCAGACAAGAGATGCAAAAAGAAAAGCAATTTCATATACACCAAATGTGACTGCGGACATCCTAAGCTTTACTTCGAGACATACCATTTAAAAATTTTAAAAACTTTTAGATACGTCAAAATGTTGTACAAACTCCTTTAGTTTAATATGATTTGTACACCCAGAAAAATGAAACAGAAGTGCTTTAATACTCAAATATTTAACAAAATCATAAGCATCAATTAGATTTTTTTAAGAACTAAATTACAGGCTAATATTTGCCGCATATCTCAGTAGTAAATCATCACATATTAACTTTAATAATATAACTACAGTAAAAAATGTACTTTGATTTTAAAGCTGGTGAGTAGGAGGAATATTATTAATTGTTTATTTAGGAAAATATACCAAGATTTAGTGATAAATAAAATTTAAGTGACATATTATAATTATTTTACTATCTGTTTAACACATCATGCTTCTAAAATATTGTATATTTTGTTGTTCTTGTTAATACCCATATTTCTTTTGATATGGGTCAGAAACCTCAGATAGAACTTCAGACTTCAACTGGCATCGGGCTCAATTTTGCATCGGGACTTAGGCAAGGTTGATAAGTTGGGCGAGACCATGGTAGAGGTTGATATGGATTTGATCTGAGGTTCTTTTTCTACGAAGAGGATCGTAGTGAATACATTGAGGTAACCAATAGTATTTGGTAAGTTATTATTCAGCACATTAAATATGTGTCTCACGCCATAAAAGGAAACATTATTAACAATACAACAATAAAATAAGAAAATAACTTTAAAAAGAATACAATTATGTATTTAAAGTTTGGTTTGGTTTATATAAATATTTCTAAAAAAATGCCAAATTATAACTCCGATATTCTTCTAAAATATAATATTTTCCGTAAATAAGAGTGTCAGAACCTTAAAACACAATTTTCGAATACTATTTTACATATTTAATGGTGATTGTTTCCTTTAACGTCAAGAATTGTTCGGGGTTTAACAACAACTCAGCCCAAAAATATTCTGTTAGCATATTTTTACAGCATTCGCAATTAGAAGTACGGCAATTTCTACCATCGTCTTCAAAACAAAAAGCCCTTATGATTCTGTCAGTGCCAAACATAGCACCAAATAGTATCTTTCTAAGGATGAAGAGATAACTCATGAGTCATTTATCGGCTCACATACTGCTGGTAAGTTTGTTCACAAACCCATTAAAGCAGAAGTTCGCTTGGTCGAAAGAGATTGTTTTTTCCCCAAAGCTACGTTAAATCACGGGTCTATGCGAATAAGCTGCAGACGATTCATATCTTAAAAGTCAACATAACCAATGCCATCGATAATATTGAGCTCGATTTATGCGGTAAAGTTATCGAAAATGTTTGCCTTTTGTCCGATACCATATTCCATACATAATGTAATCGAATACTCTTTGAAATTAAAAAAAAATAATGATATTTCATACACAATTGATATGTCATTCCCGTCCCGAAACTTAAAGAAATTGATCACTTAGGAAGATTCACTTCAGATGATAAATTTAGACTTGAAGAAATTTACCACGAAATACCAAATAACTTTTTTAAACTCCTCTCTTCTTTTGAAAAGTTTTAAAAAAGTGATTTGGTGTTTAGGTTTCACACCGAAGGTTTCAATAGAAGAGTTGATCAAAAGGCTATAGCCAAACCAGAAGATCTATATTAACAAGATATAACGAACATATTCCCCACATTAGAAATGGAAGAAATAATATAATAATATATATATATATATATATATATATATATATATATATATATATATATATCCTAAGGAGGTTCCACAACTTTGGTTGAACAGGAAGCCGAGCTTCCGGCCCCAAAGAAGACTTGTAAGGTCTCTCCAATTGTGTTGAGAGACAAGGAAGCATTCCTGCAGGTATTGAAAACCTGTCAGGAACTTGGTATCTTATTCACAAGGTCGGCCACGAAGCCGGAAAGGGTTTATCTTCACCCCCAGACTTCTGACGACTACCGAGCAGCTTCTGCGCTGCTCGAAGAAAGGAACATTAAGTTCCATTCGTTCTGCTTCCCTGATGAACGCAATCTTCGCGTACTGATCAGGGGAGTCTTGGAGACGATTCCAGTCTCTGAGATAACGAACGAACTCAAAGCAATGGGCTTCCATCCGATCCATGTGGAAAGGTGGAAAAAATCAGGTAAAGAAGGCGCTCCGATGGCCATCGTCCAAATCGTTGTCCCCAGGGAAGACAAAGGAATATACGACATAAAGTCCTTCGGACAGGACATCAAAATCCAAACTCAGCGATCGAATGACCGAGTAGTGCAGTGTTTCAACTGCCAGAAATTCGGCCATACGGCGAGAAAGTGTCATGCCGATCCGGCCTGTATTAAATGCACGGGCGAGCACTCCACAAAGAGTGCAAGAAGGATCAAAATGACCCACCAACTTGCTGCAACTGTGTTTCCGGCTTACATAAGTTCCATAATAGTAAACCGCTATCGAAAAATCCCGCTATCCCGTACCAAATGGCGGACCCACGAGGACCGCTGGTCGTCGGCCCGGTATTGGACGTGACTAGTTTCCCACTTCCGATGGAGACAGTTTTTCATTATCAAGTTAACCTTCACAAAGTTTCTCTGGACTTTGTAGTAAACCCTAATCTTAAGTAATATCAGACTATGCCCCGCAAAAGAAAGGGGGAATTCTGACACTTCCTGGGAGAGCTAGAATCCCATAACAATAAAAATCGGACCCGATTCGGGCGTAAATTATCGTATATAGGCAAGAGTCGGAAGGCTAATCTAAAAACCAGAGTGAAAAAGCGGGTCCACAGCTCTCAGTCTTCAGACAAGCATTGAGAATGCCAAGTGTGACCTTGGCGAAACGTCTGCACGTTCCCAACAAAAGGGACACAAACGATCGGATGTACTCCCGGACTAATAGTCTAGCATATATATATATATATATATATATATATATATATATATATATATATATATATATATATATATATATATATATATATATATATATATATATATATATATATATATATATATATATATATATATATATATATATATATATATATATATATATATATATATATATATGTATATATATTTATTTATTGCTACATCTTTTTTGTTGAACCACGTGTTAATAATAACAAAGTTAATTCGTTACTTTTTATAAATAAATAATAATTTATTAATAATTTTAAAGTTTGTTTTACTATTATAAATATAAATTGTGAATTTCTGTAACTATTTGAAGGAAGAGAAAAAAAGTCATAAAAATTGTCTAAATGGTTATGGCGTGTTTATCAGTTCTTACGTAAATAAAAGAATTATTGTGTAAAAAACAAAACTTCTTTTCTTTTCTTCTTTTTTTTTCTTAATATTCTTCTAATGTTTTTATTTACATACAAGGACAGATATTCTTGATATTATTTGAATTTTAGATCGTGGCGAAAAATCAAAAAAAAAAAAGAAACAAAAAGTCATCACTAGTTTGAAAGTGTCTCTCCTAGTTCCTTAAAGAAGAAAAAAAATATTTTCATCTATGTAAAATTTGCGAATTAGGATTAAATGGTGTAACATAATAGATATAAAATTATTTTTAATATGCTTTTAATTTGATCCCTTAATAAAAACGGATGTTAATTATATTTTAACAATCTATTATGGATAAATATACGGTAAAAAAATGCACTGAAATTATTATAATATTCATTAAAAAAAAATTGAATTATTGTAAATCAATCTGAATTTAGGCGGAAATATCTTAGTCATCCGGTCCCTCATAAAACGACAATTTATCGTTTATTTAAGCAATTTCAAGAATTCGAAATAGTTGGGGATAGACCCCGCAATAGAAGTCCAAGAACAGTGCAAAGTGTTGTCACATGTGGAGCAAGGTGTGGAGGAGTCTCCAGAAACGATATTCGACGACACGACAATATATTATAGAAAATATAACATTTATTTTAAAAGTTATTAATAATTAAAATGGTAGCAGCATGATACCACTATATTAGTACTATATTAGTATGTTATATGCCTGTAATAAAACAAGAATAACCATAAGGTTTAATATTTTATTACACGATTGCTGATATAAAATATAAATATGGTTATTACGTTTCAAAAAATATGAATACGTTCATTTCGAAACGAGTGTAATATATTTATGAATGGTTCCGAAAGGCGTTGTTTATATGCTTTCAACTTGCACGTACCCTGCAACCGCAACCAATAACCTAAAAAACGTAATTTGTGGAATGGATTTGCGATTAGAATGCGGAATTATAATCTGAGTTAATGTAGTTTTGTTCGATAACCATTTATCCTGATTAAATGGAAGTAACGTCCGGATTATGTACCGCCATTCCAAAATATAATAATACTAACTGCTTTTACTCGAAACCGTATTCTAAGGTTATTTCTAAAAATCAAAATAAAAGCAAAAAAGAATGAATAATAGTTATTTATTGTTAGACCTTTTGCTTGTTTAGTAATAAAAAATCATTAAAAAAATTTAAATCTCAACACCCATACGAGTTTATTATGGTTATAACCTTCTGGTTATTGCCTAACTAGCGTGCAGAAATAGAACTTCTTTTATAATGCTATTAGAATGAATATAAAGTAATGAATTAGTTCCTAAAGGTTATGAGCTAGTTTTTCACGAATTTAACTAAACTCTATACCAAGCAAAATAATTCATATTAATATTTTGTTCTGATATATAATAGGTATTTTCCAAGCATTCATGTATCTTGCAGTCTTGAAGATGTGAGCTGAGTTTGACTTTATCCTGTTAAACTGGCCCATTTTTTCTTGTCTTCTGCTAACTCTACTGTACTTTTACGATCACAGTTTTTCCTTAGTAAAGAAAGTTGACACTTTCATACTTCCCCTTTCCTTTATATTTACTTTTATTTCCCATATATTTCTTCTTATTTTTTTTCCTGTATTGCTATAGCCCACCCCGTTAGTGAGTTTTAACTTCCTTCAACCTACGCCTCGATATATTGAATCAATCCAATCTGAGGGTATGTACGAGGCTTTTAACAAATAAAGCAATGCGAGTGGTGACGTAGCGTTCGACCTGACAACACTGTTGTATTCCTCTTTAGAGAACTAACAGCCCAACATCTGATGCGCGTGTAGTATAGGTTTAGACAAGTTTTGCAATACGTCAACAAGCCTTTGAAAACAGTGCATTGTTAAGGACACAGGTTTTCGATTGGTTTAAGGCATTCTCAGAAGGCCGAAACTCAATTTAAGACGAACCTCGCAGCGGTAGGCCTTCAACTGCAAGAAGTGATGAAAATGTCCACAGAATCCGAAATCTTGTTCATTCCGATCGACAGTTGAAGGTCAGAATGATTGGAGAAGTGTTGAATTTGACTTACACAATCCTTCATCAAATTTTCAGCAATGAATTGGAATGAAGAAAATCTACTCAAAAATGGTTATGAAAAAACTTTAGCAAGAGTTCGAAAAAGCATCAATCGTGTAAAACCGAACATCAAGAACACCTGGGTGTTGCATCACGACTATGTACCTTGCTACACAGTTATTTCAATTAACTAGTTAAAATATCACTATGGCTCCGCAGTCCCTTATTCACCAGACTTCGTTTCCCAAGATTGGAAATTCACCTTTTTGGAACATTGGAGCACAATGAAAAGAGTATAATCCACCAGCTGAAAGAAGGAAGGAAGTATCTGAATTCCAGCTACTTTGAAGGAGGCAATGTAAAATTATTAAAATACCGCACATCAGGTTTCGTAACAGTAATTGTTTTTCTGGATGGGACTGTAGGCTCACGCCCAAATTTTCCATATATACGAGGGTAGAATATAACGTAATATACATACATAATTTTTTGTATTATAAAGGGTGATTGTTTGTGCGTCTGAACTTGAACAGTGACCGATAGAGGTCACTGTGAAATCATTATAGCAAATGTCATCATGGCAAATCATTATGGAACGTTTCACATCAGAATAACGCTTGCAAATGTTTGAAATTTATTATCAAAATCAGTGTTCTGTACGCCACATTTATAGAGCAGTTCGTGAATTTTATGGGACGCATAATCGCTCAACCGCGCGAGGTATTCGTCGAATTATCGGACCATAGGCAAAAAACTGTGCCGCTGTTACTGACAGTGTTGGTGAAGATCCAAATTTATAACTGCTCTATTAGGAATCGCTACTGAACCATGATCAATGATTTAATTACAAATTTGAATGATATTGATCTGTAGGAGATTTGATTCCAACAGGACGACTCCACATGTCATACAGCCAATGCAATAATCGATTTATTGAGGGAAAAATTCGGTGAGAAACGGACCTGTAAATTGACCACTAAGGTTTTGTGATTTAATGCCTTTAGAGTATTTTCTTTGGGATTATGTTAAATCTTTAATCTATGCGATAAACCAGAAACTATTTATGCCTTGGATGCTAACATAACCCGTACAATGACGGACATAAGACCCCAATTGCTTGAAAAAAGTGGTCGGAAATTGGAAAAACAGACTGCACTTTGTCAGAAGTACATACATTACAGTACATTATAGTTCAGAGGTACAGAAAGACAGACATTTGTCCGAAATTGTTTTCAAACATTAATACAATCGAATGCAATTTCACATAAAATAGATAGTTTCAAGTCATCTAATTTGGTTGTTGTTTTATTTGAATATAAAATTTGGACGCATTAAAAAAATCATCCTATATAATACATAAAAGGTTTTTTGATAAAGATTTGAATAAGGAGAGGACTCTCTGAAGGACCGTTTTTCATACACACATACCCATTTCATACATAGAAGCTTACAATAAAGGACAATAAATGAAATTATAATATCATACTCTCCAGGTCAACACTGATGAAGATGGTTAATCTCCTTTAGAAATTTACAACCAAAAAAATTCTTAAATTCTTCTCTGCAATAAAGCAAATATTTCAAAATGAGCTGTTATTTATTAATTAAAAACCAAAATATTTAAATTAGATGCTCTAAATGGCTACGACCAACCTCTATGCACGTCCTATATGTACTCACCATTGATTCACGCCTTGATTCTAAAATTCAAGTCATGTTGCGAATTATATCAAAGGCTTGCTCAATTCTTCTCCTCAACATCGCGATATATTTTATTTCAGTGTTGTAGACTAATGATTTAATGTATCCCCAATGAAAATAGTTAACTGGATTACAGTTTGGTGATCGAGTTGGCCAAGACCAATCCACCCTCCTCTAATCCGCCGATTAGGAAAATTTTCAGCCAATATGTCTCGAGCCCGTCGACTAAATTGCCGGAGCACCGTCTTGCATAAACCATAATTTATTCCTAACATCTAATCTGACATCTTAGAACAATTCAGGCAGATTCTCGCGGAGAAATCTCGAATACACCTGCCCTGTTAGTGTTGCTGGTAAAAAAAATGGTCCGATCAATGGGTTGTCAATTATTCCAGCCCAAACATTGACGGCAAACTGATATTGATGTCGAGTTTGAATAAGCCTCATGAAGGCTTCTCTTCTGTCCAAAAATTCTTGGCAAGACAATAGTGTTAAAAGTGTCCGTAAGCCAGAAGGATATGATGGGAAACGTTTTATAATCATTCATGTCGGCTCTTTGAAAGGATTTGTTCAGGGTGCAAGTTTAGTGATCGCTTCAAAATCTTTGACGTCCGATTACCATGGTGAAATCAACAACAGCATATTCAAAAATATGTTTGTTAAAAAGATGATTGTTATACATAATGCATTATTCTCTCTCTTATGAATTGAACCTCATCAATAAATAGTACGGAAAAAATAAATAGTCTGAATATGGTAAGGGTACAAGTGGTATTTCTTTACAATATTCCACATAGTGACATGAAAAATGTCCACATTAACTGCAATGATCGTTGCACTTGTATTTGGATTTTCGGTAATTGTATTTAAGACCTGTTCTTCCGTATCTGGCGTTCTAATATCTCTAATTCTGCCTCTATCTTATGCTTGCACCTAGAAAATTACCTTGTTCCCTTAAACGCCGGTGAACATCAGGCATACTTCTACTAGGACATACGCGTAGTGGAAATGCTGCCTGGTACAAAAGTCTTGCTCTTCTGGTATTACAATTGGCCATTTCATAATAGAGGTGAATGTCGCTAATTCTGCATTAGTAAACTTATACATATTTCTGCCTTACCCCCTAATGTATTGTAAAGTAACAATAACGCCAAACTATTTCGGTAGCTAATAACTAAAACGTCGTCGTAAAAGTGTTGTCAATCTGACGTTTAAATAAATTATTTATCTTCATAGGCAAGTTCCATTGCATTGGTTATTTTATTATTTAAAAAAGAGTGTTTGAGAATGTAAAATTGTTTTACGAAACCAGAGTCACACAAATTTTGTTTAAAATAAAAGTGATAGATAACAAAGTAAAAAATTGTTTTATTCCTTTTTAAAAAATGAACTATCACAAAGTAACCAACAAATCAATCGTTTATTATGTCAAGTTTGCCTTTAAACCGAGGCAGATACGAAAAAATGTCAAGATACTCTTTTTGTAGAGAATAATATTCTGTGTTGAAAAATGTGTTTAAGTTTAAGTTTGAACAGGGCCGTACTATTTTTTTTAATTAATTACTATCAAAATCCTATAACTCCACTCGCCACTTGCTGCTTGTAGAACTTTATATTCTCTCAGATTATGGCAATCGGAAGGCTGATGGTGTAATAAATTTTGTGTGTATTAAATTTGGTTACAATACCTTTATTGTAATAATACCAGTATATTCTATCAGCTTAAAATTTATGAAGCACTGCTAAAAGAGAAGTTACTTTTCAAAAATGTAATCACCTTTGAGATCACACCACCACCTATAAAAACGTTATCTGACTTTTCACTCCATCCTCGTATATACAAAACATTATTATGGCATTAGTGAAACTTGTGAAAATGTTAACAGTGACTACAAATAAATTATTTTTATAATTATAAAGGCGTTTAATGAAAAGCAGAAATGAATACAGCTAAACACTAGGTTGGACTGTTTTTAATTGGGAATACACACGAAAAGCGTTTTAATGATTTGCTGTCAGCAAAACGTGACTTCACTATTTTACCAGTAACTTAATTTAAAAGAATCGGTATCAAGTGATCATACTGAAATAAATTGAAAACAATATTTGAACCAAGTAATTTATAATTATTACTTGCAGTTACCTTTAAATTCATGTTTTAATTTTAACAAGAATAAATATTTCGAAAAATTTCATTAAGTATACTAAAATTTGTATTTCACATCGATGAGACGTAGTCGTTTCATTAGTCATTTATTTAAGTTGACTTTTGGAAGTCTGAAAACAAGTTATAGGAAGAATAAGAAGTCTTGTACAATGTTATTTTCCAGTTTGGATGATTCTATATGAATCAATAGCAAAAAAATAAACTGCTGATATAATCATCATCATAATCGTTCAACCGCCTTCGGGATTATGCTTAACGCTCGAAAGCGTTTTAAAATTCTGTTAATATTATAGGTACAGTCTTTTATGTGTCCTCGTCTCTAGTTACGTTTTTTCTACGTATATATATATGTTTATGTATATATGTTTTTTCTATGTATATATATATATATATATATATATATATATATATATATATATATATATATATATATATATATATATATATATATATATATATTATAACAATGGACTCGTGAAGAGAAATATTAAAGGCAGGCAGAGAATATTCACCCCCAGTGGGTGCCCTGTTTATTTCTTCAGCCGCCGCCATAATGTCAATAAGCACTTCCCGAGACTGGTTTTGGCCTTAAGTGGTCATCAGTCGAGAAACGAGCTATTAGATGGCATTCAAGATCACCAATGGCAAAGTAATATTTTAAAGAATATATAAATAAAGGACTGAAGTAGCTAGACCAAACATTAGAAACGAATTTGAACCTGATAGCTGTTTTAAGAAAAGCATATCTGAATACAGTGTTTAAAACTGAAAATCGAACATCTGATAAGTTTTGTGTCGAAAAAGAATCCAGACAAGTATACATCCTATCGCCGATTCGATTGAATAGTTATAGTTAATATTTTATGCGTAATACTCTCGAGAATTGGACGTGTGATTGGCGGCATAAAAAAAAATCTAAATTAAGTTATGTCAATGGCAATACTGTGAGATTGACCAAGGAAGGACATGAGAATAGAAGAAGATGCGAAATGGTAAAAAATACAATGTGAAATTTGCAGAAGATCTGGATTGATTGAGAAATAGCACTGCATACAAAGAAACAGATAAACCACCGTAGTATTAATATATTATTATTATTATATTCTTAGTATTTTTATATCCTCTTGAAACATAGACCATTAAAGAACAATATATCAAATGCATTGATTCTTTTGAGGCAAGTCCTTCGCATTTCGTGAACAAATTATTGAACCCACAAGGTTATCCCAAATTATGTATTAATGACTACTAAAATTCTAGAAAGACTGGTGGTACAGAAATTGATGAAGAGTTTAAGATCACGCGACAGACCTTTAAAAACATGGACAGACTAAATTAAAGACCTAACTGGTTCATTTCTCCAATATGCAACCAAGGAACCTAGAAATAGAGAACGTTGGCGTGAAGTAGTTTGGAAGGAACGCAAACGGAATGAGTTTTCATTCCGATATTTTTTACAAAATGGCGGATATCGTTAAAACCATTAACGTGTTTAGGTATAGGATATGTTTTACGGAATATGTTTAGAATCAATAGCAAAACTGAGAGAAATTTGATTTTTTTTTCAACAATTATTTCTCTATACTTAATTTGGTGTAAGGACCTTTATTGTATAGAATTAAATATCCGATCGAAGTAAGTTGAGAAAAACATTTTGAGAAAACTTTGAACTTTGACTAAGGAGCCTAAGATATCGGCTTTAAAATTTTGTGTGGACTCATGAAGAGAAATATTAAGGGCAGGCAGATAATATTCACCCCCGGTGGGTGCCCTGTTTATTTCCTCAGCCGCCACCATAATGTCAATAAGCACTTCCCGAGACTGGTTTTGGCCTTAAGTGGTCATCAGTTGCGCATAAGTTGAACGCATGAAAGCGCCTAAAAGAATGGAAAGGAGAAAGGAGTTATTAGAAATGGCATTTAAGATCACCAATGGCAAAGTAATATTTTAAAGAATATATAAATAAAGGAGTGAAGCAGTGACACCAAATATTAGAAACCTGATGAATGAACCTAGAAATAGAGAACGTTGGCGAGAAGTAATCTGGAAGGGACGCAAACAGAATGAGTTTTATTTCATCTGTAAACAAGAATCTGAACATTAAAAACACTATAACATTCAACTAATTGCCTACGCAGATGACTTCGTAGCAATAGCCAAATTCACAGAAACATTAATAAAGGTAGTAGAGCGACTGGAAAGAGAAGCTAGAAAGTACAGATTTAAAATAAATGAAGATACAACAAAATACATGCACAGTGGAAAGGGATAATCAGAATAGGGACTAATAAATCAATTTATCAATAGAGACCCACCTGATAACAGACAATTTCAACGTTTATTTATTTGAGTCTATATCAACGTTTATTTATCTTGGAAGAACAATGGGTCTACCAATAAGAATGGTGGAACTTTAATAATGATGGAAATTAAATAAAACACAAATTTTTTTGCTCAAAATCGGTTCCGATTGCTTTATTTAAGAGATTCAGATATGAATTTATGATTTGAACCTTGGCGCTCATTTTGGGGGGTATGGCGACTATGGCTTGACGAATATTAGTTTCCAAGTTGCCAATAGTCGCGGGTTTATTGCTATAAACCTGTATTTTCACATGTCCCCAGGGAAAATAATCTAAAGGAGTTAAATCGCATGATCTCGGCGGCCCAAAATCACATTGGGCATTTTCAAGCATTATCCGCTTCGACTTCTTCAACAGATCGACACCCGAAATGATATAGAAACATATATATATATATATATATATATATATATATATATATATATATATATATATATATATATATATATATATATATATATATATATTTATATTAGGGTAGGCCGAAAATATGTGGCAAAAGAAAAAAAAAATCCTCCTCAGAGTTAGTCAAAGTTCAAAGTTTTCAATTTTTTTTTTCTCAACTTACTTTGATCGGAAATTAAGTCTCTACTCTAATAAAGGTCCTTACATCAAATTAAGTATAAGTATAGAGAAAATTGTTGAAAAAAAAACAAAATTTCAAATTTATCTTAATTTTGCTATTGATTCTAAACATATTCCGTATTCCGTAACTCAATGGTTTTACCGATATCCGCCATTTTGTAAAGTTAGAGACTCTATTTTGCAGTGTAATATATAATTTCTTTTTGATGTAGGATTATTATTTTTGGGAAGAATATTACTGAAACTGTAACCTAATTTTCAATGCAAACAAAATTTGTCTCCGTTAGTCAGGGTGTCCAAGATAATTGAGAAATATATAAAAAAATCAAAACATCATGTATCAGTTTCTTTAAATGGAATGTCTAATATTTTTTTTTATTTTACAATACTCCTAAAGCAAAATACTTCTATTCTTGTTAAAGATGTTCTATACCTTTTTGTCATAATTTTGTCGAGGTTTTTAAATTTTTGTTTTTAATATTTTGTTTTTAATGAAATTCACTTTAAACGTTTTAGTAATAAATTCATAAAATTCAATTCAAATGACAAATATTGTTCTAGTACAGCTTTAAACAGTTTTTATATAATACAGAGAAAAAGTATACTTTTTTCATAAGTAAATAGGAAAAAATATTTTTATAAACTATTATTTTGGCTATCGAAAAGAAATAGATATTTAAAGTTCGCCATTGGCCTAGACGCCCTAGACAATCATGGTGTAGAAACAAATGAACCAAACGATCAATTTTTTGGACTTTGTGAACTCTCAAATTGTGTAGTACGGTGTTCATAGGAACAAAAAATTGAATGAAAATGCATTTTTCTAGAGGGGAATTGATTAACATGATCTACGTTTTCGTATATATATCAGTTTCTTTAAATGGAATGTCTAATATTTTTATTTATTTTACAATACTCCTAAAGCAAAATACTTCTATTCTTGTTAAAGATGTTCTATACCTTTTTGTCATAATTTTGTCGAAGTTTTTAAATTTTTGTTTTTAATATTTTGTTTTTAATGAAATTCACTTTAAACGTTTTAGTAATAAATTCATAAAATTCAATTCAAATGACAAATATTGTTCTAGTACAGCTTTAAACAGTTTTTATATAATACAGAGAAAAAGTATACTTTTTTCATAAGTAAATAGGAAAAAATATTTTTATAAACTATTATTTTGGCTATCGAAAAGAAATAGATATTTAAAGTTCGCCATTGGCCTAGACGCCCTAGACAATCATGGTGTAGAAACAAATGAACCAAACGATCAATTATTTGGACTTTGTGAACTCTCAAATTGTGTAGTACGGTGTTCATAGGAAAAAAAAATAGAATGAAAATGCATTTTTCTAGAGATGAATTGATTAACATGATCAACGTTTTGGGTGCAAGTGATCAGAACTCTTTTTTTGCAAGTAGAATTTATGCGCAAGAATTCCCTAATGCCGAAAATCATCCTAAAATATTAGCGTTTATATGACTGAAACAGCGATTTGAAAGAACTGGATGTGTCGATGATGAAAAAAACTTGGAAAGGCCGAAAAGAACTACGAGTTAAGAAAACGAACATTTAGTTCTTCAATCTGTAATTAAAAACCCCTATATTTTATGCAGGCAGGTAGAAAACGAGATAGGCATTAAAAAATCCACAGCGCACAGAATAACTAGGAAATATAAATTTCATCCGTGTCATATACAAATGGCTCAAGAACTAGATCAAAATCATTTCGATCGAAAGCTTGAATTTTGTAACTGGGCGATAAAAAAATAGAGAAGAACGTAACTGTTTCAAATATGTTTTCTTCACGGATGAGGCAACTTTCCACAAAAATGGGTACATACATAACTTCCACTAATACAGCAATGATAATCCAAGACTCATTGTCCCTTTAGATCATCACCATAGATGGTTTCTTAATGTGTGAGCTGGTATTATCGGAGATCGCCTCATGGAGCCATATTCTTTTGAAAATAAAGTAAATGGAGATTTTTTTTGCAAAATAATTTTGAAGACTGGATCGAAGAATTGCTTTTAACTCTAGCGAGATGAACGTGGTTACAGCTAGATGGCGCTCCTTCGCATTTTAGCGGGCAGGTGATGTTTGGGCGCAAATTATGGGTGATATCTGGGCGCAATATTTGGGCGCAAATTATGGGTGATATATGGGCGCAAATTATGAAAATAAATTGATTTGTAGGGGAGGTGCCTACAAATGCTTGTTGTGGGTATCGTGCCCAGCCAGGTCCCCGGATTTAACAAAACTAGATTTTTTCTTATGGGGATTTAGTTAAAGAACAAGTTTACCAAATACCACTCACCACAATAGAGGACATGCAAATTAGAATAATATATATATATATCATTGCAGTCAATAGTTCTTTTGAACATATGCTTAGAGTTTGTATTAATAAATGGTAGACATATTGAACATTTAATTAAAAAATTATAATGACTTCTTTTTTATAAATTTTTGTACTTAAACTCTTTTCGAAACCTCTACCACCTATCTCACTATTTATTTGAACTTTTTAATAGTACTACCAAAATTATGCCCCGGTATAAACTTGTACTATATCTGCAAGATTTAATTTTTTATTTCAAACCGTTTCAAAACTATTAAGAAACAACAAATATTATTTTGACTTTTCAGGTCTATCCTCCCGAACGGCGGGCCTCATTACACTTCTATGATTAGGCTCTATCGACCAAAAATTAAGAAAAATTAAGAAAAAGTCATTGTCAATGCTTATTACCGTAGTAGTAGGTTTCGAGACATATCATTACGGATCACCCTGTATAATCAAAATATTTAAATTATATTCATATGACGTGTTTGTTAAAACGTAATAATATTTGAAATATACTAAAAATAAATGTACAATAGGTACTACTAAATTCACATGTACATGACATATCAATAACACCATTATAATGCTAACCTACATAGATAACTAAAAATAAACCTCAGTATTTTATGGCATGCAAAAATAAACTGCGATATATTAAAGACAAATTTCTCCAACATCATCCAAATTTGGTTAAAATAATTAGTCCATTTCCGAAATCATGTTTAATTCTTCGTTTCTAAAAACTTGTGTTCACTTATCCGTCTGCCTTGTATAATTATTAACCTATTTTCAAGGTAAGGAGGTCTACGAATACATTAGTCTACCGAGATTTAGGTCTTGTTCTGGTCACGCAATTCAATGTTATTTTTATAAGCACATTTAACTCGGTAACCTTTATGTTAATAATATTACCCAAACATTCAAGGTAAAAGTATAAAATAGCAGTAGCCTAATTTTTTTCAATGTTTTGTTTCAATCTTATTTAATAATGGAAATAATTATTCTAACAATATGTCAATGATATATTATAATAATTATTATGAAAATCCTGAAAAGGAAGATTTAAATAAATGTTTAAATAACAAATGGTACGGCCATGTGTGGCGGTTAATAATTCTTTTTTTTTAAACCCCGTTTAATTTGGGAGAAACCTAAAAAATAGTTTATTCAAAATATGCTTCATCGCTAGCTGTACATTTTTCCCATTTCTCCGACAATTTGTGGATGCCTTCCCAGAAAAACCATACATATTTCGAGCAGCTCCTGTCATCAAGCTATTTTTCAACATCTCCGTAACTGTTGAAGTGTTTCATGGAAAGTGCGTAAGACATCGATGAAAACAACTCGGAAAGAGCAAAGTGTGGTCAGTACGGCAGGTGGAGCAAGAGTTATGTGATGGGACGTTGTCGGAATGCAAAATAACTTTCCTGTATGTTGTAGCCCATTCTGGTCGCTTTTCGATAATTACATAGTTCAAATTAATCATTTGTTGACGGTTGCAAATGGTATTAACTATTTCACCAGGTTTCGGAAGCTCATGGTACACGACACATTTCTGATTCCACCAACTGCACAGCAGAGTCTTCTTTTCAAAGCGATTTGGTCTTGCAGAGGATGCTGATGGTTGGCCTGGATCAACCCATGAATTTCTGCGTTTTGAGTTCTCAAAATGTATCCATTTTTTGTTTGCAGTCACGATCCGATTCAAAAAGTCTTTCTTTCATGCTGAGGAAGTAAAATTTCGCACACCGTTTTTTCTATCTGTCTGTCGTTCAGTTGATGTAGTACCCATTTTTCTGCTTTTTGGATCTTTTCCGTGGTATATAGACGATCAGAAATAGTTCCGCGACCAACATTTAACCTCTCTGCCATTTGTTATTGAGTTTGCATATGGTCTTCTTCCAACAATGCTAAAAATTTGGCATCTTCAAATTTTCTGGGTAAACCTGGGAGTTCTTTTTCTTTCAAGTCGAAATCACCGCTTTTGAGTCGCCTAAATCAACGCCACAAGCGTTTTACATTGGGACATGGTCACAGTAAGTTTCCACAAGTATACGATGGTTTCGCACGCGTTTTTCATTGGTCTGGACAAGAAAAGCAGTAATACTCTTTGTTTGGCTCGAAACTCGACATGTTTACCACACGAAAAAATATTACGTTAACTCGAAATCTTCTAAAAGTTAATGGCGTCTTGAAAGATACTGTTGTAGTAATAAAATGATATAAGACATTAAATTGTGAAGCAACCCTTGTTTCCAGCGCAATTTCTTAAAAAAATTAAGAATATTAACTGCCACACTAACTAACTAGTATCCTACAAATAAAAGATACTGTTGTTAAAATAAAAGATGGCGAAATAAATTATTTTGTAAATAATGCACTAAATTGATGAATGTCCAAATCATATTAGTAAGAGTGTATGTTACCGTTCAATGCGTTTTAATTATACTAAAGAAACAACAAATCATAGCTTTCATTTTTAAGTGCGTAAAATATCACGTTAAAATATCAGATATTATTTGGTACCCAAAAATCGCTTGTCAAAAAGCTATCGAAATCTTATTACTAAGGAAAACAAAACAATATACTATAAAAATATAGAAATGAATTGGGTAATGGCAGTTATTGATGCGAAGTAATAATTTAGACTGATGAAATGTCTACCAAAAAATATTATAGTTACTAATAACTTTAGGGTTTATTGTATCCATACAAATCCTAATGTTTTTTTTTCTTTACAAGCGTAAAAACAAAAATTCAAAGACGTATATTAAGTTTCAACATGAATGTCATTCTATATACTAGGGTCAAAAAAGTTTCGACCTGACAAAGGAAATAAATATATAATGCTTGATTCTTGATATAAATTCTTGATAATAAATTTTATTATTTATAACTTTGCAATTCAATGTATTTAACCCAACTTTATAATAAATAAAATTTAGCTCTCACAACCGAACTGGCCCATGGTTTAAAGGGCAACGTTCCTCCATTTTCTTCTATTTCTTACTTTTTCTCTCCATCCTGTGATCTTCAGCTGTTTCAGGTCCCTCTCTTCCCCTGTCTTCTACCTTACCATTGCTCTTCCTGTCCTTTTTTATTATTGTTTACAATATCACATTTTAGGTATAGTTCTCTCTGGCATTCATCTTATGCCTGTTTCTTTAAACAACCTCCTTAAACATTGATTAGTTCTTCTAAATCAAGCTCCCTCTATGATCTTCTCTCTCAATATCTTCCGTAGCATTTTCCTTTCCCATACTTCTAATTTTGTTCGTTCTGTTTTATTTCCATATCTCGCTTGCATAGGTGACAATGACTTTTATTGCTGTTCTATATATTCCTATCTATGGTTTTCTGGAATTATGTTTGCTTTTCAATACCTTCTGTAATGCTCCTATAGAACAATTTCCCGTCATTATTCTTGCTTCTATATCTTCTTTCATATTTGGTGTTCTCATAAATTTAGTTCTTAATGCATGTAAACTGATCAACTACTTCAAACCTATAGACCCTCCCTATATCTGATTACACTGTTAAATACCTATTTTCCTTGAATTCTGCATCCACCCATTCATATAATTGGTCTTTCTCTCATTGATATAATCCCTTCCTTTGGTCTCTTTTTCTAGTCTCATTATCATATATTTTATTTCTTGTTCACTTCTTACCAAAACACCAATACAACATCATCTATAAATGCGAGGCATTGATGTCTTCTATATACCAGTCCAGTTCTATTGATCCCTGCATATTGTATGACTTGTTCAGGTCAAAGTTTACCCAAAGTTCAACCAAAGCTTACCCCTTCTCTAACTTGAAATTTTCTGGAACATCTGCTATTTATTTTGACTTCATTTTTTTCTTTCTGTAAACTTTATAATATCCATAGTAAAATATACTTTGTCCAATTCTGCAAAATAAGAAATTGCCGCAGTTTTCTTCGTCCAGCAAACCATTGATTCATATTTGCGATGAGAAAGCGATTACGAAACTGTGTGTGCAGGAGCTTTATTTTTATAAAAGAGCACTTTTTTTGGATTAAATGTAGACTTTTAACCTTAGTAGTACACTATTGGTAAGGTATAATATTTCCCGGTTATGGTACTAGCTTTCTGCAGAAGGAACCGTTTTCTTCTTCTTTGCCGCAATTTCACCTGTTCCTACTCACTGCTTCGACTGCTACATCATCTCGAGTGTGTAATAATGAATTAATGTTTCATTCATTGTTGTAAAACATCGAAGAAACTAAATAAGTATAAAAAGGCTTGAGAAGTATTCATTCAAATGTATATATATATATATATATATATATATATATATATATATATATATATATATGTGTGTGTCCCGAATCTCAACCTCAAGCGGATGCTGGACGAAAGGCCAGGCTATAACAGTTAAAACAGGCAAAATTAAAGCAAAATTAAGGCAAAAAAAAACAGGCAAAAAAATCCATGCCAGCGAGTTAAATAATAGGCATATTTTTGACAATCTTGAAATTCGACAACCTACACTATATCTTTAGGTACTATAATCACAAATTTTCCAATTTTTCAGTGTTATTTTTTATAACGTGATCCTAAATAACCATAATATTAATCGCAGTCACAAAACAAACAATGAACGTTGTTTGTTCGTGATTGGTTTAAAAAATCAGGTCAGCTAACTCTGACACCTTATCTTTAAAAAAATGAATTATACTACCATGGGCAAGTTATTTCAAAAGGTGGCCCGTTTAGTTAAGATTTCAAAGTGGTACAACAATGTGCACTTTTCCCTCCACAAAAAATATTATTGCTTATTTTTTTGCAAAAAGACCACATTTCAAAAAACTCATACCATGATAAAAAATTCTTGTGTATGCTCAAAAATGGACTTTACCAATGTAAGTGAGATGGATAGATGTGATAGAGTGAGATAGATAGTGACGCTGTTTGCCAGATCGAACGCTACGTCACCAATCTAATTACTTAATTTACACACCTCGTAAGTATTCCAGTTTTCAAAGATAATTTTTTTTTAATTTCCGATAAAACAATACAGATATACTTGAATATAAATTCGTTATATAATTTACTATTTCAATCATACATTATAATATTTCGAAGGAGTGTTTAACATCCTTGAAAAATACACGATCAAGCTCGAATAAACGTGGAATTTTTATCGCCCACTTTCTCTGGGTGAATTATATTCAACCTTAACAGAGCAAGGGAATGGCGTGACTAAACCTGCTGTGATAAATCATCTAAGCATTTTTTTTCATTCGTGGCCTACTAAAAAAAAATTAGCACTAACGTAATTTTAATGATCCTCTGGAATATGAGTAAGTTTTATTCTTAGTAAATATGCCACCATTCCTGCAAATTATTATTAAATAAGATGTATGCTATGCAGTATACAAACTAAAACATTTTGGAAATGTTTCAGATATTGAGGATAGTAGATGCATTCAGTTTCAGTCAAGTTGATTCCAATTAAAAATGTCGTAAAAATTAACAATACGTTTTTTTATTTCTATGCTAATTGAAAAGTTCGCAGAGCGGAAATGATAAAACAAGTTTATAGTTGAAAAAATGACTTTATTCTTCCGTATATTCTCCCTATAGCTTACTACATTTTTTCAGCGATTCTCCAATTTATTTATTCCATCTCTTAAGTGAATCTTCTCTAAGCAGAAGAACCGTTTTTATCACCTGAAAAGCTTGGTGAACGAAATCTGCTAGACTGAACCTCTTTGTATGTTCTTTTGCTGACAAAAAATCTGCTAGCTCTAATTCTGAAGCGGATGGTAACTGGTGATAAAAAGTGAATTGCGTATGAAACAAATCAGGGGAGTCGTCAGTGACAGGGTTGCATATGTGTCAGCGTTATGCTTTGCATTTGTGGGATTGGAAGGGACCCATACACTTGAACTTCTTCCTCGCAACCAACCCATCAATACCCACATCTAATGTTCACAACTAGATTGGCTTAAGGTAGCAATTGAAACCGAACCGAAGAAGAAAACCGACCAGGATTAGTAAACAGGAAAGGCGTCGTGCTTCATCGGGACAATGCACGACCACGCGTTTCAATCAGGGCCCTGCATAAATTGTGGTTGTTTAATTGTGATGTTTTGCGCAATCCACCTTACTCATCGGACATCGCGCACTCGGAAAAACAACCTATTGATATTTTGTGGCAAAGGAAGATGCTAACTTATGGCGAAAAGGCATTATGGACTTAGCAATACACTAGTAAAAAGTTATAAATAATAATGGTAATTACATAGTAGACTAAATAAATATTTACATTAACTATTTTTCTTGTTTCTTTCTCTTAAAAAAATCCCTTTGAACTTCGCGGATAATCCACCTAATATTTCTATTTTGTATAGCAAAAAAGATTGGAAATTATTCACTTCCCCAACAAACTGTTTTTAATATGAAAACTTACAAAACTTACTTAATTTTTTTCTACTTTTCGCGCCTTTCTCTAAAACTTGGTAGAATTATTAAACGTATTTTAAAACGGACTTTGATGATATTCGGACGGATTGATAATTTTGTAAGTTCTATATTATGCAGGGTTCATTCACAGATTGACCCATAAGACACAAAAATATTGCACTAGAAATAGTACAAATCGAACCATGTAACCGGTATTTTTTTTAGTATGTCTGAAGTTCCGATAGGGGCACTGTCAAACAAACTGTGAGTTTGCGTGCCTCTAGGGTTAGAATTATTCAGTATAGCCTAGCAAATCGTCATTGAATATTTAACATCAAAGCAACACTTGCAAATTGTCGAAATTTAAAATTAAAATCAGTATTCCGTGTATAAAACTTGTAGAGCACTTTGTGAATTTTATGGTGCACATAATCGTCCAACTCAGCGATGTATTCCCCGAATTATCGACAAACTCTGCATTTATTACTAGCAATGTTCAAGAAGATTCAAATGTATCAATTTGTCACCGTTCACAGGAAGTTGGACTTTGTGATTCGACTACGTGAAAAATATTGGGCAATATGCATCGTACGTTCGGTGAATGGCTCAAAATTTTGACTCTTAACCGCAAACTTTTGTTCACCGAAAAAGCTCATTTTTGGCTAAATGGTTATACGTTTATAAACAAAATTGTCGCATTTGGAGTGAAAATAATCCGCAAATGATCCAACAATTATCGTTGCATCCAAAAAATGCACCGTGTGATTAAAATTATGCTGGAAAGCACGTTACCGTTAATAGAGATCATTACAGAGCGATAATCAATGATTATTTAATTCCGAATTTGAATAGTATTGATCTGGAGAAGACGTGGTTCGAGCAGAATGACTCCATACAGCCAATGTAACAATCGATTTATTAAGGGACAATTCAGTGGGAAAATTTGTTCTAGGAACGGACCTCTTAATTGGCCATGAAGATCACATGCTTTAACGCCTTTAGATTATTTTCTTTGGGGTTATGATAAACCGTTAGTCTGTGCCGATAAACCAGCAACTATTAATGCCTTGGAAGCCAACATAACTCTTACAATTGCGGACATAAGACCCTAATTGTGTGAAAAAGTGGATTGGCAGAATGGGTTTTGTCAGAAATGAATGTTTGTCCACAAGGAACATGTGTCAGACATTGTATTCAAACATTAATGGCATTGAATGTTATTTCACATAAAACAAATAGTTTCAAAACATCTCATTTGGTTGTTGTTGTTTTATTTGAATTTAAAGTTCGCACGCACTAAAACAATCAGCCTATAATTATAGTGAACACAATTCAAAACGCTCAACGTTATACAACCAAAAATTCCCATATCAATCGGTATATAATAATAATTTTTATTACAGCAAAAGTTTTTACGCATTCACGATGTCTGATTTAAAAACATAAACCGTAATGTGGCTTTTCAAGATAATTATTACCAAGCTTTTTTTTATGGCAAACAAAGTTTCTAATTAAACCAGTTTTTATTTAGCAATTGAAAACTAGTTTGTTGAATGTAAGATTAGCTTTTTTAGGGTTGTATTTTTTTTAAGTGATCTTGGCTTAGATACTTAAATAAACAAGTATTAAAAAAATAGTTTTGGAATAATAGTCAGTACATTTCATGGAAATATATATATATATTTCCAGTCATCAACCAACAAAAATGCCCATTAAGGCGCAGGCGCAGGTTGTTGTGTGTTCCACATGAGATTGTGGAATCCAACGTTGGGTGTATGATGACACTCAACTACTGTTGTCTCACTGGACGCAGTCCAAAGAAATCTGACATTGCATATATACGGCATCCGATGGGAAATCGGCGAAAACATTGATTGTTGGCTGTGGATAGGGTCTCCCTATTCTTGATGGGGGAGCATGTGTACGGTACCCTGAAGAGTTTAAACATCAAGAGAACATATACCCTCCAGTTGAAGGGATGGATGGGGCTCGTCTCCAGTCATCAACCAACAAAAATTCTCATTAAGGCGGAGACATTGACAAATGCAATAGCTTTTTGCGATCATACAGAGATCTGTCAGAATCTCAGAGTTTTTACTCTATCCTCGTATATGTCACCTTTGAATAACCCATTATTACATACATTTATTGTTATTATTTACATAATCTTATTTAAGAAAATTATACTTTTAATTTCAAAATACATGACGCACCAGATTCTTTACAAGATATACGGAGTGAAAATTTAGGGTGTATCAGATCAGAGAACTGCATTTAGCTAAATTACGTGTTGTTACCAATTTGTATCCATTAAGTATGACGTAGCCCATGATAGAAGCCACTAACCTAATTATAAAAGTGTAAGTTATTTTTAAAAGAATAATTTATTCTGATTGGAAATATCCATCAGTTAATGGACGATTTCATTTTGAATAAATACAACTATTTTAGTTTTGTTAAATTATTATTTACATTTAAATTTTTTTACCAATTTAATATAAAGAAAACATTTATAATAGATATTTTGTATAAATGGTAAAATAGTATGAATAAACTGTGTGCTTCATATCATGATGATTATTTACAGGTCGACATGCGTTTCATTTAGCTAGTTATTAAAATACCTTTTCACAGAAATAGTCTAGCACGCTCCATTTTCTCTACTTCCTTCTCCTTTATATCATGAGGTCATTAAAATTATTTGTACTTGAATTTGGACTGGACAATGTATGAATTACCACAAGACCATGAAGGGGGTATTTCCACAGTATTTTACGAACCTTTAATGGCAAGGTAATTAAAACTGAAATAAAACGGCAAGTTAATGTGGTCGATTTTGCAAAAATCCAGCGGATAAGTTTTGTTATATATTTGGACCATTTTTTTGTATTTATGGGACACTAGGGCAACAAAAGAAAATTACAGTAGGAAGGATTGGCCTTCTTTGAACCTGGTACTTCTTTGTTAACCCATAAAAGGCGCTTCTTTCGCCTTTCCATATTAAGCCTGGACTAATAAAAAACTTTGTCAAAGCCATGGACAAAGGAGGCAATAGTTTCAAGTACCTAAAAGAAATATTTCCTCAATTAAATGATGCAAAACTAAAAGAAGGACTTCAAATAAAATTATAAAAAAATTAATGAAAAGGAGTTGGCAGCTTGGAAGTATTTGGTAAGTGTATTGAAAAGATTTCTGGACGACAAGATGAAAACTACAAAAATCTCATAGATGAACTTGAAATACTAGGGTGTTGCATGTCCTTAAAAATGCATGTTTTAACGTGCACTCCCATTTGGATTTTTTCCGAAAAATTTGGGCGCAGTAAGCGACGAACAAGGAGAGAGCTTTCACCAGGACATCAGGACCATGGAAGCCCTAAATCAATTATATTAGGCGACTACTGCTGGTTTAAAAAAAATGACGCTACAGAACATAAGAACAAGAACAAGTTATTGTCATGTCATGTCATTTGTATTATTTACATAATACTCAGTAATGTTTTTGCATAGATTTAACACGATTTACATGTTTATATGAAATAAATATTAGATTGTAAAAACATGTCGTCTCGTTTTTTTTTAAACTGTACGTGTTACCGTAATTAGCTTATCATTTTCAGATTTAGAACTACCAAATACTTTATACACACCTATTTTTTATTAATGTTACTTCAAAAAAGTTTCAATTTGTTGACCTGTGTAATTTTTGGAACGAATTCTAACTTGATGAAGTGTTGTACAACAAATGCAAATGCCCGTAGATAAAATGTAAATTACATAAGCTCACAGCATATCAAAATGAGGTTTTACTTGAAAACCAAAACATTTATTCTGAGAAACACTGCTCACAACTAAATAAATTGATGCGGCCAAGAGCGACCTGAATTCGCCAACCTGAAATGGCCTTGTATTTCATCGAGATAAAACTAAACCACACGTGTTTTTAGCCACCCTAGACAAACTTCTACAACTTAACCAGAATGTTTTGGTCGATTCACCGTACTCTCCCGATCTTACGCCCTCCGATTACTATTTATTGAGATCAATTCAAAACAGCTTAGATGGTAAAAACTTTATGTTCTTGAAAAACTTGAAAAATCAGCTGAATCAGTTATTTATCCAAAAAACCTCAGAACATCTATGACCGCGGCATTAAGCAGCTACCGAGACAGAGAACGACTTCAAAGATAGAGAGAAAACTGTAATTGAACAGAACGGCACATATTACATTGATAAAAGTTAAAAAAGATTAAAGATTAAGTTTTTTAGTAAATAAAATTTTTCTTCAATTTTTTTCAAAAAAATAGAACGCATGTTGCTTCAAGTCAATGGTTTGAAAGAAATGGTTTCAATTTCCTTGGTAGAAATAATTTCGTACTCTTAAAATGCAATTTAATAGTTTCTAATGCAAATAATTAAAAACTAATTAAGAAAATACCAAGAAATATTACTATAATAGCAGCAAAAGTTAATTTGCATTAAAATGCGTCAAAGAAAAACATTTCCCTCAAGACAAATTACTTTTAACATAATGCTTCATTATGTTTTATGTGTCATTTTATAATGCTTTGTCACAAGATTATTATTATAATAAACTGATGACTGCATAATTACAGTTTTCAATAAAAAATTAATGTGCAATTAAAGGTCCTCATAAAGCTACGTGAAATGTGAAAAATTAAAAATGTTGAATTTTTATCCAGACTACGTAGTTTACCAATTTGTATTCGTTAAATACGACCTAAATATCACAGAAATTTAGCGTATCCAAAAGAAACAACTCCCGATGCGAAATGAAGTATCAGGTTTTTATTATTTGTTATTATTTTTCCAAAATAGACTGTTTGTGTGTAAATAATATTCTGGAAGTGGTCGTAAAATATATATATATATATATATATATATATATATATATATATATATATATATATATATATATATATATATATATATATATATATATATATATATATATATATATATATATATATGCAAGATCAAGTCCTCCCCAGCATGCTTCCAACTCGCGCGGTCCTGAGCTATCCTCTGCCATTCGGGTCCGATATAATTGATGATCCATCAGTCCATGGTCTTTTTGGTCTTCTTTGTGGACGTTTATGATCACTTTCCACAATTCCAGGATTGCATTGGTCCATCTGTCGTCGCATTCCCTCTTTATATAGCCTACTCACTGCTATTCAATTATTTTACCCTTCCAATGTTGTGACATACTTTCCTTTGTCTTCTGATTCATATGCAGGTCTTTCTGGCCCGCTTTGTAATGCCAAGCATACAAATCTCCAGTTCCCTCTGTACTATTGTTTTTGAACTGATTGCGATATGAGTGTCCATGTTTCACTTCCGTATGTCAAAACAGGCAGTACCCACTGATCAAACACATTTCTCTTCCAACAAAGCGGGAACTTGTTCCACTATATTGGGCCTCCAAATTTTCTTCGAGTAAGTTCCTTTCAAGTATTCACGCATGATACGCCAGCAGGAATAAACCATCATGTGTTCATAATATCGGCCTGCCAGCCAGACTTAACACGCCGCTCTACTGCCCGGGCAGTATCGCCCCCCATTAAAATCCTTTGCCCAAGATATATGTAATGATCTACAATCTCCAAATTGTTTCCAAAAATAGAAATTCGTCTATTGACAGCAAATTTGTTGAACATAATCTGCCTTTTTTTTAGGTTTATTTTTAAGCCAAATGGTTCTCCCGCTCTTTGCAGTTCTTGTATGGGTTTTTGTAGTTCATTTGGGTCTTGTGAGAAGAGAACGATATCATTTGCGAATGGCTTAGGTATGCAGCATTGATTTTTATTCCTTCCTGATCCCAATCCAGATTACATACCTCCTCAAGGCAGGCCAAGAAAAGAACAGGGATATTGAATCACCCTGCCGTATACCCCATCCGACGAAGTCGGCGAAAGTATGGGTTGTTGACTGTGAATATGGTCTCCCTATTGACGATAGAGCATATGTCAGTAATCTGATGAGTCTAAACACCACCAGACGAAACATCTGCCCTCCAATATAAGGGATGGGTGGGGCTCGCTCTCAGTCAAGCATGTCCAAAAGTTCAGAATATTCAAACATTTAACTTTTTTATTGATATTAAGTTTTTCTTTTACTCGTTTACGTAATCATCATTTTATTACAACTCTTACTGGAACCAAATAAAACTCGACATCAAATGACCAAGGTGTGTAAAATTAATTTATTATTGTGGAGTCAAAAAATTACATTGGGTCCATCCTCCGTGAGTCTGTATGCATGCCTGTAGGCAATTTGGCATGCTATCGATTAAATAATCAATTTGGGCTTATGGAATTCTCTCCCATTCTTCACGAGCAACATCTTTTAGTTCTCACAGGCTAAAAGTGGATTGTTTCGTTTCTTGATGCATGTTTTCAGAATGTCCCAAGCATGTTCAATGACATTCAAATCAAGATAATTTGCTGGCCACCCTAACTTGGTTATTCCCTTCGCTTCAAGAAAAAAAGTACTGCTGCTGTTCGATGAGGAGGTAAGTTATCATCCATGAAAACAAATCCGTCGCTCGCTGCGCATTGGAACAGATGCACAACATGCTTTAAAATGTCCTTGATGTACACAGCACCAGCGACTCTTCTCTCCAAGATCAGTAGAGGTGTCCATATACCTCTCATAATATCACCCCAAAACATCACGTTCCGGACGCGGGCCAAAATGGTATCGAGTGGCCACTTCACAGCTATGTTTAGATATGAACAAGCCCAATCCGAAGGAGTTTTTGTGGCGATTTGCGACTGTTGATATAACTAGGATTCATCACTGCACACCGAAGATGAAGAAACTGTCAAAACAATGGGATTTACCCGGCGAGCGTGACCCGAAGAAAGCGAAAACGCTTCAATTGCCAGCAAACGCCATTGCCACTGTTTTCTGTGATTGGCAAGTCATTATCTTCATCGACTATTTGAAAACGGAAAGCCAATAATAGAAGAGTATTAACCTGCATTACTGCGGACTTGCTCTTCTCCGACTTTTTTCATTCAAATTCATTCCAAAGAAAATGTTGGGCTGAAAATAAATTCACACTAAATAAAGAGATTATGGCTGAAATAGAGCCCTATTGTAAAAAGTCAAATGCAAAAAAATTGCCCCAGGTGTGTCAACCTAAAAGGGTTCTACGTTGCAAAATAAATCAATTTTCGATCAAAAACACAATATAAGAATAAAAATAAAAAAGATTATATAAATTATGATCCGGTATACGTCTCGATTTTTTTTGAGACGTCATCCACAAATTGCCAGAGAGAAAAATGGGCAAGTATAGTCCGGTTCAAGATATTTCGTTGCCTTGTCGTTGAATTACAGAGTCGGAGTGGTTGTACTTCTGAATAATTTTGGAAAAAATAAAATATTATTAAATTATTATTATTATCACAAACATGATTCATCGATCATCTCAGCCTAGGCTGGTCGGTTTACAATGCCAAGATGAGAAAGCAGTTCAACTCCTCCCATTCAGCTTACTACCTTACGAACAATGTGGCAAGAGAACTGCTCGTTGTCCTACTGTGGTAATCGATTTTGAAACACCAAGAATTTACAGGTTTTTGGAAAAGGTTTTGCTTACCAGGCCTTCGGCGTATATAACAATATAAGGGCGGATTCAGATCAAATGCAAGATTTTCGTACTTCGTAACCTTTTCGATTTCAGTTTTTCTGATGTTGTGAGAGAGTGGTATCGCAATGTCAATTATGAAAGCTCTCTTCTGCTTTTTGTTAATTAGAATAATATCCGGTCTATTATAGTTAACCGTCCGATCTGTTATAATTGGTCTATCCCAGTAAAAAATAGTATCGGCTGACTCAAGTACAGGGGAAGACGTGTACTTGAGTCAGGAGGTATCTTATCAAATAGCGAGTGCTTAAAAGCGATTTATATTATAATTATTATTATTATTCTCATCGACTTGGTAAGACTCTCTCAGCTCAAAAAGCTGGAAACCATAAATCGATTCCACCCTCGCAACGTTGGAGTTCGGCTCGGAGCCTGGGGATAAATTTCATTATAACTCAGTATTCCGTTGGCATTAAGACAAAAATTTTCGAACAATGAGGCAGGTTTGCAACAATATAGCCCGTTGTCCCACTTTTGTGACATTTATATTTAGTCATTTTGTTAAACTTTTGGAGAACCTGTGGTTCACCAATCCCTCTACGGAAATTATTATTATCATTATTCTGCTCATTCTTAATGTAGAATCTCAGTTCATGATGGTCAATATTCCAATGCTGGGATGAAAAAGGAATTCAGCTCCTCTCACTCTAACATAGCATTTTACGAACAATGTGACACGTCTGCAAGAGCACGACACGTTGTCCCACTATTGGAATCGATAATGTATTATTATTATCACTAACATGATTCATCCATTATCTCAGTCTAGGCTGGTCGGGTTTACAATGCCAATATGAGAAAGCAGTTCAACTCCTCCCATTCAACTCAGTACCTTACGAACAATGTGGCAAGTTTGTAAGAGAACTGCTCGTTGTCCTGCTGTAGTAATCGATTTTGAAACACCAAACCTTTTTTGGAAAAGGTTTTGCTCATTAGGCCTTCGACAGATATAATCAAAGGTAACACTTTCTGGAGTTTCCATTGATTTTTCAGATCAAATGCTAGATTTTCATATTTCGTGGCTTTTTCCATTTCAGTTTTTCTGATGTTGTGAGAGAGTGGTATCGCAATGTCAATTATGAAAGCTCTCTTCTGCTTTTTGTTAATTAGAATAATATCCGGTCTATTATAGTTAACCGTCCGATCTGTTATAATTGGTCTATCCCAGTAAAAAATAGTATCGGCTGACTCAAGTACAGGGCAAGGCGTGTACTTGAGTCAGGAGGTATCTTATCAAAAGCGAGTGCTTAAAAGCGATTTATATTATAATTATTATTATTATTCTCATCGACTTGGTAACACTCTCTCAGCTCAAAAAGCTGGAAACCATAAATCGATTCCACCCTCGCAACGTTGGAGTTCGGCTCGGAGCCTGGGGATAAATTTCATTATAACTCAGTATTCCGTTGGCATTAAGACAAAAATTTTCGAACAATGAGGCAGGTTTGCAACAATATAGCCCGTTGTCCCACTTTTGTGACATTTATATTTAGTCATTTTGTTAAACTTTTGGAGAACCTGTGGCTCACCAATCCCTCTACGGAAATTATTATTATCATTATTCTGCTCATTCTTAATGTAGAATCTCAGTTCATGATGGTCAATAGTCCAATGCTAGGATGAAAAAGGAATTCAGCTCCTCTCACTCTAACATAGCATTTTACGAACAATGTGACACGTCTGCAAGAGCACGACACGTTGTCCCACTATTGGAATCGATAATGTATTATTATTATCACTAACATGATTCATCCATTATCTCAGTCTAGGCTGGTCGGGTTTACAATGCCAATATGAGAAAGCAGTTCAACTCCTCCCATTCAACTCAGTACCTTACGAACAATGTGGCAAGTTTGTAAGAGAACTGCTCGTTGTCCTGCTGTAGTAATCGATTTTGAAACACCAAACCTTTTTTGGAAAAGGTTTTGCTCATTAGGCCTTCGACAGATATAATCAAAGGTAACACTTTCTGGAGTTTCCATTGATTTTTCAGATCAAATGCTAGATTTTCATATTTCGTGGCTTTTTCCATTTCAGTTTTTCTGATGTTGTGGGAGAGTGGTATCGCAATGTCAATTATGAAAGCTCTCTTCTGCTTTTTGTTAATTAGAATAATATCCGGTCTATTATAGTTAACCGTCCGATCTGTTATAATTGGTCTATCCCAGTAAAAAATAGTATCGGTTGACTCAAGTACAGGGGAAGGCGTGTACTTGAGTCAGGAGGTATCTTATCAAATAGCGAGTGCTTAAAAGCGATTTATATTATAATTATTATTATTATTCTCATCGACTTGGTAACACTCTCTCAGCTCAAAAAGCCGGAAACCATAAATCGATTCCACCCTCGCAACGTTGGAGTTCGGCTCGGAGCCTGGGGATAAATTTCATTATAACTCAGTATTCCGTTGGCATTAAGACAAAAATTTTCGAACAATGAGGCAGGTTTGCAACAATATAGACCGTTGTCCCACTTTTGTGACATTTATATTTAGTCATTTTGTTAAACTTTTGGAGAACCTGTGGCTCACCAATCCCTCTACGGAAATTATTATTATCATTATTCTGCTCATTCTTAATGTAGAATCTCAGTTCATGATGGTCAATAGTCCAATGCTAGGATGAAAAAGGAATTCAGCTCCTCTCACTCTAACATAGCATTTTACGAACAATGTGACACGTCTGCAAGAGCACGACACGTTGTCCCACTATTGGAATCGATAATGTATTATTATTATCACTAACATGATTCATCCATTATCTCAGTCTAGGCTGGTCGGGTTTACAATGCCAATATGAGAAAGCAGTTCAACTCCTCCCATTCAACTCAGTACCTTACGAACAATGTGGCAAGTTTGTAAGAGAACTGCTCGTTGTCCTGCTGTAGTAATCGATTTTGAAACACCAAACCTTTTTTGGAAAAGGTTTTGCTCATTAGGCCTTCGACAGATATAATCAAAGGTAACACTTTCTGGAGTTTCCATTGATTTTTCAGATCAAATGCTAGATTTTCATATTTTGTGGCTTTTTCCATTTCAGTTTTTCTGATGTTGTGAGAGAGTGGTATCGCAATATCAATTATAAAACCTCTTCTCTGTTTATCCGGCCTATTATAGTCAACCGTCCAATCTATTAAAATTGGTCTATCCCAGTAAAGAATGGTATCGGCTGTCCGGGATATCATGTACCGGGAAGGCGTGTACTTGTAATATGGTGGAGGTATCTTATCAAATAGCGAGTGCTTTAAAGTGATTTGCTGGTGTATAATTTTCGCCAGCTGATTATGCCTGCCTAGATAAGCATTAGAGGCAAGGATTGGATGCCCTCCAATAACGTGTTCAATGGTTTCTCCCACACCACCGCGCTTCCTGCACTTGTCGACATCATGTGTAGGATACATCCATGTGTAGTATATGTCTTTCATAATTTTTTGTCCTTACTACCTTATCTTGAATAGCTGTCACGAAGCCTTCTGTTTCTGGATATAATAGTCCATCGATAAGCCACTTTAGAGACAAATGTTTGTCAATGGAGTCATCCTCAAGTGATTTAGGAAATTTCCCATGTAATGTCTGTTGTCTCTATTCCAGTTTCATTAGTGTGCTATGTGAACTAATGAAGCGCTCTCTCATCATATTCTCCTGGTTGAAACAAAGATTCTTGACATTTACAAGCCCTTTGTCTCCCAACTTTCTTGGAATATATAGCCTTTTTGTAGACGAATTGGCATGTAAACATCGGAACTTTGTCAATCTATCCAGTTCATCAAGATCTGCTTCAAACCATTTAACAATGCCAAAAGTATATGTCAGAGTTGGCACCGTCCAGCCATTGATCGCTTTAATGAGGTTTCCACCGTTCAGTTTGGTATTTAGGAATTTTGTTAGGCGTTTTTGGTACAAAGTGGAGAAATTCTTCTTTAATACGCTATGATCAAAGTTATGGTTTTGAGGCATTTCTAAATATTTGTATGAGTTTTCCGATGCTAGTTCTTGTATACCGCAGACTGTTAAATGTTATTCTTTTATTTATTATTTTGTATGCTGATAGTGGGGCATTTGTTGAGTCTGAACGACATTTTGATATCCTTACTAAATATTTCGACTGTTTTTATTAATGAATTTAGTTTCTCTCTTGTTTCTCCATATAGTTTTAAGTCGTATATATATAGCAAATGAGATAGTTTTCTGCAATTTCTCATGTCAAGTTTGTAGCCAATATTGCTATTGTTAAGTAATGTCGACATCGTATTCAAGGCTAGACAAAACCAGACAGGGGGAAAGAAATTTCCTGTTTTCCTCTCTCGATATTTGTTGTTCAAATGTATTGTTGGTGAACCAATAAATTAGTCTTCCATTTACTCATGAGATACCTTAAAGAATTTGTAATCTGCGGACAAATTTTGTAGATGTTCAAAACTTCTAATAACCAATCATGTGGGACACTATCGAAAGCCTTCTTGTAATCTATATAGCACATATTCAAGTTGAGCTTTTTTTCCGTGCTTGCGCAAGAACTACAGCCTCAATCGTCAGTTGCTCCTTGCATCCCATACTTGCCCTAATACACCCTTTCTGCTCATCTTCAAATATGTTATTATAGTCACAATGTTGGTAAATTTTTTCGTTGACCAGGGCTGTGAATAATATATACAACACGGATAAACATGTTATCGGTCTATAGTTACTGGGTTGGTTAGCACCACCCTTTTTATATAACAAATATGTATTTCCCTCCATCAAAAAGTCGAGGAAAGTATCAGGATTCACCATTATTTCTTTAAATGCATCAGCAAGTACCTGGTAAACAGCTGTGAAGTTTTTGATCCAGAAGTTGTGTAATCCATCTGGCCTAGGCGTCTTCCAGTTTTGATTTTTCTTGATGGCAGTGCATATGTCAATCGCTTTCAGGCCGTTGAATTTCATATGTGGAAGTGCATCAGTCTGTTTTCGAATTGTTGCAACCCACGGGGCCTTTTTTTCCATAACCATCAGATCTTTTCCAGACAGATTTCCAGTATTTTTCAAGGGTAGATACATTCACATTTTCAAGTTTTGACTGGTTACCCTGAGCTTGTAGTTCTCTATAAAACTTCTTCTGGCTATTTTGAAACATTGCTTTTTGGTGTTTCCGTTTTTCTATCTCATTGTATCTGCCTAGTCTGGCTCCTTTCGTTTTAGCTTTTTGACTAAATCGATCTTTCAGGTGTAATAATTTCTGGCGAAAGTTTGAATTTTCATATCCAATGCCAGATTTTTTAGCGATTATTTTGGTTTTTTTTCGTCACTTTACTAGATGTATTTCCAGATGTACATACATCCATATTCCTTTTTAATATTAAATATCTTTCTAGAAAATCACATTTTTTATATATATTTTCGAAGTTTATATCGATTTTTAACCTATAGTTCTGAATTTCCAATTTAGTGCTATTTGCATTAGGAATTTTATTTTTTTGGTGGTTATGATAACTAGCATTGTCCATTACAATTACGCTTTCCTTAGGCACATTGGACAAAAGGCTATTTATAAACCATTCTTCAAAAAGTTCTCTTGTGGTGTCGTCATGGTAATCCAAAGATGAATGTTTAAGTAGTCAAACCGCCATCGTCGCAATTGTTGTGATTCCTTTAATATTTGTCTTTTATTAATGGTCCGATATGCAAAACTTATTTGAGATTATATTCTCCAGAAGTTAGTTCTGCTGCAAAAAATGTTGGTTTCATCTCTCCTTAGTCGCTGTTGCAATGAATACAATGTTGGCACAGTTTGGTCTTCATACATAGCATAAATTTTGCTTCGAATTAAGTATTTCTTTGTATTAAGTAAACAACGGAGTTTTCGTTAATGAAGACGTTTCTGCTGCTGCATTTACATTAAGCCCCCTATTCAATAAAGAAATATACACATTTTTAACAATTTGCTTAGCACCGGAGGCACAATGATCATTATCTTGCCAAGAACGCCACATTTTTAGCACATTTGGAATAATAAAAATACTATCGCAATTATAGAACTGCACTGTTTAAGAAAAGAATGCGAACTAAACTTAAATATTTCGAAACTACTAAACTAGATATAAAATTAATTTTATCTTTTTACATGTAATTTTATTAGACCCGGCCCTGCTACTTTTTGCAACTTTGCCGGGTTTTGTTACGACAGGGGTTGTTAACAATATATCTTGAACTGCACTATAGCTGCGCATACTTTGAACTATACTTTGAAATATACTGCGCTATACTTTTTAAATTAAAAATTATTAAATATTATATATATATATATATATATATATATATATATATATATATATATATATATATATATTTGACTGAATTTCTAAATTTTTATTAATTACTTTGTTCAAGCTCGCCAAATTTTGATTATTTTTCCGGATGCATCACGTTTTTAATTTGAAAATATTCATTCTAGTGACCATGTTTAAAAGTTTACACATCATGCATATTTATATTTCTTTTGTTGGAAGCAATTAACCGCTATTAGAATATAACTTTAATCAATTCTTCTGCTAAAACCTTCGGTGTGAAATTCTAAACAACTTAACTCACCAATTCTTCTGTTGGAACCTTTGGTGTGAAATACTAAACTTGAAGAGATTTACCACTAAACACCAAAACGCTTTTTTGAACTGCTCGACGCACGTTTCGCTAACCATGTTAGCATCATCAGGAGATGATTTCATCTAATTCTAAAACTAAGCTATGTTCTATTTATATGAAAACTATACCTAACGAAGCGTGTACAAATCATGAACCGTGAAGTGTACTAAGCCTTACATTAATAATTGAAAAAGTTGACTGAAAGGAATCGGTCCTTCATCTCGGTTCATGATTTTCTTACCTTTTTCTATTTGAATACTTTCATATGCACCCAAAGCCCTATTATTATTAACACTTTTAATTAGTCTTAAATTACTAATAACTATACTGTGGTCATGTTCGATTGCATGTTGGGCAACTCAAGATTTGTCATTTCTCCCATATCTAATGTGGGCAATATGTTCTTTATATATTGTCAATATGCATCTTTTTGTGTGCCCAATATACCTTCGATCACGGTCTTGGCAGCTAATTTCGTAAATCCCCGACTTTTCATGCTGCTCTACTTTATCCTTTGGATTACCCAGAACTTCTCTTAATTTATTATATAGTTTGTACACAACCTTAATGTCCACTTTTTTCAAAATTTTGTCTAGTCCTTTTGTTAACTGGGCATCAAATAGTATTATCATGAATTTCTTTGTGTTCTGATCCTTTTGAAAAGTCGAAGATTCTTTCAATAATTTTCTGAACTTGTTTTTAATTAGTTTGTCTACAATGTTCTTATTATAACCATTCACGTCAGATACCTCCCTAATTAATTTTAATTCTTTGTTATAATTATCTTTATTTAAAGGAAAATTAATTAATCTATTTACCATAAAATTTTATCTAGCCATCTTATTTTGGAAGTTATGCTTTGAATCATTAGGAATATATCTCGAAGTGGTGGTGGTTTTTCTGAAAATATCAAAATCTAACTTATTTTTATTATTTCTACTGACTAACACATCCAGAAATGGTAAACTGTCGTTGTTTTCGAGTTCATGCGTGAATATTATATTTTGGGATTTACTATTTACGTTCTTAATAAAACCATCTAAATTTTCATTTATCGAATCGAAAATGGCAAAAATGTCATCCACATATCTTAACCATACCTTCGGAAAGTAACTGAATTCATCTTTTGCCTCAGTTTCAAATTTACTCATAAATAAGTTGGCTAAGAATGGTGACAGAGGATTGCCCATTGCCGTTCCTTCTTGTTGTTCATAAAACCTGTTATTAAGCTGAAAACAATTTTGCTTCATACAGAATCTTGTTAAGGAGATGTACTCAGAAATACTCTTGTTATTAAAACCGTTTAACTCCAGTAACTCCCTCAGGTATGTGGAATCGGGACACTCGGAAACAACGATGAAACGTCAAAGGAAACCAAAACCTCACCTTCCTGTAGATGTGTATTTTTGATTTTTTCTATGAATTTGGTTGAATTTATCACAGAACAGGAAGGTAGTTGATTTGGTTTGGTAGATGGTTTGTGTTTGGGTTTACAATGGTGAATCTCTTTGAATTTAATATAACTTAAATATAGTTTTAATATTAAATTTATTATAAATAAATTAATATAATAATTCTTATAGTTATTATTATGAACTAAAGGGTTCTCTTCATTCGTAAAGGTAATATTTTTTATTACATACTCTATTCATTTTTCTATCGAAACCAAAAATATAAAAATAGTTGAAAGTCTCTTACTTCCAACAAATATTTTAGTTGATACTGATTTACTTTCCTCATTTCTGTAAAGTAGTTTCTTTAAATCATTAAGTATTACATTATAATGTTGGTAGCAAGATAGAAGGTTAATGTTCTTGTTGTGCTACATTTCTGTTAATCATGTTTCTATCCTTAGCCATATGAATTTCGAAGAATTTGTTTTTCTTCTTTTCATTTAAAAATGGACAGACAATTTAATAACCTATTAGGAAAGTGGAATTGGAAAAAGAAACCAAAAGGTCAAGATTGATGCGAATTTCTCGAATTCAGTTTGTAATGATTCCACCAGGTGTGTTCTCGAACTACTCCTTATTTATTAAGTAATTTCAAGAAACTAATTAAAAGATTGTATGGAATAGAAACCCAGATATTGGCGCTGAAAATTACTCAGAGTAGCATATACAAAATAAATGATATTAAACCGACAAATTTAATATTCCATCCCACCTGATAGCCTTTGTGAAGCTGACCTTAAATCAAGTAGTAAACCATGTCCAAATCCAAAATAAAACATCACGTCAATTTCTTACCCATACTGGATTCTGACAGAGTGACTCTGTCGACAAAACTTTCGAATCTAGCACTGGAGGAGGCGATCAAACAAGAAGACATTTAATAATACACAAAGAGCATATAATAAGAATTATTAGAGAAGAGGTACAACAATGAACAAAAGCGTACAACTATTAGCCTTCGAAGATAACGTGAATATTATAATTATAACTAAAAGAAACAAGCATTTCTTGCACTTGAAGAGGATGCAAGACAGATTGGGCCGGCAAATTATTATGGGCCTATGAGGGCAACAGTGGCCTAACCCACAAAACCATGAAAACTGGAAAAACGATATTTCTAGTATCTATAGTGCATTCTGTTGTCAATAGATTATTATAAAAAATGGTTTTAAATTGCGGATAGATGGCAGGACATGGGCCTATTTGACATTAGCGCTAATTTCATTTTGCAACAATGCAACAGTTGCCTAAACCACAGCTGATTGTTCCCGCTGCCGAAGAGTATTCCCGTCTGCCCACACTAAACTTTTTATCTTGTTTATAATTTCATTGTTATTTTTGCTTTTGACATTGGTTGTTCAAGGTTCAATTCAACATAAAATTTATTCTAATTATTTTATTATTATGGTTCCAAAAGTGGACAAGCTATGAAATGGTAAGCATCTTTGAATCAATTTGGTTTTTATTTTGTATCTTTATTTTATTCAAATTTATTAATTACAATACCTTACTAATCATATTTTCCAGATCTTTTGAGAAGTGACTTATTAGAGAATGGAGACGTGAGTTCAGAAAGTAATTCCAAGCTCATTCCGACTGCGAAAGAATAAGAAGAAAATGAAGAAATAGCATTTTTACCTTTTGAAACTGTTAACTCAGGTGAACCTTTACAAGATTCTACTAACCAGTTAACAAATTCCATCTGCTAACAAAATCAGAAAAAGAAAAGTAATGAAAATAATTGCGCTCATAATGTAAGGAACAAAATGCGGAATATGGGAATGGAATATAAAAATTTAAAAAAATATAACAAAGCTAAAACACACCAACCTATTAATAATTGCTGCAACGATTTGTGTTACAAAAAATTTAGTCAAGAATAGCAAAAGAATATCTTCAGCAATTATTATAAAATAGGAAATTTTGACCAGCAAACATCGTATTTATACAAACTAGTTAGTTTTATAGACAAAAAAAGTTATACACTAAAAATAAAAATAATTCTCGAAGATCTAAAACAAGTTGTTATCATATTGACCTGATTTAAGGAATTTTTAAGGAACTGCAAGCAATTTTTCAAAAATGTCCTACAAATTTCAGATGATCGAATATCGAGATCTCTAATAAATAAGCACAAAGGAAACACCCCTCCTAAAGATAAACAAAGGTCGCCAAAGTTCCTCAAACAAGACGACAGATTATAAAATTAACATAAAAAAAATGTATAACAAAGTTTCCCAAATATGAAAGTCATTATGCCAGGCAAAAAAGCCTGAATAGGCAGTATCTCGCACCTGACTTAAGTTTAGTTAACTACTTAGTTTATAAACTGTACAAGGAGGAGATTCAAAATGATAGTGTTTAATTTTTCATGTTTACATTTTCATTATAATTTACATTTTCATGCTCCGATTTCTGATTCCTGTAGGAGATATGATGGGTTTAAAATTAAAATAATAGCCTGCACTAACGACGCGAAAAAAACACGAGCTCGAAGTAGAGAAAGAACTACATTTTAGGAAGGCTGAGAAAGGTAGAGAGGGAATGCGTGAGGATAAGGAATTGACTATACAACCAGACCAAGATGTAACATGTATAGCTTTTGACCTAATGAAAACACTTGCTACGCCAGTGTTCTCAACAGGTGTGTGTTACTATAACAGGCTATTATGGATCTACTGTTTAGGGATTCTAGATCTTGCATCTAAATCATCTTGCAGTGATTTACGTATGGGATGAACCAATTGCCTCGCGAGGCCCTAAAGAAATAGGCTCTTGCCTTATTCATTATGTTAAAAATCTGGTTCAAACGAAAAATCTAATTATGTACTATGACCAATGCGGGTGGGCAAAATAGAAATATAAAGTATTTGATACGTAGTTATATAGCTACAAGCCCCGACTGTACAGTGTCTCAAATATATCACAATTTTTTATATAGTGGGCATTCCTACCTACCATGTGATCAAAATTTTGGATTGATAGCAAGAGCAAAAAATATCAAATGACTGGGAAGCAATGATAAGAAGTGCAAGAAAGAATGGACTATTCCAAGTTGTCACAATGAAGAAGGAAAACTTCTTTTCATAAAAGTGTTTAGAGAAGCCTAAATCCAGTGGGTAAGAATTAAGTAATATAGTAACCAACAAAAAAGAATATCGCAAATATTGACCAATTTAGATACTTTATACCCATCAGAAAAGCATATTAGTTGAGAAAAGAAAAAAAATCTGCTCGAACTCATGGCATATGTCTCCTATGCATCACAACTTTTTTAAAAACCTCCAAACCATCCCTGGAGCTGCCAACGATATTCACATAAGATTGAAAGACAGCGAGTGTGAAGAGTTTTGATATTTTTATTTATAAAAGATTTAGATTTAAATTCATTTTATTTTAAACTATTACTTTTTTATCTTTTTACATTTAGCTTCTTTTAGTTTCAAAAATGTATATTTGAAGGCTTTAGAAGTTAATATTTAAAAAAAATATATTTAAAATGTATTACTTTTTTATTTTCGAAAATATATGTTACAGTTTTGAATAAAAGTAATCAAACACAACTATTTGTATTTTTATCATTAAAAACCTATAAGTTCCTTATGATTGTGATTGATAGTATTTGGCATATTGTAATAATATTGTGGCCTAACCAATCATAGATGAAATTTTAAAAAATGCAACAGTGGCCTAACCCACATTTAGCCTATTATTTTATTCAAAATTTGCATGTTTAAGTAGCCTAAACGTACAACATTAGCATTTATTTATAATAGAAAAACACATTTTTTGACTATCAAATCTTATTATTGAGAAACATGTGTATAAAATATTATGGAAAAAATGCATTTATCTACAATAGGTATGCTGGTGAGTTAGGCCACTTTTGCTCTCATAGCCTCATATACAAAAGACGAAATATATCAATGCAGAAATAAAAATTGGAAGACTGCGCCCGCTAAGAGAAAAATATCTAACAAATAAGATCTACTTCGAATTACTCAAGCATTTAAACGGGCGTTGTATCAAAAACCAATAAATGTAAAATATATAAGACACTAATAAGATATGTGCAATCTTATTCTTCGAAAACATCGAACATCGAAAACAAAGCTGCTAGGCACATTCGAGAGAGAGGTACTCAGCATTCGAATAAACATTTCTAAAGTCCTACTGAAGCAGTTTAAGAGAAATAAGTGCACCACTACAATCTTGAAATAAAGGCGTAGTCGAAACAGTGGACTGCGAAGGATGAATCGACTTCGAAAAAAGCGAAGACTATTCCAACGGTCGGGAAATTGATGGCGACTGTTTTTGAGATAGCCATGGTGTTGTGTTAATTGACTATCTTGAAAAGGGAAAAACAATAACAGGAGAATACTACGCATCATTACTTGACATGCTGAAAGCAGAATTTGTGGAAAAAGCGGCCGCATTTGAAGAAAAGGAAGTTTTGTTGCACCATGGCAACGCACCATCTCACACTTCACTGGTCTACTATACTACTATTTGGATAGATTAAAGGGATGGGAGCATCGCTCGGAAAAGTGTATAGAATTACAAGGAGACTATGTTAAGAAGTAAAATTGAATTTTCCAAAAAAAAAACTGTTTCTATGTAACGCTGGAGACTTTTCACATTACCCTCGTATGCCACATTCGATGTTCAGAAATCAATGAATTTGAGTTTATGCTTCATTATTATATGTTTCTGTCTTAGAAAAATAATAAAAGCGTCCGAAGGCGGGCGAAGCGTACGATACTGCACAAAATTCAAATTAAAAATTATGGACTTTGGTGATGTATAATATTTAATATGATTTTAAATTTAAGATTATTCGATTTTTCAAAAATGGATATATTAAAATTTTTCGAAGCAAAAGTAATAATAGAAAGAATTAGTCAAACCCAATAATTGGTATAGATCCGAATCCGTATTAAGAGCCAAGGGATAGCAGCATAATTTTAATATTTTCAACAATTTTCAACACATCTGTAACTTTGTTTTGCCAATATAACTGTAATATTAAATCGTATACCAGGTCTGTTAATATGAAACCGGAATTTACCCATAGATAACCCTAGCTGTCAATGTATGTGTTACTGTCAAACCGCAATACCGTCAAACAACAATACAAGTTTCATAAAACAGCATAGATTGTAATAGCGTTGAACGTGACAACTTTTGTGCCTGGAAACTATGATTTGCGGACAGCATTGATTTTCTATTAACATTTGAAGCAAACTACTGCAGAATCGCATAGAATGCTTGCCGAAGCTTACGGTGTGCATGCCCTTGGTAAATCACAGTGCTTTGACTGTTTTAAAAAGTTCAAAGTGGAGATTTTGGCGTAAGAAAACGTGGGAAGAAACGTGGAAGACCACCGAAAAAGTTTAACGACAACGAATTGCAAGCATTGTTGGATGAGGATGACGCTAAACACAAAAAAACTCGCGGATTAATTAAATGTGACACGAGAATCCGTCTCTATATGTTTGAAAGACATGGAAAAGATCCTGAAGATGAGAAAATGAGTTCCACATCGAATTGTGACAGGCGATGAAAAGTAGACATATTTTAAGTATCCTAAGCTTAAAAGATCATGACTAACTCCAGGCGAACCATCGACATCGACTGCAAGACCAAATCGCTATGAACGGAAAACAATGCTCTGTGTTTGGTGGGATCAAAAAAGTGGCGGTGATCAAACCTGGAGAAACCATTAGTACTGAATGCTATCGACAACTATTGATCGATTTGAATCAAACTTTGCCTGATCAGAATATCCAAAAAGGCAACACAAAATGATTTTGCTTCATGATAATGCACCATCACATACAGCAAAAATGGTCAAGGAAACGATTGAGGCATTTAGTTGGGAAATACTTTCGCATGCGGCTTACTCACCACCTATTTGCGCCCATGTAATACGCACTTACTGAGCAGAGCTTCACTTCTTACGAAAATGGCTCGATAACTGGTTTGCCTCAAAAAAACAACAGCTTTTTGAGCGCGGCATCCACAAATTTTCAAACAGGTGAGAAAAATGTATAGCTAACGATGGGCAATACTTCATCATTCTCACATTGGCACATTTGATGTCAGCAATTCATTAAGGGACATAATGGGAAGGTTATAGATACTTAGATACGTAGCCCGGGGGCTACGGCCCTTCTATGTGGGAGCCACCTCCCTCTGTTCTTTTTGGGGTTTATTCGAGGGAATTGATGTTTAATGTAAGTAAACTGGGCTAAGTTTAATAAAGAAAAAAATTACGTGAGAAGGAAAAGGAAGAAGCACTTTTTATTACCTCTTTCTAATTGCACGCGGGACATTTTTCGAAATAAATTTAAACATTTCAATTAATTATAGACCAAGAGGGGCACTATTTGACTCCTTCAGGGTCATTCGATAGTTAGGGATATGGCGGGACCCCCCGCTTCTTCTTCTTCTTCATCATTCTCATACAATAAAAATATGGCCTTTACAAAAAGTCCGGTTTCATATTTGCATACTCGGTAATCGTGTAAATACAGATTGTCTTTGATGAGTCTTGATAATTCCTTCGATTATTTTCCGAAGATTTTTATATCCAACTGTAAAAATAAGTATTTCTTGTGTTTAAAATTATGATTAACCATTCATTAAGTTTGCGTTAAATATAAAAGAATAATTATATACAATTTTATTTGCTTGTATTTTTAAAATATCTGACCTGCCATTTAATTAGGCTGTTTAAGAAATCAATTTCCCTTTTTATGCAGCTCGCAGTTTAAGAAACACCAAATAAAATATAAATTCCAAAACCATTCTCTTTTCTACCTTGGAATATTAATCTTACATGCACAGTCACCTAAACTGACTAATTAATAATTTACTTTCAACGTGCCATTTTAATACATTTAGGTTGAAAAATCACAAAATATTTTTCCAATTTTAAAAGTATATATTACACATTATTAGTTTAGTTATTAATAATGAAAGTTAGAATTGTTGAACGTTCTCTTAAAGCACCTGTTTTGAAAATAGAAAAATGCAATAATGCAGTAATGAATATGATTATTTTAAATTTACTTTTAAAAAAGTCACTTAAGAAAATATGAAATAATCTCAAAAAACATGCAGCAGGAAAAACGTCAGAAGTTAATAGGTTTGTAGTAATATAATTAACCTGCTGATAATTAGATATATTTACATCTATAGATATACAGCAATACGTTGTATGTGCATCTCTTATTCATTATTGCTACTTCTAATAATTACATCTGAGTAATGTAGTAGCATTAACAATATAACTTTATATCAAATTTAGAGATTTAATTATTTAAAGATAATTTAAGTTTCACATATAAATATATTCGACTGTAGATTAAATTATATAATTGCATTCTAGTAGATATTCACTAAAATGAAATATATTAATTATATAATTTCAATCTAGTGAAATTATATAATCTGATTCTAGTGAAATTCATTCAGAAAAATATACTGGTCATCAAGAAAAACAGATTTCCAATTTTTTTTGTTCAAAGTTATTTCTTCGGCATTACATCAACAGTAGGGAGCAATTCTTCTGTTGGAACCTTTGGTGTAAAATACTAAACTTGAAGAGATTTACCACTAAACACCAAAACGTTTTTTTGAACTGCTCGACGCACGTTTCGCTAACCATGTTAGCATCATCAGGAGATGATTTATTCTAATTCTAAAACTAAGCTACATTTATATGAAAACCATACCTAACGAAGCGTGTAAAAGTCATGAACCGTCAAGTGTACTAAGCCTTACATTAATAATTGAAAAAGTTGACTGAAAAGAATCGAGAACTATAGATACTTAGAATCGTAGAACTATAGATACTTAGAACTTATATATATATATATATATATATATATATATATATATATATATATATATATATATATATATATATATATATATATATATAAATATACATATACATATACATATACATATACATATATATATATATATATATATATATATATATATATATATATATATATATATATTTATATATATATATATATATATATATATATATATATATATATATATATATTTGTTTGTTCTTAATCAGTTCACGCAAAGATGAAAATATTAACAAATAAATCAAAATAGCTTTTAATTAGGGAACGGACAAATTATACAGTGCCAAACTGTCCCTCCTGGAACTTTTTGAATCAAAACTGAGCGATGTAAATTGATACGGCATCGTCTCCCGCTACCTCGCAAATGTAGGGAGCAGCAACAGTCATTTTGAAGCCCTTTAGAAATATTATCGTAAAATTGCCCTAATACCATCCTAATATGCTCTACATTTCGCAGTGGTATCACTTTATTATCGGAGAAGGAACATTTATTTGTCGGACCAAAGGTTCAAATCGGATTAAACCTCTGAGGAGTGAAGAATCACCTTTAATTTATAAACAAAAGACAAAACGCAAATAACTGGTCTTTTAAATTGAGCGTTTTTTTAATTCTTGAATAAAACACAGATGACTTTATGAATTTGCCCAGATCTAGTCTCATTTCAGATGTGTAATGTATTACATCTATAAAAATGGAGTCTTACACGATACAAAAACGGGTTAAAATTATTAAATTGTTTTATGAAAATGGGCGAGCAGTGAAAAATGTTTTTAGAAAATTACGTGATATTTACGGTTTGCATAATCGTCCTTCTGAAAGCACCATCAATAGAATTGTTTAAAAATTTCAAGAAATTGGTTCGGTGGAAGATAAAAAACAGTAATATAGAGTCGTAATGGTCGTTCACAAAAGGCTATTGATTTGCTACGTGAAGGTGTTGCTAAAGGCCTAGAAATTTCCATTAGTCGACGTTCACAACAATTGTGTCGTTGATTTGTCAAATGGATTAAAGAGCAAAATGATAATTTTCCTCAAAAAATCACCTTTTCAGATGAAGCAAATTTTGAAATTGGTGGCTACGTTAATAAACGAAATTGCCGCATTTGTGGTGAGGAAAATCTATGACTGAATCATTGAATCATAATGTCACTGTTTGGGATTCATTATGGTCAAGATATGCATGTCAAACGTATTTCTTTCAGAATGCAGCTGGTGAAACTTTCACTGTAAATGGTGTTCGATACCGTGAGATGATAGCTGAATTTTTGTGGACTGAATTAAATAATATTGGTCTGGAGGATATATAGTTCCAACAGGATGACGCGACACTCTGTTAATGAAACAATTGATTTATTGAGATAAAAATTTCCTAGACGAGTTATTGCAAGAAATGGTGATAATAATAATAATTATAACACTTGGAATTTGTTTCTCTATATATTCAAGATATTCTCTGATATGTTTCGGCCTCGCGACCATTCTCAAAAAGAGTTATGTATAAACTAAACTAAATTTTCAAAGTTTTGTCTAATGGAGGTCGGTTTTTTGTCTCGTTAAATTTATGACTGAGGTATTTCCGAAGTCTAACTGGGTGTTTGTTAGCTTTTTACCGTCATATATGGCTTCTAATTACGAAAATTTACAAGTAATTTAACAACCCTCTTTTATTGCAGCTACCAAATAATTTGGCATTCTTGGTATTAAAAATCTGGTTCCGATCTATATAATGTTCAAGAAAGCCCGTCTTTCCTGGATTATGTAAAATTGAGTATTTATGTTTTTTTAGCTATCATTGTGAGATCTGCCCATTTGGCCAATATATATTATTACATTTTATTTCGTATAATCCAGATTTGTCACAAAATTTTGCCCTTTGTTATTATTTAGCATCGATGCAAGAGATTATTGTTATTATTGATTTTTTTGATTGATTATTGTTAACAAAGATAACATTAATATTGTTTTTCTTTAAATTATTTGCGATTCTGGAACTTAATTTATGAATATAGTTTATACCATGCCAATTTTTAAACATTTTTTCATATGTTTCAGCGTAAAAATTTTTGATGTTTTTTTTTTAATCTTGTTTTTTATCATTTTATCTATAATGCTGGGCTGATACCCACTATTCTTTGCGATATTTTTGATTATATTAAGTTCATTTTCATAGCTGTCTTTTTTAAGTGGAATTGATTTCCGTCTGTGGGTCATACAATAAAAGGTGGACAGTTTTACATTCCATGATTGATTTGAACTTGCGTGAATAGTTATATCGGTATACGTGGGTTTTCTAAATATTTTAAATTCTAATTTATTCGTTGTTCTTATTATTTTCAAATCTAAGAAATTTAATGAATCATCCGTCCCTATTTCTACTGTGCAAATATACTACGCAAATAATATAATCGTACCTGGCCCAAAAATGTATGTGTCTTGTATAATTACTGTCATTAAATAAATTGTTTTCAAAATTAACTATGTAAATTTTTGCTAGAAGGGGGCTTACAAAAGATCGAAGGTCGGCCCCTCGAGTATATGTATACATGTATATGTATATATATATATATATATATATATATATATATATATATATATATATATATATATATATATATATATATATATAATTGTATAGTGCGTTTCAAGAAATATCGTCGACCGGTTGGTTGCAATAAATTCTTAACCCCTGCCGTAACGAAACCCGACAAAGTTGCGAGAAACGTAAACCGGGTCGAGCCTAATAAAATAACAGGCAAAAAGATAAAATTAATTTTATACCTGGTTTACTACTTTCGAAATATTTTAGTTTAGTTCGCATTATTTTCTCAAACGGTGCAGTTCTATAATTTCGATAGTATTTTTTATTAATCCAAACGTGCTAAAAATATGGCGTACTTCGCAAGATAATGATTATTGTGCCTCCGGTAATGCTAATTTTAAAAGAAAACATTTATCTCCCGATGGTAAGCAAATTGTTAAAAGTGAGTATGTTTCTTTATCGAATAGGGGGCTTAAGGTAAATACAGCCGCAGCATAAATGTATTCATTAATAAAAATGCCATTGACTACAGTTAAAGATATTATGATGAAGTCAAATAAAACCAAAAAATCCGCAGTAAAATTTATGCTATTTATGACCAGCAACCTCTGCCTACATTGCATTCATTGCAACAGTGACCAAGGCTTTGCAACAGAACTAGCCTCCGGAGAGTATTATCTCAAATGAGTTTTACATATCGGACCATTAATAAAAGACAAATATTAATGAAATCACAATGATTGCGACGATGGCGGTTTGACTACTTAAACTCTATAAAAAAATACAGATTAGAAAATCGTCCCATTATCTACCTTGATGAAACATGGTTCGATACACGAAACGCCAGCAAAAGGATGGGTAGATACATCAAGAAAATTCAAACCATAGCCCCAGCGAACAAGGGAAAAATAATTACAATTTTACGTGCTGGTTCCGAGGATAGATGAATTCCAAATTGTTTACGGTTGTCCTCCAAAATATTAAACAGTCATCTTTGGACTACAATGATGACACTGCAGCAGAACTTTTTAAAGATTGGTTGCCTAATGTGCCTAAGAAAAGCGTAATTGTAATGGACATTGGTTTTTTGCCTTCACCCGTATTAATGTATTTTTAATCCAACTGAGCATATGTGGCATCAGGTAAAATCCAATGTTAGAGCAGAAAAGATTTCTCCGGCTCTAAGTGCAAGTGCAGCAACATTAATTAGGAAGATTGTAGATAGTATTCCCAAGGAAAGTTGGATAAATTCGATTAAGCATGTTATTAAAATAGAAGATTCCTCTGTATCATTTACTAATAATATAGAACCACTTATTATGTCGATCAAAGTGACAGTTATAATTTTAATTGTACTACTAGAATTATTTATTTATTTATTTACTTTTATTGTACTAATAAATTCAAAATAAGCAAAACAAATAAACAATGTTTTAGTCATACATAAAATAATAAAAATAATTTAATCATAATTTAATAACATGTGTCGTTTTTCCAAAATTATTCAGAAGTTAAACCACTCCGGCTCTGGCGCCTTTAAAGAAGATTTTGCCGAAGGGCAACGAAATATCTTAAAACGGAGTATACTACCATGATAAAAAGTAAGACCTTTATTTAAAAAATCGTGCGCCTTACTCATCGATGCAGTCATTTGTTAAATAAGTCAGTAAAGGTTGTCTAAAAAATGAAATTTGTTGTGCTGATACATTACCAATGCCAATAATGAATGTGTTACGACAATGAATCTATGTAAAAAATACAAATGGTACAAGCACTTTAGTGATGACTGAGAAACAATTGAAAATAAACGTCGGATTAGGAAGAAATTCCACGTCAACCAATGAAAAACGCATTGCCATAATCAAAAATTATAATTTTTTGTTTCAGTTAAAAACTGAGCTTAAAAACTCAGTTTAAAAACTGAACAATTAGCGATTAAATGTTAGTGTCCATTGGAAAAAAAATACCTAACCGAATAAGAAACCTAATCAAATTTAAAACAAAATGATTCATGGTTTTTACATCACGATAAAACACCATCGCACACCGCAATAATTATTCTTTAATTTTTCCACAAATTTCCACAAATACCATATTCACCAAATATAATACCGTGTGACTTTTTCCTGTGCCCTCTATTGAAGAAACCACTTGATTTTATTTTAAGTCGATAGAATCCATTCAAGAGACTTCACTGACCGTTTTGAAAGATATACCAGAACTTTAGCATAAAAATTGTTTCGAAGTCCGGAAAAATCGTTGGAATACGTTTACTGCAGTGAAAATGGATTAACTTAAAGAAAACAAAATTAATTTTGGTAAATATATAAATAATTTTTAAAATTTTAGTTGTAATAATTTTATTATAATTTATGTTCTTTACGAGGGTGGTCTGAAAAGTTTTCAATGTAAAGATAGCGTTATCATCAAAAATATTCTGCTAATACAATTACGCATGCGTTGAGCCATATTAGATGCTCAGTTGTTGTTTAGGAGTCATTTATATCAGTCGATGTTAGTATTTTTGTACGATGGAAACAATCGAATATCAAGCCATCATTAATGCTTGGATTTGAGAGGCAATTGCATTCATCTCTGCTTTAATTTACGTATGCGGATTGCCTTTCAAATGCAAGATTTTAATGACGGCTCGATATTAGATTTTTTCCATCTATACATAAACACTAACATCCACTGACATAAATAACTGCGTGTTTTTCAAAGCGCGCGCAATTATATTACCCGAATATTTTTGACAAGTAACGCATTTTTATGTTGACGCTGGAAAATTTTCACACTACCCTCGTAAGTAATATTTCGCTTCTCCATAAAAAAAAACAATTAAAACTATAAATCGCATTTATATTATTATAGTGAAACATTTTTATAGTCAAACATTTGTTTTATTATAGTGAAACAACTACTTACATTATTTCGAGCCCCTACATCTGACCCCAGATCTATCATCCGGTCTAGCAAAGATGTTCGATTATCTTTTACCGCATACATCAATGGTGTCATTCCAGTTATCTAAAACAATTAAACATCAGTTGTGCCAATCGTATTACTAATTTATCGTCTTACTAAATCAGCTACTCCAGCCAAAGGTATCGTATTTGCATCTTCTCCGGAATTCGCAATGGCTTTTTCCATAGATTTCATTATTTGATCTACTGGAGCCCATTCTCCTTTTTGGCACAAAGTCAACAGCCTCTGGGCAGCATCTCGTATATTCGACCCCGCCGACTGAGGCTTGGTATTCGAAGGAGCCTCTTCTCCCTCTGGATTACTGGTAGTTTCATCTTTATCTTTATCTTTGGAATCTTTGGAATTATCTAAAATAAATAAGTATGTGTATATAGAAATAGTTTTTCAAAAGTTAAGATATTTTTTTTGTAGGGTTAATGTAGATAATGTTGATGAAACTAGAAGATTTTCAAGATATTTTAACTTACATTTTATTGTTTTCAAACGGTATAAAATACTCAACCACTTACTAGTCTTGTTACTTCCATTTGCATCCTCTGCTTTAGGGGGGCCCTTGCCTCCACCTTTTTTACCTCCTGCTTGCGACATATTGTTTTAAACTCAAAAATAGGTAAGAAATCTACTAGTAATAACGAGTTTTTACATCATTCTTAAGTTATATAACACTTATAGATCATATTGAATTTATTACATCTCTTAATGTTTATATCCATGTATGTGCTTAAATTTTCTTAAAAATATGATAAAGAGTACGTTAATACACTTGAAAAATAAATTTCCACTAGACAACATTTCTTAAAATTCATTTTTAAGTCGCAACTATCACGTTTTCTTAAGTTTAATTAGAAAAGTGAAAGAAACCGCAGCACAAAAGTTAAACCACCTCCGAAAATTTCAACTATTCCCGTTATATTTCAGCGCGTTTCTGGCGTGTTCGAACAAAGCTGGCACGGGACAAATATTGCAGAAATCTCAGCCAATGGCGCCCGTTTTTCGTCCCCTCCATTTACTTTCTTAATCGGCTGAAATTTGAATTTTACCCCATATTCGGACCCTTTGTGCCTTCGGAAAACTCGATTGCGTGTTGCGATACTTCTTGGAAGAGCCGAAACTCCGAAAGTGACAGCAGTATATTTTTATTGCTGTTCTCATTTCAGGCCAGTTCATTCTTTAATATCGATATTAATTTTATTTCGAACATTATCTCAAACTTATCTTTTTTTTTACGTTAAAAAATTAGGATTTATTATAATTTCATTTCCAACAAATAGTTTCATTATTATGTAAACCTTGTGTCAACTAGTATCTAAACAATAAATCAACTCAAAAAATTAAGAAATATGAGATAAATTAATAAAAACAGACATTGTTCACAATTAAATATACAATGTAGAACTTTACATAATATAATGAACTTTTAACATACAAATAAGAACTTTAAATCCAAATAAAAGAACAACCAGATTAGATGCCTTGAAACTATTTATTTTATGTGAAAGAACATTCAGTCATATTAATGTTTGAAAACAATTTCGGACAAATATCCGCCACGGCTACTTCTGACAATGCGCATTTTGTCAATTAATTTTTCAACCAATTTTTCAAGGAATGCGGATAATGTCCGCAATTATCCGAGTTATGTTAACTTCCAAGGCATCAATAGTTTCTGGTTAATGGACAACTCGATTGCGTGTTGCGATACTTCTTGGAAGAGCCGAAACTCCGAAAGTGACAGCAGTATATTTTTATTGCTGTTCTCATTTCAGGCCAGTTCATTCTTTAATATCGATATTAATTTTATTTCGAACATTATCTCAAACTTATCTTTTTTTTTACGTTAAAAAATTAGGATTTATTATAATTTCATTTCCAACAAATAGTTTCATTATTATGTAAACCTTGTGTCAACTAGTATCTAAACAATAAATCAACTCAAAAAATTAAGAAATATGAGATAAATTAATAAAAACAGACATTGTTCACAATTAAATATACAATGTAGAACTTTACATAATATAATGAACTTTTAACATACAAATAAGAACTTTAAATCCAAATAAAAGAACAACCAGATTAGATGCCTTGAAACTATTTATTTTATGTGAAAGAACATTCAGTCATATTAATGTTTGAGAACAATTTCGGACAAATATCCGCCACGGCTACTTCTGACAATGCGCATGTTGTCAATTCATTTTTCAAGGAATGCGGATAATGTCCGCAATTATCCGAGTTATGTTAACTTCCAAGGCATCAATAGTTTCCGGTTAATGAGCATAGACCAAAGATGTAACATAACCCCAATAAAAATAATCTAACGGAATTATATCACATGACCTTGGTGGCCAATTAACAGCCGTTCTTCGAAATAATTTGATCATCGAATTGTTCACATCCCCTCGAGATCAACACCATCGAAATTCAAAATTAAATAATCATCACCCTTTAATGACCCCGATTAACGTGCATTAACGTAATGTGCTTTCCAGCTTGATTTTTAAAAAAATATTACCCAATGATGCCACCGGCATCAATCCGCATCACACAGTGCATTTTTCTGGATACAACGGCTATTGTTGGATCACATTACTTTATTGGAGTAGCCGTTTTAAAATAATCAATTATTATTCAACAACAATACAACTATTTTTGCTAAAAGAAAGTAGTTTAAAATAACAATAAAAAATAAAATAAAATAAATAATATAAACTAATCAATGATTATTTTTTTAATAAATGCTCAAACTGGTGTCGTCCTTTTAATTCACAATAATGAACTATTTTTAATAATAATATTACTAACATGTTCCAACATACTGGGCGTAAAGTTATTCATTTCTCGCCGAATTAATTGTTTCAGTTCATCAACAGAATTAGAAGCGGTCACGTATACTTTGATTTTTAAGAAACCCTACAGGAAAAAGTCTGAAGGTGTGAGGTCAGGCGATCTAGCAGGCTACTCAAACAAACCCCTTCCATATTTCCTATCCATCTTTCTGAGAGCAGTGCCTGAAGATAACCATGCTCGTTTCGCGTAAAATAAGGTGATGCCTCATCCTTTTGGAAGTAGAACAGCCTTCTTTCTGCTAACGGTAGTTCATCAATCAACAACTCAGGTAAAATAAGGTCGCGTAAAATGAGGTGATGCCTCATCCTTTTGGAAGTAGAACAGCCTTCTTTCTGCTAACGGTAGTTCATCAATAAACAACTCAGGTTCGTTTCTTAATAACTTTAAATAACGTTCACCATCATCATCATCAACATCAACCTGGGTCTATCCACTGTAGGATGAAGGCCTCTTCAGTATGCTTTCAACTTTCACGATCCTGGGCTTTCCTCTGCCACTTGGGTCCTATATGCTTAACGATGTCATCAATCCATCGTGCTTTCGGTTTTCTTCGCGGACGTTTGTGATCAAGCGGTATCCACTCCAAAATTGCTTTAGTCCATTTTTCATCCCATCGCCTTGCTATATTGCCTGCCGATCCATTTCAATTGCATTACTCTTCCAACGATGTCACACACTTTCGTTTGTTCCCTGATCCATGCGCAAAGGTTTCTGTCTCGTCTTGTCATGCCAAGCATACATCTTTCCATTCCCCTCTGTGCTACCCGAAGTTTTTGAATTGATTGCGATGTGAGTGTCCAGGTTTCACTTCCGTGTGTCATAACGGGCAGGATGCACTGATCGAATACTTTTCTTTTCAGGCAAAGTGGGAGTCTGCTATTAAACACAATTTTGAGCTCGCCAAATGTCCGCCAGTCACACTTACAACATCGTTCCACCTCCCAGGCGGTATCCCCCTTCGTTGAAATTCGCTGCCCAAGATATATAAAGCTGTCCTCAATCCCCAAATCCCTTCCTAAAACCGAATTTTTTCAGTCATCAGCGAATTTATTGAACATAACCTGGCTCTTTTTCAGGTTTATTTTTAAGCCAAATGGTTCGCCAGCTCTCTGCAGCTCTTGAATGCGTCTTTGCAGCTCCTCTGTGCCTTGTAAAAGGAGAACGATATCATCTGCAAATCTAAGATGATTTAAGTTTGCACCATTGATATTTACACCATCCTGTTCCCAATCCAATTTACAAAATACTTCTTCAAGGCCAGCCGAAAAAAGAATAGGTAATATTGCGTCACCCTGCCGTACACCTCGTTCTACATTAATTCCCACTTCAAGATCATCACGGTGAATTGTTGCTGCAGCTCCATCATATATCGATCCTAATGGTTTGCATATATGCTTTGTCTACCCCCTGGCTCAGCAATGCATCCATTATGGCCTGCTTTGAGATTAAGTCAAATGCTTTTTCGTAGTCGATAAAAGCCAAGCACAGTGGCATTGTGTATTCGTTGTGCCTTTCTATGGCCTGCTGTACAACCTGAATGTGATCCATTGTACTGAATCCACTTCTGAATCCTGCTTGTTCTCCTGGTTGTGGGTCATTCAGTTTTTTTTTAATATTCTTTTAGATATTGTCTCGTGCCCATTACTGATAAATCTTACTGCTAGCACTGATATAATTTAACCAAGTTACTAAATTACCAATCGGAAAACTATTATAAGAATTAACATTTTAAACAAATATATGGAAAACCCCTTTGGCAAATATTAACTTGTTAATATTTAACAAATAAATTAATGAACATTGTTAAAACATTTTTTTTTATTAAGAATCATGTCCTACATCAACCCTGAAAGGTGTGGCAACGTGGCAATATTACACGGCAAAGACTGTTATTCCCAAATTATGTCAAAAAATATTTATATAGTGTTTTTAGTGTTTAACGATATCCTGAAAGGACGCTTTCCAATCAGCAAACATTTGTTGAAGATCCTCAATTGCATTGCAACCAACCAAATACCTACCTTTGGTCATTTTTGGTTACCTTTGGTTGCTTTCCGAACATTCAACTCGATCCCTACTGGTGACGGCTTAAAACCAGAAACCGACCTTGGTTTCAGACACTTCCAGGCGTTTTAATAGTGCTGAAGTAATGGGCAATTTTTACTTGGGAAACGGATGAATTTTTCTAGTTTTTGAATATTTTTAATATTCTCCACGAGATCTCTATGTTACCTTTCAGTCATACCTGGTACCTGGACAAGGCCTGGGCAGGTCACAAACGGTTACGCCCAGTCTGACACCCTCTATTCTATCCCATAAAGCTTTTTTGAACAACGACTTGGAGCTATGTGTTAAAAAGTGGCTTGAGAGTACACAACCTTGTCTGCCGCCTCAAACAGTGTATATATCAACGTTTTAACATCGTTAACTTTTACCATTGCTGACTGCTTCTAAAATATTTTTTTGAAGAATTGAATATTGTTGTTATCCAGACCGATGTTGGTTAGTTCGTAGTTTCGTAGGTTGTACATGGTGAATGACTTTTTGAAGGTCAACGGAGCACACACATATACTTTTCTTGTATTCTCAATAATTTTACAGAGATGCAGTCAATGAGAACAATCCTTCTCTAATTGCTATGCCATCACGAAATCCAAACTATGTTTCGTCCTGTAGTTTCTCACATTTTGTGTTGAATCTATTTTGGATTATCTTAGCTTAACAAATATTTCCATTGATTCCGTACACAAAATTTTAAAACAAAACTAGTTATTTCCTTACAATATTAGTATTCTTCAGCAGCTCAGCGAAGATGATTAATATATCAATGTAAATATATTTTTAAATTGTTGTCAATGTAAGTATCGTTGACATACACAAAAAATATATTTACTTTCACTCGTTACTTTATATATTACAAATTAATATAATTTATTTTTTAGTTTAGTTTTGAAAACTGGGGGAGAGGACCCTCCGAAACGTTAACTACCTTTAAAATTTTGTTCGTTAGGCAAATTTATTACAAAAAAGAATCACTGAGAAATTTGTCTCCGTTTGGTTTTTTGTTCTTACCCAGTGATTTTTTTTTACATAAGAACAGGTATTTTGAGTTTTAGATTATGGCGAAAAACCCAAATAAAGGAAAAAAAATACAAAATAGGAGTTGCCATTTAAAATTTTTAGATAAAAATGACGGGAGGTAAAGAGGTGAAACATAAAATATAACGGACATTGGTTTTGAACTTCCCCATCGATATCAAAACTAACTAGATTGTTTCCGATTAATCAATAATTTGGAGAATACATAGTTCGGTTGAGAGATTATGTGCACCATAGGATTTACTAAATGCACTATAAATTTTGCGCACAGAAAACTGATTTTGGTAATAAATTTCGACAATTTTCAAACGTTGCTCTGATGCTAAATCAGTTCATGATGATTTGACAGCGACCCTATCGAATCCCTATCAAAAATAAATTATTTTAACAAATTCGTAGATCTCCTATGGGCTCCCATATTTCTCCGGTCATAGCCAATATTTTTATGAAACACTTTGAAACTCAAGCCATTAACAGCAGTCCGTTAAAACCTACTGGCTGGTTCAGATATGTTGATGACACCTTCGTCATTTGGCCAGAATACAATATTTAAATCTGTTTCTATCGCATTTAAACAGTATACAAACAGTTCTGATATCAAAAAGGCCAGACCAAAACGGCTCATATTCAGTATATCGTAAACTAATCTACACAAACCGTTATCTAAATGCGATCTCACATCATCATCCAACCCAATTAAATTCGTTGATCAAAATATTAGTTAGGAGATCTCTAAGATTGTTGGACAAGAAACATAGGCAAAGAGAACTTAATTCTCTAGAAACGGCACTAATTCAAAATGGCTATTACATGCGTCAAATAAAAAGGCATATTAATAAAATTCAGGCAACTTGTCATACCAATTAATCCACCAGATAATTGTCCCAAAACTCCAAAGTTCTTTTGCCATACATCAATGGAGTTACTGATAAAATTTGCCACGTATTCAGATCCCGTAATATCGAAACGATACTTACAACAGAAATAAATATATCCAGCTTCCTTAGGCCAGTGAAGGATAATATTCCAGAAGAGTCACATGGTGTTTATGAGATTTCTTGTTCTAGCTGTTCCCAATCATATATCGGCCAAAGCAACAAACATATACAAAATCGCATACCAGCATTTTCTTGCCGTCCGAATATCGGATCTCTCCTCAACTCTAGCAGAACATCATATCTTAACGGATCACAAAATAGATTTCGACAAGGCCAAAGTAATCGCACCTATCTATTTCTACAAACCCCGCATAATTCGTGAAGCAATTGAGATCGAAAAACGCCCAGGCTGCTTAAACAAGAGGGATGACGGTCTTAAAGTTCCAAATACATGAAAATCTCTTATTTCCAAATTGCCCATCCGAAACCCTTCCAGTCAGTCAAACGTGTACCTCCCGTCTCACCACCACCCCTCAACCGAGCGCTCTACCCACAACCTTACCTTTTAATGCAACACAAGGTATGTCTCCAAAAAACAGGACTTGTGTGTGTGTGTATATATACACATATGTCCAAAAGCTTGAAATATTTACAAATAGAATATCTACAGCTATGATACTCTAAAAATTGTGATTGATATTTATTTTTGCCATTTTTAAATGAAAATAACTAAAGCAATGTTTTGCTGATAACACAGGTTTTTCGATTTTTACTCATTCCATTGATATTGGTATTTATACATTATTTCAGTTCATTTTCAATTTTCAATCGATCCATTTAAGAATGCCTAATGAACTAGGAGCTTTAATGAACGTGATATCACGGAAATTGTAGATGTATCCCAAAGTGCTGTATTGAAAATTCATAAAAAATTCCAAGGGACAAATGACGTAAAGGATCGCCCCAGAAGTGTTTGAAAACGACGTACAACAGCTGCACCAGACCGCGAAATATCAATGAAAGGTCGAAGAAATCGTCTGGAATCTACAAGGGGTATATCAAGGAAGCTTGTTAGACTTGAAGGAGTGCATGTTTTACGAAAAACGATAACACGCAGACTGAAAGCGGAAAATTTGCACCGCAGAAGACCTTTAAGTGTTCCCAAACTAACCCTTCAACAAAAAAATATAAGATTGCAATGGGCTCGACAAATGGTGGATCATAATCCTAACTGGAATAACGTGCTGTTTTTCGATGAGACGAAAATTAGCTTGGTTTCTGATTCACGAAGAATATTACTTTGGATATCTCCAGGTCGACAAGTCCGTCTAGGAACACCCCAACACGTATCCTATTGAAGGTGGGAACGTGATGTTTTGATGTAGTATTATGAACGGTATACATACACCTCTACTGGTTTTGGAGAGAAGAATCACTGGTACTGTGTACATCGAGGAAGTTTTAAATACTGCTGTGAGTCTGTTCCGAGGCGCAATAGGCGATGAATTTGTTTTCATGGATGACAACGCACCTCCTCATCGAACAGCAGCAGTACAAAATTTTCTTGAAGAAGGAGTAATCAAGTTAGAGTGGCCAGCAAATTCCTTTGGAATGAATGTCATTAAACATGATTGGGACATTCTAAAAATACGCATCCAAAAACGAAAGAATAATCCTCTTACCCTGCGAGAACTAAAAGATGCTACTTGTGAAGGATGGGAGAGAATTCCACAAGCCAAAATTGAGCGGCATCATGCCAAATCCCCCTCAGGTATGCATATAGACCCAGGGAGGAACAACTGCTTATTAGTTTTATTGAAAGTTGTTCTTTTTATTTTTATATTACTTTTGAGGGCAATTGGTACATTGTAATTTTTTGACTCCAAAATAATAAATCAATTTTACACACCATATTTTCTTTTGGTACCAGTCAGAGTTGTAATAAAATAGAGATCACGTAAACGAGTAAAGAAAAAACTTAATATTAATAAAAAAGTTAAATGTTCGAATATTCCAAACTTTTGAACATATGTGTATAAATAAGCACACGATAAAATATCTCTTTTAGTGACATACCGTGTCGCTGTAAAATTTTAAAAGTTAATGATATGGTTAGAATTAAATAGTAATATATTGATTTTTTTTTCATCACTGATGATGTGATAACTGAAATGAATCGATAAATAAAATATAAGCAAGTCGTAATTTTTGCCAATCATTATATAAACAAATCAGACAATATGATACATTCTAAGAACTGAATTGAACATAAAACTTTACGTTCCTCGTACACTACCACTTGACCGAAAGAACGGCCGGATATAGCGTGCGGTATTCTTTGCACGCTCGGGTACGCCATTGGTCAAGATTCTTACGTTCAAGACTGCAGTTTTATTTAATCAATATATATGTGGTATAGTTTAAGCTATATGTGTACCTTCTCACGGATTTAACTTATGTATCAAGGTGTTACTTGATTCAAAAAGGGTCTCCTTTGGTTATCAATGAATTCATTAAATAATTGCCATTCCCATAAATGTATTTTGGAAGTGTTTAAAATCAGAAAGTGGGTTAGTAGGAACTTGTTTCAAATTTCATATTCAATAGCGTATATAGTTATTAGATTTCACTGTTCAGTATCGTAAAATTACATACGAGATATGTAAGTACTCGAGAAAAAATTAATTAGATGTACGTACATCTATGTTCAGCAGATCTACATACATCAATTCTTCTGTTGGAACCTTTGGTGTGAAATATTAAACTTGAAGAGATTTACCACTAAACACCAAAACGCTTTTTTGAACTGCTCGACGCACGTTTCGCGAACCATGTCAGCATCATCAGGAGATGATTTAATCTAATTCTAAAACTAAGCTATGTTATATTTATATGAAAATCATACCTAACGAAGCGTGTAAAAATCATGAACCGTGAAGTGTACTAAACCTTATATTAATAATTGAAAAAGTTGACTGAACGGAATCGGTCCTTTATCTCGGTTTATGATTTTCTTACATTTTTCTATTTAAATGCTTTCATATGCATCCAAAGCCCTATTATTATTAACACTTTTAATTAGTCTTAAATTACTAATATCTATACTGTGGTTATGCTCGATTGCATGTTGGGCAACACAAGATTTTTCATTTCTCCCATATTTAATGTGGGCAACATGTTCTTTATATCTTGTGAATAAGGATCTTTTTGTTTGCCCAATATACCTTCGATCATAGTCTTGACAGCTAATTTCGTAAATCCCCGACTTTTCATGTTGCTCTACTTTATCCTTTGGATTACCAAGAACTTCTCTTAATTTATTATATGGTTTGTACACAACCTGAATGTCCATTTTGTTAAAAATTTTGTCTAGTCCTCTTGTTAATTGGGCATCAAATGTTATTACCATGAATTTCTTTGTGTTCTGATCCTTTTGAAAAGTCGAAGATTCTTTCAATAATTTTCTGAACTTATGTTTTCTAATTAGTTTATCTACAATGTTCTTCAGATACCTCCCTAATTAGTTTTAATTATTTGTTATAATTATCTTTATTTAAAGAAAAATTAATTAATCTATTTACCAAAAAATTTAAACCAGCCATCTTATTTTAGAAGCTATGATTTGAATCATTAGGAATGTATCTTGAAGTGGTGGTGGTTTTTCTGGAAATATCAAAATCTAACCTATTTTTATTATTTGTACTGACTACTAACACATCCAGAAATGGTAAACTATCGTTGTTTTCGAGTTCATGCATGAATATTATATTTTGGGATTCACTATTTAGGTTCTTAATAAAATCTTCTAAATTTTCATTTTTCGAATCGAAAATGGCAAAAATATCACCCACATATCTTAACCATACCTTCGGAAAGTAACTGAATTCATCTTTTGCCTCGGTTTCAAATTTACTCATAAATAAGTTGGCTAAGATCGATGACAGAGGATTGCCCATTGCTGTTCCTTCTTGTTGTTCATAAAACCTGTTACTAAGCTGAAAACAATTTTGCTTCATACATAATCTTGTTAAGGAGATGTACTCAGAACACATTAGATATGGGAGAAATGAAAAATCTTGTGTTGCCCAACATCAATCGAGCATAACCACAGTATAGATATTAGTAATTTAAGACTAATTAAAAGTATTAATGATAATAGGGCTTTGGATGCATATTCCTTTGGAAGCATTCAAATAGAAAAATGTAAGAAAATTATGAACCGAGATAAAGGACCGATTCCTTTCAGTCAACTTTTTCAATTATTAATGTAAGGCTTAGAACACTTCACGGTGCGTCGAGCAGTTCAAAAAAGCGTTTTGGTGTTTAGTGGTAAATCTCTTCAAGTTTAGATCTACATACATCTAAATTTTGGCGCTGATTAAAGTAGATCTCCGCAAATATGCGTAAATGTACTGGATTTATTCATATATATATATATATATATATATATATATATATATATATATATATATATATATATATATACATATATATATATATATATATATATATATATATATATATATATATATATATATATATATATATATATATATATATACATATATATATATATATATATATATATATATATATATATATATATATATATATATATATATATATATACATATATATATATATATATATATATATATATATATATATATATATATATATATATATATATATATATATTTATATATATATATATATATATATATATATATATATATATATATATATATATATATATATATATATATATATATATATATATATGGGGTATTTTTAAACTGTCTGCAATATTACATTGATGTTTCATTTCCCCTGGGTCAAGTTCTTTAATAAGATTGGATTGAAGCCTGGGATCACCACGGATATAAGAACGTCTGCTGCAAAACTGAAAGAATTATTTAAATAATAGATTAAAACAAATGCTGAATATGACAAAAATTATTATAAGAGATATGAAAAGATATACAGAAATGTAATAAGGACAGCAAAACAGATGTTTAACGCAGGATTGTATTTTGAGTCAGACAATAAATCGAAAAGAGCCTGGAGAATCACAAATAATATTATAAATAATTATGAATATTATAAATATTATGAATCTTGAAAGAACAAGGACTAGATCTGAAAACGCTGGCAATTATTAAAGCAACTTTAACTAACACAAGGTCAAAAGTTAAATTCATGGGTGAGATTTCAGAGCCCTTCGAAATTAAAACTGGAGTGAGACAAGGGGATGGACTCTCACCACTCTTATTTAACTGTGTTCTAGAAAGAGTAATACAGGAGTGGCGTGATAAAAAATTGGCCCTGAATATTGACCAGCCCATTAAACTGGGGAGAACCAACATCAAAATTGATTGTCTGGCATTTGCTGATGATCTAGCAATTTTAGCTCAAGATGTATTAACGGCACAGAAACAGATTGAAATCCTAAAAGAAACAGCAGAAAATGTAGGACTCCAAATTTCCTTTGAAAAGACATAATACATGACCTGCAACAGACTAAGAACGTCATTTCTAAAAACAAAATATGGTAACATCAGACGAGTCTCTCAATTCAAATATTTGGGTGAAATAATCATGGAAAATGGGTTGGGAAAAGCGGCCAATAAGGGTAGATGTCAAAAAATGGAAACGGCATTGAGACTTACACAAAATATTTACAACAAAAAATGCCTATCTAAAAATACAAAACTGAGACATTACAACACGGTTATTAAGCCAGAATGTCTATATGCTGCAGAAACGCTCATTTTGAATAGAAAGAGGGACATCGAGGACATTGAAAAGAAGGAAAGAAAAATCGTAAGAAAAATCCTAGGCCCCAAACAAATAAATACAACAACATACCGACTTCGAGAAAACCAAGAAATCAAACAATACACAGATATACATAGCGATATGAGAAAAAGAAGACTTAAGTTTTACGGACACATAAAACGGATGAATCCGAGTAGGTTAACTAGACAAATAGTCGAATTTTATGAAAATAGGAGTAAAGCTAAAGTAGAAATAATTAAATGGATTCCTGCAATTAAAAAGGACCTAAGATCAGTAAATATTACACAAAGTGAAATTCAGGATAGAGGCTGTTTCAGACACAAGGTTAACGTTTGGAAGGTTGGCCAGAGAGAAAAATGTAGGAAGACTGGAACAACTTGGTCTGACGAAAGGAAAAAAGCTCATAGCGAAAGAATGAAATTAGTATGGGCGCAAAGGAAGGCTAACAACAACAAACGCCTCTAATTGTACTTCGCGTGGTCCACTAGGGCCTATACGTGAATAATAATAAATAATTATTAGAAAAATAACAACAGTATAGGCAGTGTCAGGAATGATGAAGGAATCAAGATTGAGGATAAAAAAGCAATTACTAATTGTTTTAATGAGTATATTATTATTGTGCCTCGAAAATCATATTCAGGTACTTCGGGTGAACCCACGGTACACCATAATTATAAAGTTCGGAACTCAATGATTTTGATGTCAGTTAATCAATACGAAATAATGGACACTATACAAAAATTAAAAAATACAAAATCTGCTGGATTGGATAACATTCCTGCACTGATTTTTAAGAGATACCCACATTTAATAGTACAACCATAAACATATTTAATTAATTGGTCATTTGAAAGCGGTATTTCCGAATGCTCTAAAGACAGCAAAAATAATTTCGATATTCAAGAAGGGTGATCCCCTATGCATTAGCAACAATAGTGTACGATCAAATAATGTCATTTATGCATAAATTTAATATCCTGAGCTCAACGCAACACAGCTTTTAAAGTGAAAGATCTACACACACAGCAATGTGCGATATATATATATATATATATATATATATATATATATATATATATATATATATATATATATATATATATATCATCATCATCATCAGCCCGCATCGATCCACTGCAGGATGAAGGCCTCTTCAGCATGCTTCCAACCTTCACGGTCCTGGGCTTTCCTCTGCCACTCGGGTCCAATATACTTAACGATGTCATCAATCCATCGTGCTTTCGGTCTTCTTCGCGGACGTTTGCGATCAAGCGGTATCCACTCCAGGATTGCCTTGGTCCATCTGGTCGTCCCATCGCCTCGCTATATGGCCTGCCCATCTCCATTTCAATTGTTTTACTCTTCCAATGATGTCACAGACTTTTGTTTGTTCCCTGATCCATGCGCAGGACTTTCTGTCTCGTCTTGTAATGCCAAGCATACATCTTTCCATTCCCCTCTGTGCCACCCGAAGTTTTTGAATTGATTGCGATGTGAGTGTCCAGGTTTCACTTCCGTATGTCATAACGGGTAGAACGCACTGATCGAATACTTTTCTTTTCAGGCAAAGTGGGAGTCTGCTCTTACAGCAGCTCACTATGTTCAGCCTACCAAATGCCTGCCAGCCACATTTAACACGCCGTTCCACCTCCCGGGCGGTATTCCCCTCCATGGAAATCCTCTGCCCAAGATATATAAAGATGTCCACAATCTCTAAATCCCTTCCTAGAACTGAAATTCTTCTGTCCTGAGCGAAGTTATTGAACATAACCTGACTCTTTTTCAGGTTTATTTTCAAGCCAAATGGTTCGCCAGCCCTTTGCAGTTCTTGTATGCGTCTTTGCAGCTCCTCTGGGTCTTGTGAAATGAGAATAATATCATCTGCAAATCTAAGATGGTTTAAGTTTGCACCATTGATCTTTACACCATCCTGTTCCCAATCCAGTTTACGGAATACTTCTTCAAGGCCAGCCGAGAAAAGAATAGGCGATATTGCGTCACCCTGCCGTACACCTCGTTCTATATTAATTCCCACTTCAAGATCATCAAGGTGAATTGTGGCTGTAGCTCCATCATATATCGATTCTAATAGGTTTACATAAGCTCTCTCTACACCTTGGCTAAGCAGTGCATCCATTATCGCATGCTTTGAGATAGAATCAAATGCTTTTTCGTAGTCGATAAAAGCCAAGCACAGTGGCATGGTGTATTCGTTGTGCCTTTCTATGACCTGCTGTACAACCTGGATGTGATCCATTGTACTGAATCCACTTCTGAATCCTGCTTGTTCTCTTGGTTCTGCGTCATTCAGTTTTTTTAATATTCTTTTAGAAATTATCTTAGTGAAAACTTTGTACATCACTGATAGGAGGCTTATTGGACGGTAGTTCTTTAAATCTTCCTGTGCTCCTTTTTTATGTAAAAGGATCACTTCTGTATTTTTCCATAAGTCCGGTACTTTATATATATATATATATATATATATATATATATATATATATATATATATATATATATATATATATATATATATATATGATCATTTAAAGTGTATTGTATTTTTATGGACCTTAGTAAGGCCTTTGACTTGGTCGATCATACACTGTTACTTTATAAATTGTATAACAATGGCATAAGAGGTAAAATTCATCAATGGATACGGTCATACATCACCGATCGTTCCCAGATATTGAAATAAATAGTATACAATCTAATAGATCGAGAATTACTTGTGGAGTACCTCAGGGATCTGTTCTGGACCCTCTTTTATTTGTACTTTTTATTAATGATTTGCCGACTATCTGCGATAATATGAACATAATTATGTTTACGGATGATTGCAGCTACCTAGTGCCGGCTGATGATGCACAGGGACTTATGCAGACTCCTCAGACCATGTTAAACAAATTTTATAACTGGTATAAGGCAAACAAGCTATATCTAAATGTGGAGAAAACACATTTTGTTAACTTCTCCACTCAAGCTTATATGGAGAACAAATCTTATCTCCTGAAAATTTACGGAAGGTCAATACGGCAGATAACAGGAGTCAAGTTCTTGGGTATTCATCTGAACGGCAAGCTGTCATGGGACCCACATGTGAATAAACTTTGCAAAATTTGGCAATCGCATCATATGCTCTTTATAGACTGAAACAGGTGGATACTGCTGATATAGTGTTATCATATTATTATGATGAATTTTATAGCCGTGTAAAGTTTTCTGAGGCAATTCACCTCATTTAGTGCGAGTTTTCAGATTCCAAAAGCGCCTAATAAAAACAATCGCTGGAGCTCGAAAAACAGCTGCTTGTCGACATCTTTTTCCTAATTACAATGTTCTGACATTGCCATCACTATACATATACGAGACTGTTAAATTTGTCAGGTTGAATTCTCAGAAATTTGCACAACATAGTTCCTACCATGAATAAAAAACTCGTGATCGTTACGACTTTGCTTATCCGGTGCACTCGCTTAGAGTATTTGAAAATAATATATATTATGCATATATATATATATATATATATATATATATATATATATATATATATATATATATATATATATATATATAATAAATAATAATATTTTTGTTTTTTTTTATTTTTAAGAATTAGAATTGTTTTTTTATTGTTGTTTTATTATTGTTATTATTTTTCAATATCTATATTACCGTTCAATGCTATATATTGTTTATTTGATCTAATCTATATCTTTTGTTAATGTCTTTTGAATTTAATAAACTTATATATATATATATATATATATATATATATATATATATATATATGTCCCAAACAAACAAAAATCTCCAGTGAAACCATTGATTTAATGAAGAAATGGCGAGCAATGAGAAATGCAGGTAGTCCTTTTGGCAGGGTCGAGTACACCGAGCTCTGCAAAACTATAAGAAAACGTATCAGAGAGGACACGCGCCGATTCAATATGCAGCTAGTTGAAAAAAACCCTGGAAAAAAACAAAGGAATTAACAAAGCTAAACAAAAGCTGAGAAACAAAAGAACGCAAATATATGCTTTAAAGCGTGAGGATGGCACAGTGTGCAGGACGCGTACCCAAATATTAGAGATTGTCAGAAAGTTTTATTCCCAGTTATATGAAGATCAGATCCAGTCAGGGACTGCAATACCCACGGAAGAACAATATATAATGCCAGATATCCTAGTGGAGAAAGTAACAAATGCTATAGAATTGATGAAGAACGGCAAGGCTCCAGGAAAGGATAGTGTAACTGTCGAAATGCTAAAAGCTGGTGGTCCGACGTTACATAAAACACTGGCAAAATTATACTCAAAATGCCTCAAAGAACAAAAAGTACCTGACTTATGGAAAAATGCAGAAGTGATCCTGTTACATAAAAAAGAAGCACAGGAAGATTTAAAGAACTACCGTCCAATAAGCCTCCTATCAGTGATGTACAAAGTTTTCACTAAGATAATTTCTAAAAGAATATTAAAAAAACTGAATGACGCACAACCAAGAGAACAAGCAGGATTCAGAAGTGGATTCAGTATAATGGATCACATCCAGGTTGTACAGCAGGTCATAGAAAGGCACAACGAATACACTATGCCACTGGGCTTGGCTTTTATCGACTACGAAAAAGCATTTGATTCCATCTCAAAGCATGCGATAATGGATGCACTGCTTAGCCAAAGTGTAGAGAGAGCCTATATAAACCTATTAGAATCGATATATGATGGAGCTACAGCCACAATTCACCTTGATGATCTTGAAGTGGGAATTAATATAGAACGAGGTATACGGCAGGGTGACGCAATATCGCCTATTCTTTTCTCAGCTGGCCTTGAAGAAGTATTCCGTAAACTGGATTGGGAACAGAATGTTGTAAAGATCAATGGTGCAAACTTAAACCATCTTAGATTTGCAGATAATATTATTCTCATTTCACAAGACCCAGAGGAGCTGCAAAGACGCATACAAGAACTGCAAAGGGCTGGCGAACCATTTGGCTTGAAAATAAACCTGAAAAAGAGTCAGGTTATGTTCAATAACTTCGCTCAGGACAGAAGAATTTCAGTTTTAGGAAGGGATTTAGAGATTGTGGACAGCTTTATATATCTTGGGCAGGGCAACGGCGTGTTAAATGTGGCTGGCAGGCATTTGGTAGGCTCAACATAGTGTTTAAGAGCAGATTCCCACTTTGCCTGAAAAGAAAAGTATTCGATCAGTGCGTTCTACCCGTTATGACATACCGAAGTGAAGCCTAGACACTCACATCGCAATCAATTCAACAACTTCGGGTGGCACAGAGGGGAATGGAAAGATGTATGCTTGGCATTACAAGACGAGACAGAAAGTCCTGCGCATGGATCAGGGAACAAACAAAAGTCTGTGACATCATTATAAGAGTAAAACAATTGAAATGGAGATGGGCAGGCCATATAGCGAGGCGATGGGACGACAGATGGACCAAGGCAATCCTGGAGTGGATACCGCTTGATCGCAAACGTCCGCGAAGAAGACCGAAAGCACAATGGATTGATGACATCGTTAAATATATTGGACCCGAGTGGCAGAGGAAAGCCCAGGACCGTGAAGGTTGGAAGCAGGCTGAAGAGGTCTTCATCGTGCAGTGGATCGATACAGGCTGATGATGATGATGATGATGATGATGATGGTTAAATAAATATAAAGGTTATATCATTATTATGAGGCAAACATCGAATTTTATTAAGAAACAAGACAGACGTATATGAAAAAAGTACTTAATAATAATTATTATTATTATCATTGTTGTTGTAATGCTTACTTATTACAATCATATTGTTGTTGCTGACGCTCTCATGTTTTCTTTTTCTCTCATTTACTTTTTCTCCGTCGGTAAATTTAACTTCTTTGTTTTCGATTATGCGGAGATCTGGCATCTCTTTGTAGCAAGCGCTTTTCTATGAAGAAAGCAGTGCGTCCATTCCATATGTGGCATAGTGTCCATTATCGCTTTCGCGCCTTCAATACTTACCGCAATACATTTATTTAAGTCCAAGTTTTCGTTTTATGTTGCATCAATAAAAACTTTAAAGAATCATTCGCTGGTAGCGCGACCAGAGATTGATTTGCAAAATAGCATATTTTCTTTAATCGATCTCTCGCATTCGTATCAGAAAAAACACAAAAATTGAACCCAGTTCGACACGTCTGTTAACTCGTCGAACTGAAAGCAAAAAATTCACTTAATTTAATTTTTTCATTTATTTGATCGTGAACATCATTGGTCATTTCATTAATACGTCTCGATATTGTATCACTGGAAAGTGGTATAGTTTTCAGCTTTTTTGTTGGTGCTTAGACTCCCTGGTCACTCTTAATGCTACTAAATAGGATCCTTGAAGTGCTGCTGTCTCATTACGACTTGATTTGTTGATAGCAATTTGTTGATCTTTCTAGACGAGTAATCACTCGAAAAATTCTAACGAATACTAAGATTCTTTAGCCACATTGAATGCAGCGATGGCAGTAACCTAGAAAGACTGGTGTCACAGGGTCGGATCAAGAATTCTAGATCACGCGGCAGACCTTCAAAAAGGTGGACAGACCAAATTAAATACCTAACTGGTTCATCTCTTCAGTGTGTAACCAAGAAAGCCAGAAATATTTCTGTATTTGTAGTGTTCTCACTACCTAGAACCCTGAAAAGGCTGTAAACCGAATGAGTTTCCATATATTACGCATTTTCATAAAAAAAATGGACAATGAAACAAAACCTATTCCTTAATATTTATGCATTAAACTTTAAATCGAAGAAACTCGAACAATTATTGGGCCAAATATTTTTATGATAAAAATTAGAATATCTATCGTAAGTATTCTTCAAAAAATATCCATACAAACGATTAATTATCGCTCATATTTTATTACTTATTATTTAAAAGAAAAATCTCTTTCGGAATAAGATCAACATAATGTGCAAGTAATCGACCAAAAATTCCATTCCAAAGTCCCAAATAATTAAACAGGGTCCATAAAAAACTGACTTGAAGTTCTTAAAGAGCTGGCAAGTTCTTATACCGCCAGTTCTTATACCGTCAATCTTCTTATTTGTGTTAATTATCACCAAATTTACGAGCGATAATTTGAATGGGGCATTTTAATCACCCATTAACATTCTAAGCACTCAACAATCAGACAACTGAGTCGAGGTGTTTTATTTCACCAACACACAAAACATGCATATCAATGGCTGCCACCCACAACGCTGACACCAAAATTTCTAAATAGCTTGCCTTTTCTTCAGATCTGCAGATATATGCACTATTAGAATTCTTTGGACTGCGTCCATTGAGACAACATTGCTGGGTTCCACAATCTCATTTAGAACACGCAATAACCTGCGTCTTCGCCTAAATGAACATTTTGTTAATTGTTTGACTGGGGACGTGTCCCACCCATCTTGTTATTTAGACTCTACGAGTCTCGATATATATATATATATATATATATATATATATATATATATATATATATATATATATATATATATATAATATATATGTCTTTACGTTGCTTTGACGTCCATACATTGTGGTAATTGCATTAAATTCTGCGTCCACCGCATTAGGGCGTCCGTATACGGACGCACGATTGTTCTCGCATGTTTTTTACCCGCTACACTAGGGACAATCGAGCTCACTTTTTATTACAGAATAGTGAAGTTGCTGCCATCTTATAAAAGGATAATTATTTGATTAAAAATATATTACAGATAGCTGCAGAACCGTTCATACGTGGACGCTATAATGATATCTCCACAAAAGTTGTCTGTATATTTTAGTTCGCGTTAATTCCGTTAGAGGCGTTGTTATTATTAGTGTATATTGTAACTGTGTATATATTATTTTAACCTACTGATAGTATTGCGTCCTGTAAATTTGGCAACGTAGGCCTTCGAGAACGATTAACTTTTTACCACTCTCATTTTTAGTTCTTCGTATATTCTAAGTTAGTACGTAATATTTTACGTAAAAATTATAGTCTTTATTTTAAATGAGTACAATATCATAATTATTTATTTTATTAAAATTTACATTAATATTAATTATTTTATTACATTAATTATTACATTAATTATTTTATTTTAGTATTATATATACATATATTAACTTGAAATTTGATTATAATTTATTTCTTCTTTCGTTATTTAGTATATCTACTATTTCGATTATATTAAACCATACTTTCTATTTTAAAGATATTTATAATTATTATATATGCAGAGAGAAAAATACGTTTCTGTAAAAAGTTTTGTAACTTTATTTTAGGTTAGGTGTTTCTTTTCTTAAGGGATATTTTATTTTTGGTTTAAAATGTCATTAAAAACAAGGACCAAGAAAATGGTCGATTTAGTGATTAATGTACAACACGATCCACTTACACCATATATACCCAAATATGAAACAACAAAAGGTTTATCCGTTGAAGAACAGAAAAAAGGTAACCATTTGATAACGATACGTGAATTTGAAAATATTATAACAACTTTTGTCCTTTAACTAACTGTCTTTTAATTTTAGTGCTGGAATTAAAATTATTATTGATAGCTGCTGATGGTTATAATGACGGTATGTAATGTTACTTTAAGACGTTATTAGCTGTTAACATATATGTAATTCGTTTGAAGACAAAAGCTAGGTTACGCGAATTTGAATATGTTTGGCAATTTAAAGTAAAATTTCAAGTATTAAGGATTATATCAGAAATAAGATGCATATTCTTAAATGTCTTTAGAAAAAAGATTTAACGGTCTTGTAAAACATACACGTCGAAAACGTTTCAGTTAATATTTTGTTAATGTTTAGTAAATGCCAGGAATATATTATAAATAAATAAAATTGTCCACACCCACAAGTGGCAAAATATATCAAAAACTCTTAGAAAATTTGAATGAACATTTGCAAAACAGTAGAAGCGCAGATTGTGCAAAACCTTATGTACACATAAAACAAAAAAATGTATTTAAATTCGATTTACGTTCGAAATTCTAAAGTAAAATTTTGTTAATTATGTAAAAAAAATAAGACTACTTATTTTGAAATTGTATTATTATTGTATTTGAAATTGCTTTTTCCCATTATTCTACCATAATTTAAGATATCATTTTTTAGCTTATTTTTGTGGTATTAAAATTGATTTCTAAACAAATATTTTCAGAATTATTTAGGACTAATATTTTATATGCTTCTTACAGAAAAAGGAGACTAAAATTTTGAAATGTTTTCAGTATTCCTTATTGTTATTATAATGTTGATACATTTTAACAATATATTCTGGGCCAGAAATAATTAGTAATTTTGGTATATAATATTATTTTGTTTGGTTTATTTTTTGCATTTTCATTCTTTTTAAAACGTCCTTGATTCTCTAATAAATCAATATGACCTACTTAGAAGATTTTTCTTCAATTAATGAAGTATTATGTAAATATTATCTACGCTATAGAAGATCAGTAGAATATTTTAATTACGTTATTTACTACGTGGGTGAGAGCAAAGGTTCTACAATATTCTAAAATCAGCCTGATCACGCGTTAAAAATTGAAGACCACGCAAGTTGCGTTTGATAAGCGGGAAGAAACAAAAGTCGATATTGTGATGATGAAGGATGGTGAGTCGACTTCGAATATTTTGACTAAATTCACTAATGGCATCTGGTAAACAAATTGTTGTATACCATTCAGCACTTAGAGTTATTTGCTCCTCTAAATCCACTAGCGACAATGTCAGATAAACCAATGATCAATTATTTATTTTTAAACAGTGCATGAATATATTACCTTGGTCGGCAACAAGGCTTTACTATGGCCAAATGCCCAGACAATACCATATGGATTTATTTCTTGTCAATGCCTAGGGTTGTCGCTATTCAGCAGATGTGGATGGACGACCTTTCAGAAATTTGATAATGAGACATGTGACTTCACGCGTAAAATCTGCAACTAGCTATAAATACTTATAATTTATGATGGCTCATCACCAAAACTCGAATGTAGAACTTCCGTACATTGTTGTTGAGTTAGACCACATTAAAATAGCAAGCAATAGCAAAGTTATGGCACGAAAATGTTCACATTATACCTTTTTTTTTGTTTTATTCGCTAAATCTTTTTTCTAAAGTGCTTCTAAATAAATTTGGCGTCTTTTTGATCTATGAATGGTATATATTATAAAAGATGTCAAATTTTATAATGCTGGAATAAAAGAGATTATACAGATGGGATTGTTTTCTAAATACTTATTTTTCTTTGTGTGATTATTATAAATATCCAAATGAAGATATGTTAATGGTTTTTAATTGTATATACCTCTTGAATATATTTATAAATTATAAACTATAGAACAAAAGTTATAATCTGTATATGCTTAATTTCAGATAAAGAAACGATCTGCTGTATAAATGATCAAGATCAGCATCCAAATGTGTATTTTGAAGAAAATGATTCGAGTATATCGAATGCTCAAAGTATTACTAAAGACATCATGTCCAACAAAAACACCGATTTTCAATGTGTCTCTATAGAAAATCAACATAAAATATTAGGTAATGACAACATTCAAACTCAGGACAAAAAGGAGCAAAAGTCTAAAGTAATTCGAACGCCAGACCTTTGTTATTTTTGTGAATCGAAGGTACTCAATTTTGCACGACACTTAGTAAGGAATCATTCTACTGAATTAGAAGTTCAAAGGATACTTTCATATAAATGTAAAGATTCAATTCGTAAAAAACATATTGCAGCTTTGAGAAAAAAAGGAAACCACTTGCAAAAATATCGACAAATGTATTAAACCGGTAAAGAAAAGTCAGATTTCAAATCACCGTTCTGATTACGCACCATGTAAATATTGTTATGGATACTATCAATCACGGTACCTATGGCGACATGTAAAATATTGCTGGCAAAATCCAGGAAAAAGTACAATATTTTCTCATTTGAGTGATTCTCAAGATGTTCTAGTGAAACATTTACCAATAGATAATGATTTACGGGAAATAGTGTTTCCGAGAATGAAAGCAGATAAAATATCACTAGCTGTTAAGAAAGACCTTCTAATATGTAAATTTGGTGCTCGCTATTTAAAAAGTCATAGAGAAAAACATTTAGTACATGTATGTTCTCGAAAAATGCGCGAGCTTGGTAAAATACTATTAAGAGTAAAGGAGCTGCATCCCACAATTAGGAACTTGTATGACGCTCTCCGGCCAGAATATTTTGATTTATTTGTTGAAGCAACAAAACAAATTTCTAACTTTGATCCAATTAAAGAAGTATTTGGTTCACCCACTTTCGCAATGAACATACAAACATCACTGAAACAATGTTGTGATGTTGCAATTCTTCTCACTTTAAAGCGAAAGTTTAATAATTCCACCTTATCAACTGGGCAGGAGGAAGCAAATTTTCAAACGTTCAAACAGGCTTTTACAAGACTCTTGGAAATTTGAAATTTCGACAATGGCTGCTTTCGATTTAAGCACAAAAAAATGGAATAAACTCACCATATTACCTTTAGCAGATGATCTAAAGACATTTCGGAACTATCTTTTAAAAACTGCATCTAAAGCTGTAGAAATACTTAAATATGACGAACAGCGAACAGATGCTTACAAATTATTGATGGAAACAGTTTTTTGCCGCTTATTATTACTAAATCGCAAAAGAGTAGGGGAAATGCAACGAATCCCTCTGCATATTTATGAACATACACCTGTTTATCAAAGTTATGAAGAATTTAATGATACCCTTACTACAACCGAAAAAATACTGCTGACAAAATTTAAACGTGTAGTGATGCGTGGAAAACGTGGACGTGGTGTTCCGGTTCTTTTCAGTTTAGATTTGCAAGATCATGTAAAAATTTTAATTAATTTGAGAAGCAATTTTGTAAGTAACACTAATGTATATTTGTTTCCTAAGTTGAACACATCTAACCCAATCACAGGATACCAGGTTATGCAAAAACATGTGAAAGTCGCTAAACTGAAAAATCCAGAAGCTATAACATCCACCAGACTACGAAAACACTTGGCAACAATAA